>VYXC01003296.1:124899-264744 GCA_013397175.1 Platysteira castanea
GGAGGGAAGGATGGATGGATGGCGCCGCCGGGCCTGGCGGGGAGGGGGCGGCCGGGCAGGGCTGCTGATCGGGTGGCGCGGTGGCCACTTCGTCCTCCTTCTCTCTTTTTCTCTCATTTTGAAACCTCTTCTCACGCCCTGCTTTTGTTGTGGCTGCAGGTCCTGATCCGAGAAGTGGCGGAGAAAGAGGTAAGAGCGGCGCCTTGCACCCAGCACTCGCCCCGCCTGCGGCCTCCCTCCCCCTTCCCTCGCTCTCCCGCTTCCCCCGCCCCATCCCGGGCGCTGCCGGGGGGCTCCTCGGGGGAGGGGGGAGCCGCTCACGGGGCGCCCTCTCTTCCCTNTCTACTTCCTCATCGCTCGCTTTTTGGAGGACGGACCGTGCCAGCAAGCGGCTCAGGTAGGGGCTGGGGAGGGATGGATGGAGGGAAGGATGGATGGATGGCGCCGCCGGGCCTGGCGGGGAGGGGGCGGCCGGGCAGGGCTGCTGATCGGGTGGCGCGGTGGCCACTTCGTCCTCCTTCTCTCTTTTTCTCTCATTTTGAAACCTCTTCTCACGCCCTGCTTTTGTTGTGGCTGCAGGTCCTGATCCGAGCANAAGAGGTAAGAGCGGCGCCTTGCCCCCAGCCCTCCCCCCGCCTGCGGCCTCCCTCCCCCTTCCCTCGCTCTCCCGCTTCCCCCGCCCCATCCCGGGCGCTGCCGGGGGGCTCCTCGGGGGAGGGGGGAGCCGCTCACGGGGCGCCCTCTCTTCCCTCCCTCAGCTGCTTCCCAAGCGCACGGACTGGACGGGCAAGGAGCATCCCCGGAGCTACGAGAACCTGGTAAGAGGAGCAGGCGCTGGTAACAGGAAAGAGCGCTGCGGCGGGCAAAGTTGTTTTTCCCCCTCCCTCACTCTCCCTGAGCAGCCCGGTAGAAAAATTGAATTTCCCGCAAAAAAAANGGCCGCCCGCCCGCGCGCGCACACAATGGCCGCGGCCCGGCCGCCGCTCTGCCCCGCTGCCCTCCCAGCCGGGCATCCGCACCCGCACTGCGCTGCGCTGGGCTGGGGGGCCCGGGCCCCTCCTGCTGCCCCCCCGGCGTGTGCTGCTGGTGAGGGGCCTTATGTGGCTTGGAGTTTTTTATATACAATATATCTGGTGCGTGGCAGTAACTGGTCTTGCTAGGGTCACATCATAAATTTGGCTTAGGTGAATTTTTGTTTTGTTCTTTTCAAAAATTTCCTAGTGTGTGTTTTTCGTCTCGGGTTAGATCAGTGATAAAACGAAGTGTTGCTTGCAGTGATGTAGCTGTGGCTAGCAGAGAGGGGCCTGGATTTTTTTTTTTTTTTTCCCTAACACGTTGTGAACTACAGCAGTTGGGAAAACAGCAGTTAAGGTGTCTGAACTGTGTCCGTTAGCAACTTGTTGCTGGCATTGTTTTCATTGCAGGTGCACTACTGTATAATTTAGTCTCTGAATTTCTGAAAACAATTTAAGCGGAAGACTGAGCCCTGTTTGTGACTCTCATCAAAGAGAGATTTCCCTTGCTGGTTGCTTATAGTAGTTCTGAACTCCAGTACTTCTGGAACACAGATATGTTAAGAACTTTTGAACTTACACAAAAGGAGACAGAACAGTTTCCATTTGTAATGCCGTTGTAAAGACTGTCGCCATATACATTTTTTTTATTCTATAATGAATGTCACAGTATGAAGCATAGGTTTTTATTGTAGTTAGAACAGGTTTACTTACAGCATTGGTTTTTTTCTATAGCAAGACTTGCATTGGCACAGACATTTTCATGCGTATAGTGTGGAAGAATTGATAGCAGTTAACTTGTGGAAAACATATGAATACATACCAGTACTTTTGAACATTCTTGAAACCAAATATAAAGAAACTCAACTGGGAGTTTCAAAGTGCGTGATATGTTATGCTATTCTTATTTACTTATGTATTTGTAAGGCTGTGAGACCATTTAACCCATTTCAAACAATGGTAGGAGTTGCTTGGTAAAACTTATTTATAATCTTTCTCTTTTATCCAATAAATTCTAAAGAATTGGAGGTACAGTCTTAGTGTAGCACAGATTTGGGTTTCTTGTATATAGTCAGAATATAAAAGGACATAAAGAAGGAAAAAGTGAGGAAAAAGACATTTTAAAGGTTGAAGTAAGAAGAGTTGGTGAGAAATAAGTTCATTCAGACCCTTTCCAAAAAACTTCATTTGTTTGTGGGAATGCAGGTAAATACCAATTTAGTCAGCATACGTATGTAATGACATAAGATGTACATCCTCAAAACTTGGAGTTGATGCTGGATACTTGTATTTGGAGAGGTGATGCTGACTAGGTCGTTTCTCTTTTCCTAGTCTTTTGTTCATAACAAAGTTTCCTTAGACTTCCCAATAAACATTTCTAAGCGCTTTCCCACCTTGTCCCTACCTAGATGTTGGTGTGGGGATGTGTGTGTGTGTGTGAAATTGGTTACTTTGTTCTTGATGCTTCTCTCTATTTGTTCTTGTCTCAATTGTCAAAGCTGTGTGAACTTTGTATTACTTGACGTTTTAGGCATGTGAAAGCTGGCACGGAAGCGTAACTGTTACGCTGCAAATACATTTCGTACAAAAGAGTTTTTTTATTGTATCCTGTTTCATTAAACAGAAACTTATTTATCTCAAACCAAAGGATCCTTAGCTTTTGAGATAGAGAATGATGAGCTAATGTTGTTTCTTCTTATTTTTTTTAATTTAAGATTTTTCTAGCTTTAAGATGCTGACTCTTCTTTCTCAAGATGGCATGTTTTGCCATGTTTTGGTACTGCTTCTCAGAGGTGAATGCCTTGAGCTTTCAGTAAACTTTGTAGAAAGGTCTGAAGGGAGAAAAGGCTAAGAAAATTACCAGTAAATGTAGTGTTAAGACGTCTGACTTTTACTCTAGGAGGGAATAAGGGCTCTGTGTAACTGGGATGGAATTTAATCCCAAGCTTCTTTTTCATTGTGTGCAAAATCATGCCTTTTATTATACCTGTATTTTTAATAAATCATTCCTTTAATATATATGTATACATATTCAAGAGATGATGATGTTTCTGATTTTGTCCTCGCTTTGAAAACATTTATTTAAGAATTTTTATTAGCGCTAACTTTTTGTTATTAGACTGGAATTCATAGTCCTAGATGTTTTATTTCTGTTAATTTATGCAAATAATGTTAAATCTGGTGCAATTTTCGTCTTGTAGATTACTTTCATTTTTCTGTTTGGCCACTGAAAGTAAATGTTTCATTTTCTTAAATAAGCTAATACCATGCTGTGCATGCTTGGAATGCTACAGGAAAATACATGAGTTCAGAAATGCTATTATGTTCTTAGGTGATTTTTCTTGAATTTCAGTATTTTTGTAATGTATTTTTCTGCAGTCACCATGTGTGGTATAAATCACTTGAATATGGCTTTGATAGTGTAGGCTCTTATTTCAGAGTGCTAATCTCATTCTAGTATTGCCAGTATTAAGATTTCTATTCATGCTATAACGTAAGACCCTGTGAGAATCAATTCCCTGGTAGGCCACTTTCAGTGTAGGTCTACCAAGGATTATGGGACTCTTCAGTAACAGATCTTAGGATGTTTTGTATTCTCTTGCTTTTATTGTGAAAACTTGTGAATTGTAAGATAGCTCTTCTTCTCTTTTTTGAAAGATTAAAGATTTCTCACTATGGGGGACAGAAACTGAGGAATTTTAAGAGTTAACAGCTCATTTTGGCAGAGCAAGGCAGCCATGTGAATTGTTTATAGATTCTGGATAAGATGTTTAAGTGTTGTGTTGCATTTTTAAGCTTAAAAAGACCTTTGTTAGGGCCTTTGTTACACGAGCAAGCTTTGGTGCATCATTTGACTCCAGGGTAATTGGTTTTTTCCATGTTGCAGTTTCCCTATGGGTGTAGCTGCTCTAATTGTATGCTGTAGATGAAAGCTGTGCATTTCTGCTGCATCCTTTGTGTAGGCACGAGTGCTCATCCAAATGTGTGGTTAGTTGGATGAGGCAGCTGAACTGTCTGAAAAATGAGCAGTAATTTTAAGGTGGCTCAGCTCTTTTTGTGTACAACACCATGCATGAGTCTTACCACCACCATGAGGGAGACGATAGGAGTGGGTGTGGAGGGGTTGTAGAATGTGTTGCAGTTGCTTCTTTTGGGAGCAAAGTAGACTTCAACTGAATGAAACCAACTGTTGAGATTTACTTCGACAATTTAGGGCTACCATAGGGAGTGTTGTGGTTTGGTTTTGGTTTTTTTTTTAAGATCTTCTATGGTACAAGCGTCATAGTGTAGATGATCAGAACTATTGTGTAAACTTTCTTATCCAGAATATTCATGTAGTTGTCATTTTCTCTGTTGAATTAGAATTTTATTCATGGTGGTGGTGGTGGTTGAGGAGGGAGAAGGCTGGGACTTCACACCAACAGGATGGCCCAATATGTTTAATAGGTGGTATGTCTTGGTCTCAGGAACTGTTGATGATTTTTTTTGCTGACATTTGTGCCTTTCTCTTCTCCAGCCCACAATTATTAAATATGATTTCAAGTGAAAATTACAAAACGCTTTTTCAGGCCATTCCACTGTTCTTTTTTTTGTTGTAAAAACCTGCATGAAGTTACAAAGAGTATCTGTGGGACTGGGACACTAAGTACATTGATACTGTGTTTCTTTGTTCATGTAGTTGTTAAGTCTTCTAGGCAGAATTGTGGTTACTATGTAGAAATTCTGTTTCTTAATAAGTAACCAGATAATAAGTGGGTTGTTTCTTCAGGATAGCTTATTCTGTTAAGGTATCAAAGAAATAGGGAGCAAAAGTAAAACTTGAGTTGAATCAGAGAGCTGCATTATCACCTAGTTTTTATTAACAGTATGTTGGGGACAGTCTGTACAATATTTTGGAAGGTGTTCTGAAAGACTTGGCACTGTGGCTAAGAAAACCTAAGTATTCTCTGGTTGTTATCCCTAGCCAGATTTTTGGTCTCATTAACTGTTGGACATATATCAACTTAAATGATCTCCTCTGAGTTCTGAAAGACAAGTACTTCTGTTGTACAGACTATTCCCATAGTTGAGAATTCAGGTGATGTTAAAACCTCTCTGTTCAAACTATTGTATTTTCATATGGGCAAACACTTGTTTGTTGTTGGAAGTGCCACACATTTGTTTGTTCCACAGAAAATCAAGAGGACTTGCCAAGTCAACTGTTTTGTGCTAGTTCTTTCAAACTGGGACTAAGAAACACTGGTGAGAGATGGGATGAAGAGGAATATCAAGCTTCTAAAGTGTAACTTTTGTTTAAAAAAACCCTAAACCCAACAAAACCCACAACACAATAGGAGTGAGTTTAAGAAAGGCAAACAGCTACAGGTAGTTTACCAGTAACAGACATAGCTGAACTTCTTAGTCCATAAGGCAAAAAATGCTGCTTCTGCTCACACCTTCTCATGTGTTAAGCTTGCAGCAGACTGTTTATACTAAGGCTTGAGTTTATCTGCTCTGGCCTCACACCAATTAAAAGCATTAAATAGTTGAAAAAAAAGTGTTCTTGGGATGGCTGGTTTCAAATAGATGTATTTAATTAGAAAAAGAGTAAAAAGAGTAATCTCACAGTAAAATAATAGGCATTCTGGTTGGAAATAGTGGTTAAATAGCCATATAGTTTTAGCTCAAGCAGAACTAGAACGTATACAAGAAATAAATATGTTTTGGGGAAAATGGTTAGTTCTCTGATTCTCCTCTCACTGTTTGTTGTCCCTGCCCTGTCTCCCCAGACCACCTCCACCTCCCCCCCCACCAAAAAAAAAAAGAAAAAATGGAATGAGAATTCTTCAGAGAGAACTGCCTGCATTTCATTGCAATTCCTAATTTTAAAGTGATAAGGCAGTGGCTGGTAGTACATGGTACTCTATTAGATTGATGATCTGATATAGTACAACAATCACTGTAATTTAATTTGGAGCTTGTTTTGGGTAATATGTTACATAGCAGGATAGTTAAAGTGGAATAGCTGCTGTTCTAAGATTGAGCTCTCGCATCTTGGAATATAGGTAGCTGACTGTAGGCTTTGTTGTTAAATGTCCTTGTGTGGAAATGTGTTTTTCTGAAACACATTTACAGTCAACCTGGTAGTTAAACATGTTGACTGTTAGCATGGTGAGGGGGGAACCAACAATTTTTCAGAGAATGTTTCAGAGTGCAGAGTATTTGGAGCACTAGAATAAGGTCATATTTTACTGGATGTCTAAAAACAGTGGTGGTGAATAACTGCATTATGTATTGCAAATTTAACTCAAGAGTCTAGGTCAAATCATGATTCTTTTGTTTCATTCTTTGTGATTTTGATGCTGAATTATGCTGCAGAATCATGCAGAATGAAAATATAAGCACTTAGGTCTATTTCAAAGGTAGTAAAGATTTGTATGTTAATCCAGATAGCTGTGTAGCTGCATTTTGTGTATTTTCATGCTGCTGGTTTGGAAGAGAGAGAGGTTGAGGCTAACGCTGTTTCTAATTTTCTAGAAAATAATATTTATGCTTAAGATCTGAAAATTTTGTACTTGCTAACAGAGTTCTGATTTTTGTTACAGTAATAGTTAAGAAGTGGTAACTTACGTGAAAAGACTGAGAACAAAAAGAGAGTATTATTTTACCTTAAAAGCACGTCTTCTATGCGTTTCTTTTGGAAGAACAGAGCAGAATTAGACATTGAAGAAAGTCTAATAGGGCGAGGAAGAAAGACAGCTAGAATTTCGGCTAAGGGGGACTGGCGGAGAAAAAACCCCGTGCTTTCTGTGCTGTTTAACATCACAGTTTTGGCATACAATTTTTAAATTCCTGTTTGTAGAGTTCGGTTTTCACTTTCATTTAGAGCCGTATGAATTTTAAATACCTGTAAATCTGTTATTTTTTTCATTTTGCTTTCCTTTCTTCTCTTGGAATCAGAGATTGATATCAAACTAAATTTCATTCTATTGAGTTGTCTTGAACTTCTCTGTTTCTGACAAAGATTCTACAGTTACCATTAAAAGAAAAAATTATTTATTTTGTTTTATCTCAGAAATCTGACTTGAGAGTATTTTGGATGTGGATTTTTTTGTGTTGTAGGTATATTTTTCTTGATTATAGATCCTTTTTGCAGTGTGTCAGTGCAAGAATTGTTTCCTGGTAGGCTGTACCATGAAACAATCTGAATAATTTTAGTTTAATGTATTAAATTAACTTACCTTGTCCTGTCTTGAGTTGTTGCTACCAAGTTGTGGTTATCTTTTCTGCAATTCTTATTTTCCTTTTTCAAAAGGGAGAAATTGGGTGAATTTGTGTCATACAGTTTTTTAATTTGTGACTTCCACTATAATAGTCACACATACAAATTAGCACTGGCACAGACTTTCTAGAGTCAGAGCCTGAAGCCTGTTGCTGTCTGAGACATTTGAACAATGCCCTAACACCGTACTTTAGCTTTTGGTCAGCCCTGAAGTGGTCAGACAGTTGGAGTAGATGAAGAATTTTTTTTTTTTTTGATGGTCAAGAAATTATATCAGCTGGAGAAAACTTATTTAATAGCCTGTTTTTAATAAGTTATTCAAGTTCCACATTTTATTTGTTTGTAGATGGGGAAAAATGAAAAAAAAATCAGTCCAAATAAAACCTTTAATTAAATAAGTTTTTCTATTAGATTTTACTGAGAAATGAAACCTACCTTTTTATTTAAGTTTCTTGTGTATACCTTAGCTTTATGTAGGAAAATGAGAGCCAAATGTTGACTATGTATGGTTCATGAAATAGCTCTGTAAGCTTCCTGGAACTGACAAGTATTTAAATGGGCAATGCCACTTCTGCTTTGGTGAAACGTAGGTACAGCTCACCTAGCATTGTTGAATCGGTTTGTTAATGAGCTGTTGCAAATGCTGCTTAGTAGTGAGCTATGATTACTTAGATAAATACTGTAAAGAAGCATCACACAACGACTGCATAAAGTGGCATAAATAGCTCTTTTCACACAAATGGACTTAAATGAGAAGAGACTGTAGTGTGGGTGTAAGGTATATACTGAGATCTTTAATACAGATGATCAAGAACAGAAGAGATAGATGCCTCTTATCAAAACATTTGCTTTAAAAACTGCAAGAGGAATTGAGCCTACCTAGTTCCTGCTAAAAGAAAAATGAGCACATGGCTTATGACAAATCATGAGAAATATGACTCAAGATGTCAGCTTGCTGTAGTTTCGGAACGTGTCAAAGATCATTTACTTCATTTACTTTAGATTATGTGCATTTCTTAGGATGTGTAAAACTGTAGGGTCTTGAGCAGGATAAAATGACAGCTGTATTTTGTATTTAGTTGTGTTGTTCACGGTTAAACCAAAAAACCCAGTAATTATTAATCTTTGAGAGATGAGTTCAGATTCTGCAGGTGTAAATTTTGGTTTCAGATGGAATTAAGCAGAGAGCAGTGTTTGTTAAGCTTTTGTGCTCCTTTTGATAGGAGTAGAGAACAAAAGCTAAGGAAATGGATCAGGGCTGTTGGTGGCAAAAAGTGTATACAGTCTCATCACTTTTTAGATGTGATGCTATTTAGATATTGTGAGGCTATTTAGATATTTTAGAGCTCTCATGCGTATATTTTGACCATGATTCCTCCTTTAGGCAGAAAAAAGCATGTTGATTTGCTATTCTAATTCATTCTTCTTGTCATACTAATTCTGAATTATTTTTGCCACTCTTCTAACAATGTGCTTGTCTGATGACATTGAATTTAGCAATTTTAAATTAACTGATCTTTATAATGAGTTGCAATTTGATTTAAGTAAAATATAAATCGAATTTTTTTTAAGAAAACCTTTTTTTTTAACTTGTGTGAATTTTACAAGTCATTTAACTTTTAGGCAGGCAAATTCAGATAGCTTGCAAGGCTTTCTACAAGTGTAATATAATCCACAGAAGGAAAACCTCATTTTCCAGGAAGCAGCTAAACATTTGCCTGTTGATGGGAAGTAGTAAATGAGTTCTTATTTTGCCTTGCTTGCTGTGCAGATTTTGCTTTACTTATTAAACTGTTTTTATCTCAACCCACAAGTTTTTTCTCTTTTACCCATCTAATTTTCTCCCCCATTCCACTGCAGTGAGAATGAGCAAGTGGCTGCATAAGGCTGAGCAGCTGGCCAGCGTTAGACCAAGACAGGAGAGAGAAAACTTTCTCTCCTTCACTAGGAGATTGTGGTGGTGGTGGGAATTACTGGTGTAAGCAAGGCTTTTCCAGAACCTCCGTTTCAGACATCAGCACTCTTTATGTTAGCAAACTGCTGAAGTACATGAAACGATTACGGTGTGTCAGCAAGATAGGAGCACATTTGATGAAGAATGAGGTATATTCTGTTAATTGGGTGTAATACAGAAGCACCACTCTGTTTAAGTGTCAGTCAAGGCCTCCTCTAGTTACAGAATAACAAAACATTGCAAGCTTTTTCTTCAGTATTTTGCTGGTTTTTTCTTCTTCTGTGAAGTAAAACTGTGAAGATGTATTTCAGGCTGTATGAAGGACGAAATGACTACATGCCAAATTTTATAGAAGAATTGAAGAAAATGAGTCTATTCTCCCTCTCCTCTTAATTTATTATTTTATTTTTTTGTTATAATCTGAGTTGACAATGGCGTATGCATTTTAAAAGTGCTATTTCTTAACCAAAAGCCTTATGTTTAGTAGGATTTTTACTATTGTCATGTACATTTCAAAGCTTTTTACCCTCCTTGTTATTTAAGACAGTTTTCTGATCTAGAATTATAGTAGTTCAAAAGAATAAACTATTTTTGTCTGGCAGTCATTATAGCTTTTTGAGCCTGGTTATAATCAAATGGTGAGAAGTTATGTTGCTGATAATAGGAGCTTGTTTTGGTACTGTACAGTTTAAAATTATGACCTATTACAAAAACTCGTCATGTTTATAGATGCAATAGGGATGACATATACCAATTTTAAAGTTGAATTACTTAAGCCAACATTTTTGTTTAAAAGCTTTAGATGTAAAATAAATAAAGCCAGTTATGAAGTTTCAAGGTGTTTTAGCTTAGGTGAGTTGAAGCAGAAGGTTTTTGCATTTTCTTTTACAAAGCTATGTTATTTATTTTGCATTTGTAATTCTTGCAAGAAGTAAATGTTGCTTTACATTCTTTGTCTCATCTTTATCTTACAGTAATTTAAATTGACCCACCCACTACTTAAATGTAATATTGAATATGTACTTTACGTTTTTTTACTGTCATTATAAGGGAGCTTATTAGTATATGACCAACTGTGCCTTGAAGTCAGAAAGTAGTAAATACCAACAGTTCTCTGTACAAAGTGGCATGTGCTGAATAGAAGAATTAGTTAGGACCAGCTGGAATGAATTATTGTACTTAAAGGTCATTATTTGTTTTTATCCTTTATTATCCTATAATTTTCCTGTGAATTTGTGTAACAATCTGGGGGGAAAAGATAAACCGGTAATGCATCAAAAATATTGTATTCATTCTCAAATGTTTTGTTTGCTCTTTGATATAATAGGTGAAATACTACAGACACTTGGCACCTGATCACTTGCTTCAGATATGCCATCGGCTTGGACCGCTTCTAGAGCAAGAAATTCCACAAAGTGTCCCTGGAGTGCAGACATTATTAGGGGCTGGCAGACAGTCTTTACTTCGTACAAACAAAAGTATGAACATTTCATGAGAATTTTGAGAGTTCTTGATATTTCATATCTTTCCTGTAGTTTTGCATGAAAAAGCCCATTTGCCTACATTTTTTGGTGTGATTTTTAATAAACAGGTTGCAAACATGTTGTATGGAAGGGATCTGCTCTTGCTGCACTACATTGTGGGAGGCCTCCAGAGTCCCCTGTAAATTATGGCAGTCCACCTAGTATAGGTAAGTCAATTTTATTCTGGCACTGCCATTGTAATACCTAACTCTCAGGGTGATTGATTATTGTGATAAGGAGACCTAAGTAGTAGTTCTGTTTATATTTATCCTTGTTAGTGTCACATACCCTTTAGTGTTTTTATTAAGATGCTGTGTTACCATATTTATTGTAAAATTTTCTCTGAAGCTAATTTTGTCTTTGAAGTATAAAATTGAATAAAATATATTTAAACAATGAATACATACAAACAAAACTCTTTCTTAAAGATGTAATAAGGCTGCCAGTAGATAAATAATTAGTATTATAGGGCAGCAAGGCCTACACTCATTGTTAGGAAGAATGAGTCACGTAGACTGGTAATAGTTTCCTTAGGAAAAATTTGAGTCTTGTAGAAGTTATTCTTTTTGCTCACTGGTCCATTCACTAATTTTGTAGCTGTCCTTTAGCTTGCTCTGAGACTGTGCTGTATCATGAAACATGCATGTGCTGTCTGTACTGTTGAAAAACTGAAAGCTGGAGGTCGGAGGTATTCCAGTTTTTATTTTTCAGCTCTCACATAGTCACTGAAATGTTTGTTAGTGTTCATGGTTTAAGAACAAAGATACATGTTTTAGTTGCTAGAAGGATTAAGATGTGATATTTTAGAAGATTCTTTAAGGAACACTCTTTTTCTTTTTTTCATGTATAGAAAAATGAGCAGACTAACTCGCATCTTTTCATCTTTCTCTATTGATGTCCAGTGAAGGGGGAATGATTAAGACCAAATTGTCTGTGTGGATTACACAGAAAATGAGTGTGTTTTTTTACCAAAATGGTAGTTTGCAGATAGATGTGCAGTGTTGGATGAGAGTGGGCAGAGAATATCCAGTTGATTGGCTCCGGATCAGGTGCAGCTGCTGCTGCAAAGACAAAGGTTTCTGTCTCGGTAAACAAAAAGAAAAGACTGCAGGTATATTGAGAAACTAATATATAACAATGTATATGAAAAAATAGGTATACATATACTACATATAGTATCACGGTATAAATATGTAGCCAGATGCTATTAGGAACAGAGACTTTTTTTAATGTGCTAACTTGCCTGGCAATTTTTCAATCTCTAAACTCCTTTTGGAGCCTTTTGGTAGCCTCTAAGTTTTTAATGAATTTAAATAGATACACATAACATATATAAAATCGAGAGAGATTAATTTGGGCTATTTATATTTTTTCTTATGTTGAGGGAACTCAAAATCAAATCTCAAGGTACACACCATTACACTTTATCCAGAGAATTATAGTTCTCTCCCAAGAGCTGAAGCAGAACCATGTTACAGCTAAACTCTTAGGTTCAGCACAGCCAATTTCGACTTGATAGATGGCAGAGTATTAAGTGTCCTAGTAGCACTTCCATTTTAAAGCATAAGTTACATGCTTTCCATGATATTTCTGTAGATGTTGGACTGTAGGATGAGAATATGGTTTTGCTTGCTGTTTAGAGCTGAGTTTTAAGAACCTTCTCAGCTGGTACGTGTATTGGTCAGAAGTGGTTAAGTTAAACCCTAACGTAGCACCCGCATCCATTCAATGTGGTTTTGTTTAGAGCCACTAGTTTTGTATTCCTGTAGAGGGCTTTTTCTGTGTTGTGCTCTAGGTGTGTAGGAGAAAATGCTTGTTGCTGGTTAGAAAATTCCCTTCTTGAGCGGTTGTGCAATGGCTTGATGATTGTAAACTTGGAAAATCTTGGGCTATTTTTGCAAGGTGACTGTAGGACTGAGCTTTTTAATAGCTAATATTTCTTTAGTGGTTGCTTAGCTTTCTTGTGAATAAATTTTAAAACATGTTGGAGGAATCAGAATGGTTGAGGACTGTTTTATGTTGTACTGTACCATACAGTGTATGGTAGCTGGTGCATACTTCTTAAAGGGATAAAGATCAGTGTATGAGATCCATGGTAGCTGGAGTTCAAAGAAAGCTGTAGAGCGGCTGTGGTAGAGAAATGAAATAATAAAGTTAAGAAAAATAACTTTCACACTCTTTTTAGAGAAGAACAAGTCAGGCTTTCTAAATAAGTGTTATTTTTATTGAACCTTTTGCAGAGCACTGAATGTTTGCAAAATCACAGTTATTTCAAATACCAGTTTTTTCATGACCAGTAATTTCCTTTTCCAAACATTCCTCTAAGTGCTGGTAACTGAATGTTTTCACTGTGAAATGTATTTGGATTTTTGGGATATTTGGTTCAGAGCTGTATGTTAAAGCATTTGCTTTTGATTTATCCTATTCTATCTACTCTGATCTCTCAATGAAATCATGAACTTGAATGACACTTCTTTTATAAATTGAATTAGAATTTTTTTTTTCTGTTTCCTTAAATAACTTCCAGTTTTCCCCTGGGAAGAATGCATTTTACGTAAAAAAAAAATTAGAACCTATTATTCTTCAGGCTATATGTATTTCAGGTAGATAACCTACTAATGTGTAAGGAACAGAAACAAAGACACTGAAATTCTTCTGTGTTGTGCAGGAAAAATTAACCTACATTTCAGTGAATGTACAAAGTTGTTAATTTATTTCCTAGCCTGATGAATCAATGGATGTATGATGCTGATGGGGTATTATTTAGAATTATAAATTTATTATACAGATGTACAAATTTAAATTATATAGAATTATGTTGTGCCAACTGCCTTGTAAGTAGCTGGTTTATATGCAATTAAAATAGATCTGCACAGATACGTATTTCCCCTGAAAACTACGGAGTATCTGTAGAACACGATGAAGAGAAGTAAAACTTGAATATGGAGTAGTCTCTGTCCCGTTGCTCTCACTTGTGCAATATACCTTATAAAAAAGTTGCTGAAGTGCTTAATTACGAACAAAAGCAGCTAGGTCGTATGCTAATTTGTTTTGTTAAAGGTCTCATTTTCTTGGATGCAGAAAGAGAAAAAGAACTTTTTCAGTAACTTTTGGGAACTGCTGAAAAAGGAATGAATCTAAGCATAAACCTTTGAGAGCTTTGAGCTCAGAACTCTTGGGAAAGCTGACCACTCAGGTGTGAGGACCTGAATGAGACTGGCTATTTGCCCCAGACAGTGAAGATTTTTTTTCCTGACCAGCAAAAATATCTGCCTTTCAAAACCAGTATTTCATGATTTTGCAGAGTAACCTGTGTCTGGGAAGACGCAATAAAGACGCTCTCACACCTGCCAGGTTCAGCAGAAAGGAGGGAATAATAATGTTTATTATTGATATATTTTACATTCATATACACGTCCCAACTCCACAAGGGATTGGAGAGCATGTTACTTCCTTTTCAATCCCACTGGAGAAGAAAGGTGCTCATCAAAGTTTTCTTATTACAAAAGGAATGAAAAACAGAAAATACCGTTAAGTAAACATTGGCTATTATTTACATGGAACTATGTGAAAGAATCTGACTCCAAGGTTAAAAACAGAAGGTTATCAAAAACCAGGGCAACAGTAACCAACCTCAAGAAAAGTTCTGAGGCATTTTACACTTTGTTCAGTTTATTTATTAAGTGGTGCTGGTGTTTTGGCTGTAAAGAGAATGCCAAGTTCTGAAAGCAGTGTAAATGTGTATTTTTAGAAATACAATAAATACTTTAGGCCTAAAAACTAGCTTACAAGTACTTTGTGCAAATCTATTATTCTGTTAATTATACAAAGAAAACAAAGGAAAAGACTGCATTTATATTAAAAGATCTGTGTAAAAGTAACATCTTTTTATACACGTTTATTCAAGTCTAGAGTGAATTATACTAAAGTATAATAAGACTTCTTAGTATGCAAGAATAAATGAGCTGTAGAAGTCTTATGGAACTTTGAGTAAAATACCAATGGAACTATATAGTGAAAGCAAGTGGGGTAATACTGAAGTCAGGGAAGTTTGGAAATGTTTGAGATTGTGTAGCTTTCATTTGTTTCTGCTTTCTGCCTCTGGAAATATCTCACGTCATCACTCTGGATTAGGAAGGGTTGGCGGTTGCTTTCATCAAGCAAATGAATATTGTATGTGAAGTTTGAGATGTATATAGAATTTTTGTGTTTTCATAAATACTCCAGTTAGGAGTTGGTACACTTTAACCTTCATGATATGACTGGAGACAAGTTCTGGCTTGTTAACATACCAGGCTTATTCATTTTACTTGGTTGACTGTCATGTCTAAGTCAAGAGACTTGGAATACTGTATAGAGTTCAGAAGCTGAACAGAGAAATGGTAGGAAGTTAGAAGTCAATTCAAGCTGGATTTTTTTGTTTGTTTTTTGTTTTTTGGTCTTGGACATCTTTGAAGAAGGGGGCAAAAAAAGCTTTCAACAACACCAGACTGAATGCTTGTTACATTCAGTCTTACTAGCTTGGAGAGTGAAAGGAGTTGTCTAGCAGTCTCTACTATTATTTTTAACAGCTCTGAATCCCATGGTATTCATTAGAGGCCTGTCTAGCCTCTTAAGTTAATGAAACTTGATTCAATAAGGGTAAGAGTTGTAAGTGAAATATATCCTTTGGGTATCCTTCCAGGATTCTTCTGAATCTGGTTCTATTTTTGTGTGAATGGAAGGGGAATGAACTTGGATTCTGGTCTTCAGAACAGAACTTCCATTAGTTAAATACAACTCCAGAAGGGAAGAAAATGAAAGATTGTGTATGCATTTTAAAAATTTAACTTATACTTTGTACAAAATTAGATTTGATTTATCACTGACTAGTGGATAAGGCAGATTACTATCCCCTATCTTTAAGGCATATTCCATATTCAAGGATAAGACCATGTAAATAAGGACATAGAGTTGATAACTTTGGTAAAATTAGAAGGTGGAAAGAAAACCAAGTGAAAAAAAGAGGAGGGCTAATACTGCTATATCTTTCAGACCCTCAAATTTATCTTCCTTTTAACAGATTGCTGTTTTTCTTTGAGCTGCTTGTTCTGTTTTGGGTGGGGAGTGAGGTAGAGACATCCTGAAACTTTGAAGGCATTCATTTGGTGCCTGTTGCATGCCTTTTGAGAGGGAGAAAGTCTATACTCTTTTGTGAGTTCTACTGAGAACTCCCACAACTTCACTTCCATCAGCTTTGTTTGATTTTTACATTGATCCACAGGAAACCAAACAAATAAGGTGTTTTTGACTCATTGAGATGTGTGGTTTTGAGAGTAAGGTTGTTTGCAGCAGTGAATTCTGACAGTAGAAGCAAGATTTTAAAAAACAAAGTTGCATTTTAGGTTCCTAAGTGGCTCTTATAAAAAAACTGAATTTAAACTCTTACATTTAGAGCCTTTGGGTCAACAGTCCCATGTTTTTTTACTCTACCTCACTTGCTTTTTTTTTTGTCTCTAGAGATTAGAGTTAAAGATCCTGAGCAGTGTTTGGCCCTTCTTTCAAAGGAGGGTTAGACTAGATGATTTTTAGAGGCCTTTTCCAATTTCCAACTATTCTGTGATTCTGAGGTAACAGAAGTTGGAGTTCTTCTGGCATTAAATCTGATGAGGGATATGAAACAACACATGAAAAGGTTTTACAGGTCTGTCAGCAGCAGGAGGAACAGTAGGTCCTGCTGCTGAATGGGGCAGGGGACCTGAAGTAGGATGAGAAGGAGACTTTGTAGAACTAAAGATAGGTCCTCCTCATCTCAGTCCCTGGGCAAGTGATGAAGCAAATATTTCTGGAAGTCAGTGTAGGAGAAGACAGGTACATGTTTAAGAGTTGTTGGCATTGATCTGTGAAGGAGCGCTCATGCCTGACTAGCCCAATAGCCTTTTAAAGGAGATGAGTGGCTTGGAGATGAAGGGACAATAGTGAATGTTATTTATCCTGACTTCAGAAAGGCTTTCTGAACAGACTCCCATAACATTCTCAATGAGAAACTGAAAAGATATGGCAGAACTGCTGGGATCAAAGGGCTGTCATCAGCAGAGTGAATTCCAGTGACTGGCACAAGAGCCAGTCACTAGTGGTGTACTCCAGAGGCTGGTGCAAGAGCCAGTGTTGTTCAACAGGTTCATTAATAACTTGGATGATGAAACAAAATGTTATGTAAACAATTGAAGTCTAGGAGTAGTGGATGATTGAGGAGGACCTTGACAGGGTGGAGAAATGGGTCAACAGGAATCTGATGAAGTGTCACAAAGAGAAGAGCGAAGGTCCTGCCCCTGGGGAGGAATAACCTCATGTACCAGTGGATACTGGGAGCTGACCACCTGGAATGCAGCTTTGGATAAAACTACCTGGCTGTCCTGGTACTGAACGTTTCAGACACGATGTGCTCTTGCACACAAAACCCAAGCAGCATCCTGGGTTGCTGGATGCGGTGCATTACCATTAGGTCGAGGGTGTTACCTCCTCTCTACTCAGTGTGAATAAGATCAGACCTTGCTGGATCCAGCTCCTCAGGAAAAGACAAACATGAACAGTCTATAACTGTTAGCTGGTCTATCAAAGGACCAGGAAAGTGATGAAGGGGTTGAGGTATCTGTCATACAAGGAGGAGCCAAGAGACCTGGGATTGTTTAGCCTTGGAAAGAGAAAGCATGGCATGGGCAGGAAGGTGGTGGTAGTATCAATGGTTATAAATACTTGAATTGGAGCGTGTGATGAAGATGGAACCAGACTCTTCTTATTGGTGCATCCTGACATGACAGAGGTCATGAACCAAAACTGAAATAGAGGAACTTCAATTTAAACATAAGAAAACAGGTTTGGGGGATGATAAGAGCTCTGGCACAGGTTGCCCAGAGAGATTGTGAAGTCTCCATCCTTGGAGACATTCAAAACTGGACTGGACGCAGCACTGAGCAAACTGCTCTAGCTGACCCTGCTTGAGCAGGGGGCTTGGAATATCTAACCTCTTTAGAGGTTCCTTCCCACCTCAGCCATTCAGTGCTTGGGTGGTAGTAGACCATTTCAGCCTTGGAGGCTGGTCATATTGTATGAACATGAGCCCAGTTACTAAAAACTAGAAGCCACTTATTTTTGTTTGGAACAAGTTAGTAAACAATTATTAGCAACTTAAAGTTACAAAATTTGTGAAAAAGTTTCAAAATGTCAACAAATTCACAGCTTTCTCAGACACTGGCTTTTACTGATTAATAAATATGAAAAATCCTGATTTTGAAACCAGAATATCATTTGGGAGTAAGTGGTGGTTTATCATACTGTGTTTTGCAACAACCACTTAGTAGCATCTGTTTTTTTTATCTGTTTTCAATTTTATTTATTTATTTTTAAAACAGGACCTTATGTGTAAGTAGCAGATGGGCATGCAAAACTAAGTTAATATTAATTTCCTTGGTCAGCCAGGCATTGGATAGTTTTTTCAATGTATTGTCCATTTCACAGTGCCCTTTCAGCAAGGAGCAGGCAATCTCTACTCTGTTGTTTTCTTCTTTCCAACCCTTCCCTTTATAGTGGTTGACTCACTATAAGGCCCAACCAGCATTCTCTAACCCACCCTGGGATAAAGTTATCATCTTCCTTCACTCCCTTATGTAGTTTGTGGCTCCCACTGCAGCTCTTTCACTGCTTATACCTTGTCATTCTTCCTGTGATTAACAGTTTTGTTCATACTCACTCATTTGTGTGAGGTCAAGCAAAGACAGAAAAGTGCTAATATGGCTAAAACGAGAGAGATTAGACTTGCAGTCACAGAGGGTTCTAAATTTATTTTTTTTCCAAATGCAGTTAAAATCAAGCTAAATAGGTTAGAGACTTGACAAGCGTTGATGTAACAATTGTTATAAAACCAAGGACCTATAATTTGTACAAAGGCATTATTATTATTATTATTAACAGTTGGTAACCTTTCTCATCTTGGCTTGGACAAGAAAAATCAATTTTGTTTGACTGAAGAAATTTTTGACATAGCTATTTTTGATTTTTACCTGTACTCTGGAGGGAAAAATAAATGCTCTTGAGCTAGCAGAGTTTGCAAGGTGACACATTGGAGTTGTCAGTGTTTGGAATAAGAAGTGGGAATTTGTCAGTTAGAGAAATCAGGATAGATCACTTGGCAAAGGTGATGAGAGTAAATATAAAGGTAGTTAAATGGAAGGGATATTGAAGAGCAGTGGTGGATGTGAGAATTCCATTTTAAATAGCCAAAATATGCCCCCCAGTCTGAGAAGTCTTAAAAGTTACGTGCGTATGGATAGTGTTCAAACCTGTGGGAGGTTGATTATTCCCCTCCCCTCTGCTAATTGCATGAACTTGGTAAAAAAATTTCTTCCCAGAGAACGTAAGTTCATAATACTGTGGGGGGGTTTTCATGTCAAATTGCTTTTTAATTCACTTAGTTTTATTTTTAACCAGTTTTGGTATTTTTGTATGTTTTAAGTTTTGATCAAGGCTAAAGAGTAAGATGGAGTCCAGTCTTCCTGTTTCCAGTGTCACAGTATTACCTTTTATTTCCTTTGGTAGGTTGATTGTTACTGAACAAGGGGTTTTTCACCTGTTGAGTTTCCTAGGGATATGTGAAATAGTAGCAAGTTGCCCATTGGTGATTGGCATCAGTGAGACCATTCTTAGAAATGCTAGCTTGGGTTCTCCTAAACTTAGCTTCTCCAGTGTTACCAGAACACCCCCAAACGCAAACAACCCGCCCCCACAAACCCCCTCAAACTTGAAGTTGATCTTAAGTACTTCAAAAGTTTTTTATAAATTCAGATGTATATTAAAAATTACATGCTTATGTGAAGTCATTTGTTATTTAATCCTAAAGAGTCTGCTTGCAGTTTTGTTTCATTGACAGAACATCTCTACAAATTAAAATCCTAGTTGAACTTTTTCCACTTTTTGTAAGCTGTTGTTTCATTTGAAAGCATTGAGATATCCATCAAACCATACCCATCTTACATTAAAAGTAGACAAAAAGTGATTTCTGTGTAGGTTGAGATTCTTGTGTAAACTCAGTTTGTTGGGATAAAAACCTTTATTCTGTTTGTGTGTGTGTACTTGTTTGGTTTCTTTTTTTTTTTGTGCGTGTGTGTTTTGTTTGTTGAGGTTTTTTTTTTAATGTAGGATGAGTTGTCAGATACCAAAACTAGATTTATCTTGTGCCTGAACTTATCTTGGTTTCCTGCTGTTCTGAAGTAGACTGTTTGCAAGGAAAAACTTTGTTATAAAGCAAATGCAACCACATCTTTTTCTAGTATGAGGGAAGAGTGAAGATATAGTAGAATCTTAAGACAGCAGTTGCTCCTTGACTAAAAGTGCTTTGTTTTACAGCTAATAATTCCATTCCTTCACAAAGCTTCTTGAACTAGGAAAATTTCCCTGAATGAGGGCCTGAGGCTAATGGATTTGGCACTTGGCTATAATACAAGAGGCTTGTGGTTCTTTCAGAATAGCTACAATCCTGCTATAAAAATTGGCTTATGTTATATAGTTTGACCTGTGCTGGCTCATGCACCACTGTTATGTTTATCTGGGCCAAACCCAAGTGGTGTGAGGGCTTTGTAGCTGTTGTGCAGTTGATACTAGGGAGCAAGTTGTCCATGAGCCAGCAGTGCCACTGTGGCCAGGAAGACCAGTGGTATTCAGGGACACCTTAGGAAGACCATTTCCAGCAGGTCAAGGGAAGTGAACTACTCAACCCTGATGATGTCAGTCTGGAGTGCTGTGCCCAGTTCTGGGCTCCTCAGCACAAGAGAGACATGGGGGTCTTGGAGTGGGTCCAGTGGAGGGCTACGGAGGATGATTAAGGAATTGGAGCGTCCCTCTCTGAGATAAATACAACAGGCTGAGGAAGCTGGGCCTCCCATCCTTGAGAAGCAACAACTGAGAGGTGACTATATCAATGTCTATTGGTATCAGAAGGGAGAGTGTGAAGAGAAGTAAGCCAGGCTCTTCTTGGTGGTGCCAAGAAATAGGACAAGAGGCACTGGGCAGAAACTGATGCACAGACAGTTCGACCTGAATGTGAGGAAGAACTTCTTCCCTGTATGGGTGACAATGCACTGGAACAGATTGCCCAGGGAGGTTGTGGAGGCTCCCTCACTGGAGACATTCAAGAACTGTCTAGATGCAATCCTGTGCCACATGCCCTAGGACACTGCTTGAGCAGGGAGGTTAGACTGGATGACTGACCATGGTCCCTTCCAAATTTGCTTTAAGTCTTCCAACACCATTCTGTGTGTGCATGTTACATTACGTGCCTCGTCACAGTTCTGTAGATTACAAAATGTATCACCATTGCCATTCTTTGGTCTAATGAGGATATGGAGTGTGACTAATGTCTATGTATCCATGCAGAGAAGTATTATACTTTGCTGCTTTATTATTGCATGAGTAGCAGTTTAAAATAAATTACAGTGAACTTTATTTTCTTCACTGATGTTCTTGATGGAAGAATTCCATTTTGTTAAAGTGAATTTTTGCTCCTGGAACTTGTTAGCTTTTAGACTTGGAAAAAACCTCAAAGTTCTTTGAAACAAAGCTTTGTTAGTAAAAATCATAGATTTCTGTAAGTTTTGGTAAATTAATTTGTAAATTTTTGTTTGCTGGTTTTGTGTGTGTATGTTTGTTTAGCTGTAGTGGGTAGCAGGATTCTTAAAAAATAAACTGTCTTACAAGTGGTGGATAAATGCTTGAGCAGACCACAAGAAGCAGGTTGCCTTGGAGAAGATTTCAATGTCTGCTGACTTTGAGTTAATAGCTGTGTGGAAGCTTTTACGCTTTTTATGTTTGAGGTAGGTTACTCCTTCATGGAAGCTGCCTCAGTATGCCTGCATTTGGGCACTTAAAGTTGAAAGTTGTATTGCATCTTTGTACTATGCCTAGCAGTTCAATACTTTCTCCATGTCTGTATCATAGGCTACTTTTGTACATATTTTTCTCTAACTAGGGCAAAATGAGATAATTACTATAGGTAATTCATATGTGCAGGTGGTCCAGTGCTGAAATAAATTTTCCAACCTTGTCAAGTATTTTAGTTTATGAATGCAATATAAATGTGTCTCTTCTTTCTTCTTCACCCATTTGGTAGTGGATACCCTGTTTTCAAGAAAACTAAATGGAAAATACAGACTTGAACGCCTTGTTCCAACTGCAGTCTATCAACATATGAAGATGCACAAACGAATTTTAGGACACTTATCTTCTGTATACTGTGTAACTTTTGATCGGACTGGCAGGCGAATATTTACTGTGAGTACAAAATCTTTATTTTTGTAGATTTTTATTTCTTTTTTAAGTACACATAATATGTCACCTAATTGTTTCCAAAACCTGAATATAGGATAGATACACTGATTATGAATGAAAAGCAGATAATCCTTTACTAGTGTTCCTCTCATATTTGCTTTTTAATAGCCATGCTGGTTTACATGCTAAAATAGTTTTGACGTATGTGTCTGAACACTAGATGTGATGGTGATTGCTGATCTGTGTAGTTCACTGGGAAAACTGTTCATTTTCAGTGGAAAGGATTTACCCTATGTAGGTTCCTTCTTCTGGGTTTGTTTGTTGTTGTTGTCATAAAAATCATCTAAGGAACCGCCACCACAGAATTTGATTAGGAGGTCAGAGAGAGAACAATAACGTGGTGTGTTGTAACAAATGTTGGTTCACAACAAATTGTCTTTGAGATCCTAGGAACTTTTTTTAAAATACTAGTGTTTTTAGTATTTTTAATTATTTGCTTTTTTTTTGTTGTTGTTGTCATAAATACTAGACACGTCTGAAATCAGTACTGAAATTGCAGGTTTCCCAAGGAATGGGATTTATAAAACCAGATAGGTATCAGTGTAATATTTGGATTTCTTGGTAAGTAGTCAGTTTCAGTAGAGACAAAGATTTCATAAACACACTTCGTGCCAGTCCAGGATGTTTTGGCTGTATTTATTGCCTTCCAACAAACACTGGATGTAATTGATACCTGTGTGGATTCAGGAGCTTGATTGTGTCCTTTTAACCTCATGTCAGATAGCTTGAACAATGCAGATAGAAGTACAGTTCAGGTTTCCTATTTTTACTTGCAGTCTTCACTTCTAAAATTCTTTCAGAAGGCAGTTGTAAATATCATTCACCCTTTTGCCCACATATATCTTGCTTTGTCACGTGGAGAGATGTGTGGTTGAAGGGATGGGACACCTTGCAGTGTTCTGAACAGGCCTATTTATTTGTTCACTTGTTACTTCAGGCATAGAAGAGACTAATTTTCATAATTTTTTGCAGTTTGTGGTTTCTTGCGATGGNGGCGGGGCGGAGAGAGCACATGGACTGATGGTCTCAGGGTGCAGGGGTGGTACATGGGCGGGGTTGGGGTATTGGGACCAACAGGGAGAACTCGAGGGAGTGGCCAGGACTAGGGGCGGGGAAGGGAGAACCATGTGGGAAGGGCAGGCAAAGGAGTGGGAAAATACAATACTACAATATTTCTTTTGTTTTCATCAGCAAGCTAAATCACGGACATTAAAATCTTATGTCCTGTGGTTTACATATGATTAACTTATCAGGAAATGGGCTCTGTGTTGTGGGTTTATTTTGTATGTGACATGGCAAAATGCATTAAAGATTTTATGAGAGCATTATCTTGACTATAACAGCAGTTTTTTTCCAAGAGAGAAGTAGAACAACCTGAAATAAAATGGGTGGAGAGGGGCAATATGTTTCTGCAACCCCAGAGTTTTGCTGGCATTCCTGTGCTGACTGGTGTCCTGATCTAATTGGTTGGAAAAAAAGTACCCAGTTTAGATCATGATTACTTCAATCTGGTGTTAAATAAAGTGGCCATAGATATTAATTGTGGTTGCTGAATTTTCATTTTGGAGGGCTTGGAACTGAACTTCTTATCTCTGCACTTTTAGGTAAATCCAGTGTTCTTCATGTAGGTGTTGAAGTGATTGCTGGCAAATGGTTGTATTCCACATTTCAGTAAAATCCAAGTTACTGTTGCTGGCATCATCTAGTCAGTGGATAAATGGTCAGGAGCTGCTGTGTTGTAATTGCATCTGTATAATGAAATGGTGCCAATTCTTTTCAGTCTAGACAACTACAACTTCTGAAGTCTCTAGTGTGGCATGTAAATGTGCATGCATCAGTAGGGAATTGTTCTTGCCTTACATTTTTACTCTGCAACCTTCAGTGTGATGTTAACTAGATAAGTTGTTTTAGATTTATAATTGGTTCTAGAATCATAGTTGTTTCGTGTTCCACTTGACATCTGAAGGATTGAAAGCCTCTAAATTCAAGCTTTGTTCATGTTCTGTTTCAAATGAAAAAGTAAAGAAAGTGTTCTCAGCACATTTTTGAGTCATGCTTATCTGGGAGATGTTGTCCTTGCCAGAAAGACGTTACTTCTATTTTGCCTAAAGACAGTGCAAACAGGACAGTATACATTTTTCCTACTAGCCTAGTTGGCCTATATTGTGTTCACGTAGCAAGGGTGTGGTACTGGGGGGGCTGCCATGAGAAGCTGCCACAAGCTTCTTCTGTGTCCAGCAAAGCCAATGCCAGCCGGCTCCAAGACAGACCTGCTGCTGGCCAAGGCTCAGCACATCAGTGATGGTGGTAGTGCCACTGGGATAACGTATTTAAGGAGGAGAAAAATCCCGGGGCAGCTGCAGCTGGGAGAGAGGAGTGAAAATATGTGAGAGAAGCAGCCCTGCAGACACTATAGTGAGTGAAGAAGGAAGAGGAGGAGGTGTTTCAGGTTATGGAACAGAGGTTTCCCTGGGGAAGACTGCTGAGGCAGCTGCCCGCTTGCAGCCTGTGGAGGTAGAGACTTTGTATTCTGGTTCTACTGAAAAGCAGGACTTGCAGAGCCCATGCAGGATAATAGAAACAAATGCTGTCTTCTTTAGGTCCTGCACTACTCAAATTTCTGACTGCAAAGAATTTTTTTCCGCCACTTTTATTTTCTTGTCTCTGCTGAGATTATTCTTTCTAGGGAATAATAAACAGCATTGTGTAATAGTCTATGTAAGATTTCCAACTCAAGATTAATTTGTGTGTTGCTTGGCAGTTTCACTTCATCCCACAAGTGTGTCTAATGGTAGGAAAATAAACCGATTTTACTCCATACCTTGGTAATGCAGTCATCAATTCTCTCTCAGCGCTGAAGTTGTTTTAGGATTCACTTTTGACAGATGCTTTTTAATAGGTACATAATTTGTTGGAGTTGTAGGTATAACCTTGGAAACATGAGCTGTGGTGTAAGCCAATGTCCTTGCCTGTAGAATTGCAACAGTATTTTAAGAGTTGTGGATTGTCCCATTCAGATCAGATAGAAGCATATGAATTTATTTGAACTCTAATATTGATGTCTTGCCAAGGTGCTACAGAATGTACAGTTTTACCTTAGTTTTCTCTGTTGTTTTCCTTTTCCCCTGCCTCTTTTTCACCCCCCATTTTCATTGTTGAGACTTGGCTGACAGTCATTTTTTCTCTGCAGTGGAGATGTACAACCTGTGCCTCTATGGTGACACTATAGCCAGCTGGCAGGGAGCAGGCCTGTTTTATGCTGATCTTCTTTCCTTGGTTTATTGTTACTAAAAAGACCTCTGGGGGCCCTCCAGGTGGTATTAGGTCCCACAGCTATTTTTTATTTTTTTTCCTTGCTGACCATTTTACATCTTTATCTGTGACTGATTTCTACCTTTTATAATATTTGGTAGTTTTGGGTCCTCCAATCCCCCCTTCTGCTTTCAGATCTCTCTTTTGAGCGATGAGGCTATTATTTGCAGTTTTACATACAAGCAAGCACACATACCCTTCTGTCTTGGCTTCTTGGGTTTTTTGGTGGTGACTGCATTTTGAGAAGAATATACAAGCTTCTTCATACTCTAGAGTCTTGTATCATGATAACAGAACCACATGAGCAGATACTATCTTTCAGATAATTATAGCATCCTTACTGACAAACTGATGATGTACAGGTTAGATGTGTGGACTGTGAGACTGTCAGTTTAGGGCATTTTCAGGTTTGAAGGGTTGTGATTAGCAGCACAAGGTCCAGCTGGAGGCCAGTCACTAGAGGTGTACCACAGGGTTTGGTACTGACACCAGTACTTTTTCATGCCTCCTTTAAGGACCTGGGTGATGGATCAAGAGGGTACCTTCAGTAAATGTGCAGAAGATAACAAAACCTGAGTGGTGGATACGCCATCATGTTCTAGCTGACCGTACTTGAGCAGGGAGTTTGGACTTAGACCAAAGTATCTTCTCACCTCAATAATTCTGTGATTCTGTCTGCTCATTGCTATAATTCAGACTCTGGTTGTGTTCCCTGCTCTAGCACTGTGGCAGTCTAGCAATTAGATGAGGCAAATGTGTCCCACAGAATCTCAGCATGGAAGTTTTATGCATAGGTAGAAATAGTATAGGCTGTACCATTGCTTTTCTCACCCAAGAGGCAAAAAATATAATTATGAACAAGCTTCTGTAACTATTTCCTTAGCCTAGGAGACCTGGTCCTACTTTATAAAAGGTAGATCATAGTATTGCCATGCTTTCTGCTGTCTTTAAAGTATAAACGCCAGATAAGCTTGTGCACTATAAGTAGGTGGAATAGGGAAAACCAGTGAAATTTTATAAGGATGGTGTCACATTGTAACTTGCTGTAGCACCTGTGTGTGTCCAGTAGCAGATCAGTGCTCTGGATGTTAAAACCCAACTTTGTATTGCTTCTGAACCTAAGTAATTGAGTTAAATGTTTACAGCAAACCTTGTCTGTCAGTATGTGTGCAGTGTTCAAATGTCATGGTATTGAGCTGTGGTGTGGTGCAGATACTCAGGAAGGCACAGGAATGCAATAAAAAATGAAGGAATGAGTTCTGAAATTTTTGTTAGGGCTGTGAATTCATTGTATATGGGCAAGTAGCTGTTAGAATTGTGTGGGAAGACCAGCAAAACTTAAGTATGAATATGTAGATGAAACCTCTTGAGTTTGTTGAGAAAGAGTGGTCATTTCGGTGTTTGTTAATGTGGATATTGAACCAGGTTTATAGTAGTTCGACTTAATAATGGAATAGGTGTTCATACATGCTTTTTACCTAACTTATTGTGGTAAGTATGATGATGATGAAACTAGGAAGATAAGGAACATAAGTGGGTATAAATGGCAGACTGTACCAGTTCATAATTCACTTTCAAGTTTAACGTAAATTTTTATTTTAATGTATTGCAACAGCTTCTTCAATTTGTGCTGGATTTCTGGAAAAGATGTCTTACTGAAGCATAAACCAACTTACTGTAGGATTTGTGATCTGTATTATAAATGCATCACGATTTGTATATACTGTTGAGAATGTAAACTTGTGTTTTGAATGCAGTGTAGAAAACTGTTAAAGCATGGGTGGGAGTATCTATCTGCATGTCACTAGTTCTGTTTTTCACTTCACTGTGCTAACTCTAGCACATCAAAACAGCCAGTGGTATGGTTGAAATTATTTCTACCTTACTTCTAGGGATCAGATGATTGCCTTGTAAAAATCTGGGCAACTGATGATGGAAGGTTGTTGGCGACCCTGAGAGGGCATGCAGCTGAGATATCTGATATGGCAGTAAACTATGAAAACACCATGATAGCTGCTGGAAGCTGTGATAAAATGATCCGAGTTTGGTGCCTTCGAACTTGTGCACCCTTAGCAGTCCTTCAGGGCCACAGTGCCTCTATAACATCACTGCAGGTAGGTTTTTGCTTTGCAAAAATGGGTCATGACAACTTTCAGTGTAATAAAAATGCATGCCTGGCAACTAAGCCCTGAAGTGAGAAGGAATTTTCATGGTATGCATTGTGAAATAACACATGTTTATTGTCAAGATGCTTGACCTTTGAAGAATGCCAGACATAATCCTTGTTCAAAAAAATTGCATGACACCTGTGGGCAGTTCTGTTCTGAAGCACCCTTCCTTTGCAGGCTGTGATTCTGAGCACAAGTGTGTTGAGTGAGAACTGCAGTCACTGGGAGTACTTTGGTTTGTTTTTGTTTAGAGTTGCATGCTATCGTGCAACTTGGGTATTGGGGAGGGAGGAGGAATCTGGAGTGCTTTGGCAAGTAATCCAGAAGGGTTGTTCTAGAGGGAGTGACTGAGCAGAATTTTGTTATTTTGGTTTTCATTCCAATCTGTTTCCCCTAAGTATGGTTTGATACTTGATTTTATTTTCGTTCTTTTTTTCCTTTTTTTTTACCTTTTTTTTTTGTGAAATGAGTTGTGGAACTTAGCACATCTGGAACAGATTAACAGGAGAACTTTTTTTTTTCTGCCCCCTTTTCCCAGTTCTCTCCACTATGCAGTGGCTCAAAGAGGTACTTGTCTTCAACCGGGGCAGACGGAACAATATGCTTTTGGCTGTGGGATGCTGGCACCCTTAAAATAAAGTTAGTTGCTATTTTATTTATTGCTATTTCTATTTATGTAATTAAGAATTCTGTGCAAATATGGAGAAAATATTGACTAAACAAAGCTTGTCATTGGCTATTTCAGTATATGGTTGTTGGGTATGATCTATTTCTGATGCAGCTGTAGCTTGCTTATCTCTTAGAAACTAGGTTGATAATACAGCATTTTGTGGAGTGATAATGTATACTTGTTAATTTAGAAAATAAGTCTACTGTTGGGGTTTTTTGTTAATTACAGTGTCAAAGTTGGCACTCCTTTATTCTGGTGTCATCTCTTAATCTCAAATGAAATGAAAATTATGTTGATAAAATTACTGCAATTTACATTGCAAAATCCAGTTTTTAAGGAGACAATAATGTCCTAGTATAAATCAGGATAGGATATTTTTGATGTTTGTTTTTCCTTATCTTTATTACCTTTTCATAGTTGCTCTTGGCTGTAACATGACAGAAGGCAGAGTTCTTGGACAGCCATGTATTGATGGCTGAAGTTGAACCTGAAGTTTCTGTTTTCAAAGACACTAAAGATGTTGTCAGGACTTTCAAATATAGTTTTTAAAATCAACTTGCTCAGTAGCTTTCAAGTGCTCTTTACTCTTCCTTTATCACTAGAGCCCATAGCTTAAAATTGGAAATGGTTGTTTTAGTAATCATTAGTGATTTAGCTTTGATGATGTGTTCTTTTGGATATCTGCTTGCAGGTAAGTTCAGTTTTGTTGTAGTTTTGGTAATTGCTGCTAGAATCTTTTTCTTGCAGTGCTGAGGTTATGCAGAGCTTTGAGGCACACTTGGATAGGTACTTTTCTAGTTGTCTGGGTCTTAACTATTGTGATGTTCTCTGGATGTTTTGTTTCTCTTTTGATACTCACAATGAACTTGCGTCTCAGGTTGTTACTCCTCTGCTGCCTAGTGCATGATGTAATCAAATTAAGACTACCCTTTTAACTGAGGAGAGGAGGAGATAGCTTACATGCTTATTTTTGTGTGAAAGAAAGGAGTTGCCACCACATTATTTTTCTTAAAATTTCCTAAGTCTGAGCTCTTGTTGACAAGATGAAATCTTAGTCTGTCTGATTGGTAAACCTTTTGAGCCCACAGATTTTTTTCTTTTTTCTTTTCTTTCTTTTTTTCTCCTTTTTCTAAGTAAAGTTTTAGTCTATTGGAACTGATTTTTGAAATGAATTCTGTCATCAGAAAATAGCAAATCCTTGAGAGTTAGGTAGGTTATAATATATAAGCTAGGAGATGAATGTTTAGAAATGAATGTTTGAATGAGTCATGGAGTTGAATGGGATTTGTCTTGAGATAAAACTTAGGGAGGGAGAAAACTGGTGCCAGTTATAGTAGGGGATTCTCGATTAATTCCTTTCCATGGTGATATATAATTGTAGATCAAAAATTTTTAGTGAGATGTACTCAACAAATATTAAAAGAATAAAAGATATTTGAGTATATGCTTTCATTACAACAAATGTGATTAGACAGGGGCATAGAGAAAACAGGTCAGTTCAGCTGTCTTGTGCAGCACAGCAAGGAAGTGGTCTGGTAACCTAAGTCACGCCAGTGATTCATATTGCTTAACAACAGAGTGCAGATTAAGTTTTGAGACTGGAATTTTTCTTCTGCTCTTACCTTCTGTTCTGGAAATATTTTTTACGTTGGGTTTGAGAAGAGAGAGGAAGCCATTAAGCTGTATTCCTTCAGTCTGGAAAAAAATGAATGCATGGAGATGAGTCATAGACAGTCATCAGTATGTTGAGGAGGGAATACAATGAGGAATTGCTTGTGGGCCCATATGGTTCTAGAAGGTATTAAATGAAAGTATCCAATTTCAAATTGAAAAAGGATGGTTCTTTACAAAACATGCAACTAAGTTACACCACAGGGTATTATGCATTACATGAAGATATCGAAAGGCATCACTGTGTGCTTTTTTTTCTTTTAGGTCTTTGTTTAAATTTAGTAGAGCTGTAATGTATTTGAAGTACTTGATGCTTTTTAACCTGAACTAAAACTTGATAAAAATGTCTAGATAAGAAACAGGTATGTCTTTTGAGACTGGAACATAACTTTATGCAACTTGTGATATCAAAACAGTTGGACACTCAAACGAGTCTTAATTTCCTGAATTGAACAGTATACTAGTTCAGGGAACTTGTTGGTTATGGGAAGTTTTACTTAGTGTGCTAAGCTGTAAACTTTTCTAAGTGTGCTTGCCATGATTATTCTGGTAAACCAAAAAAAGTTGTACTGGGAAACTTGCAATCCAATGTAATTTTCCACAAGAAGGCTGCATTGCATGGCCAGTGCATCTCAGCAATGGGTGTATATTGTCGTAACAGTTTTCAGTGAGGTGATTGCACTTCCTTACACACTTGAATCTGGCTCTCCTTCCAGAGCTGCGGAAGTGTGGCAGGTTCCCTCCACATCCATTCAGTTATGTGCTGGGGGAAAACAAGCACTAGCAATATAAGAACTTCAAAGGAAAGAATGATGCCTGTTAAATTTTGTCATAAGACCCTTTTTGAGGTTATTTTAAAAAAATATGTGTAGGCTGTCTGGAAGGGAGTATCGCTGGTGAGGTGGGAAGTTTATCCTTCCTTTTACCCCTGTAGTAAAAAATACAGGCTTGCCTCTCTCTGTTCAGTATATCTAAAGAGGAGGAAAGCTGGCGGGGAAAATAAGATCTCTCACCATGGTTATTCAGCCTCTGAGCTTGCTGCCCTGTATCTTGATTCTAGTACAACTCCCACCCCAGGAAGGAGAACTTGGAGCTTTCACGCAAGACCAAGAATTCTGAGTAGTTCAGGTGAAGGATGCCGTAACATGCTTGTCAGAACTTGATTTCATGTAATTTCATTCCTCCTGAGCTTGACTGCAGGCTGCTCTACAAAAATGCAATTGCTATGAGTGATGAAAGCATGTTACTAAATTATCCAATGCTTCAAATGGGATGGGTAGTGAAGTCTTGAAATTTTAGCTGCTTAAAAGAAAAAAAAAAAAATCTATATATCCTACCCCTGCTTATTGTACTCAACACTACTTGAATCACCTGGCAGTGGGCAGCCTCATGATGATCATGTGGTTGATTGTTATTTCAAGATGATTGGCAGTGCCATTAGTACTTTGCTGAACTTTTTCATAGAATACAGGAAAGGCAGAGTTGATATTGTGTTCAGTGTGCTCTCAAATGAAAAAGAATTAGTTTTGTTCTTAACTACACTGAGTTGTATTTTCTGATTTTTTTTTCTTATCTCTGCAAATATTTATTTTGTTTCATTCTCAGATTGCAAAAATTCTTGTAACTCAGCTTTGCCAACAACTCGGCTGCAGCTGATATTATTTAATTGTTAGTACATTTGAAATTAAGGGCTTCCCATGTTGGTCTCCCATTTTTTTTATAACCTTGTTAATTGAGGTATGTTCTGTGTTTGAGTCAGACATATGGCCCAGTCTGGAGATGTTGGTGACAGCTCTGTTTTGATGAACTGCAAAAGGACATATTACAATAGATTTAGTGTCATAGAATGAAAGAGCACAGAATTGGCACAGCTGACTACAAAATTCTCATGTTGTTCAAAGTAAAGTGAGCAACCTTGTTTACATGGTTCTGTGACTAGTGTGGATGCTTGTTCTTTAGTGTTATAGGGGTTCCTGTCTCCTCTTCTTTCCTTGAAGGGATTTATGACCAGGCAGCTGCTATGTATGTTGTTGCTGCAGGCACGGAATTCACAGATTGTAGCCCAAACAAGATGGGAAAACAAATGAAAATTTAGGCAATCGAGTCTTACCCTGGATTTAGTCTTCTTTTACTCTTCTGGGTGGTGATAATAAACACAGGAGTTGGATCCTGCATCAGTTTACGGTAGGGAGCAGAGAGAAAATCTGCCTCAGGTCATCAGAAATTGAAGAATCATGTACTTCATTTAAGTTAAAGGGAGAATTATTACAACTGGTCAGTGCATCACGGTTAAATTAGTTGCACTGCAAAATATTTGCCTATATATCTTTTCTGAGGAAGACACTGAATTTTCATTTTTCTTCTGCCACCTGTTTGCATCACAAGTTTCCAGTGTTAGCCTGTAACTGACGGACTATATGAACAAGACTCTGCTCATATGAGCAGAACCGTCTCACAGATTTGGATAGAGGAGGTTGGTGTACTGCTTTTCTTCTTACCTATTTATTCTCCTATAATTTTAAAAAGAGAGAAAAAGAACTCAGGAGAAACATACGCTGATTTTGCCATTCCTGTTTTGGACAAGACACTGATTTCTCAATTATCATCAATGTGATGTGATACTTCCATTTGCTTTCTTATGCAGAAGGCACTTGATGTTAAAGGGACTGGTCATATATCAGAACTCAGATATGCCGAACCTTTTTCATTAACTTGTGAACAAAGACTTAAGTTAGAGAGGCTGTATCACACATCTGTTTTCTGTGAAGAACTCTTGCTTTAACTACTACATCACCAGAGTTAGGCTAGTCTGCAGAACTTTAGATTAATAAACTAATAAAACACTTAATAAATGCATTGAAAATATATGTAAAGTGAAACACTGTCCTGGATGGAACCAGCTTTTGTCCCCTTTCCACACTTCACAAAAATACTGATTGCCCAACTCATTTTGTAGTCTGATTTATTGTAGAGGAGTTCTGTAATCCCTGGTCTCCTAATGCCTAAAATAGCACACATTAGAGACATAAGTTTGAGAATTTAAATTGGTTATCTGAACTAGAATGTAAGTGCATACTTGCTCTATTTTGCAGCTGTCCTAACTCCAAAGGTAGAGTTCACAAACAACAGTGGAAGAAAACAGCCCACTTATCTATTTACATTTGTTCCAAATTATGTAAACTGTGCATTGAATTGTCTGATAGTTCTTGTTAGTACCTCAGTTAAGGAGGGTTTCAACTGTTTTGTAGAAAAGATCTCTGTCCTGTTCAGTCCATCTTGTGAAGTTTCCTTGTCACAAAATCTGCGGAGAGTTACCTTAAAACTCCTGCAAGAAAGGTCACAGAAACAGCCTATAGTGAATGGATAATTTGGAGAAAGATTTCTTAACTGTTATTACTGATGTTTATTACTTTGTTTTATGCATAAACATCACCAAGGTTTAACGCTTATTACTTTCTTTGAGATAGCAATAACTGATTAGTGGAGAAAGATTTCTTATGCATCTGCCTTCAGGTGAAATGAATTATACAGGCCATTCTGCTTTTAAAAGAGAACATTTTGGATAAGTTCTGAATATGTATTTTATATGTTAGAGCAAATCTTTATTGATGACACACGTGGGTGTAGTGCTGCTGTTCTCTCGTAAGTTAATTCTTTGAGGGAAGATTGCAGATGGCATAGTATGCAAGACCACCTACTGGTTTGAGGTTGCTGTAATCCATGAACAGAATTGAAATAATGATTGAAGAACTTGATCGGATTTGTTTTGATTTTACACACCCTTAAAGAACCGGATCCACTGAAGCTTTAGTTTTGTGTGCACATCATGAAATGCCTAGAGAAAAGTGAGGGGCATAAAGTAAAATCCCTTACAAACTTCTAACCATTTTCCTGACATTTTGGGTACTATTTGAAACTAGCCCACAAGGAGTATGTCATTTGAAGAAACCCTTATATTCTAATACTGTGGAAAACGCCAAATTTATTTAAATTTGTTTGAGATCCTTGTCTATAAAGAGCACCCATCTCTGTTTCTCTCTTGTGCAAGCAAGCATATGCCACAGGAGAAAACCAGTACACCCAGCGGTTTAAAACTGAACATCATGGGCAACTGACTCTGTTCTGCTTTGCTGATAACTTTAGGAGAGTGTTTTGTATAGCAATATCATAGGGTAGAAGGCAATGGGATTTAAGTTGGGTTATAAGTCTCCTTGATGCATGGGTTACTTAGTCCATCTGGATGTCTTTTTCCTAAAGATCAGATCATAAAGCATAGTCACCCAAAATTGTTTATAAATGGGCAGCCATCTGTTCCTTCATATTTAATTTTATCCTTCTGTTCTCTATTTCTAAGATACTGACTTGTTTTTTGAAACCCTATTAGGAAATTATTTAACTGGTTTTCTTTTGTTTGTAGTCCAAGGCCAACGAAGTTTACAGAACGTCCTCGGCCTGGAGTCCAAATGATCTGCTCTTCTTTTAGTGCTGGTAAAAGACTTTTTTTCTTCCCTCTTCTCCTTGAAACAGTGTAAGAAGTTATTTGATGAGTAAAATGAAGTAGAGTACAGTTACTGTAGCATATTTCTTTTTAATAAGATGGATTTGAGCTAAAGTGGCTATAAAAAAATCCCAGATATTTAAAATAGAAATTCAGAATTTATGCATTAATACTTGCTGCTACAGAAATTCTTAGGAACAGTTAAACATGAGATGTTGTAAGTCTCTTGTGACTGGAAGTCTTTTCAGAACAGGATAGATATATACCTTTTTCTCAGAATAATTAGGAGAGTTGGCTTTATCTGAGGTGTAATATATGGGAATTTGTACAAGAAGGTGCTGATTACAGAGTTCTCACGGTCTGGGTTTCATTGATTCTGGAACTGGCAACTGAAGAATGCTGCATAAATAATTGGATAAAATATCAAAATGTACCGGAGTTCTAGTTCCATTTGATTTTTATTAAGAAGGAAGCTTCTAAGGGCTTAGTTGCAAACAAATTACTCTAGTTAACTAATCTTTCAGAGACATCTGCTGATGCATATTTACTGACAGCAAATGTGAGATAATTCAACTCCAGTTAAATTTTGGAGTTTCTAAATCTTGTTTTGACTTAAAGGTCAGTTTCAGGCATGGTTGAAATGAGATACAGTATACATTTCAGAGAATAAATTGAAATATTTGATGTTACATCCCTTTGAAAATACTGTAATAACAGTAGATGACCCTTTTTTAAAAGTCTTATCTGTTTGTTTTTCTCAGGTGGAATGTTTTTGGCCACTGGGAGTACAGATCACATCATTAGGGTTTATTTCTTTGGATCAGGTCAGCCAGAGAAGATATCAGAGTTGGAGTTTCATACTGTAAATACATTTTTTAAAATTACATATGTACTTGATTAAAGTAATAATTTGGATAAAAGAGGATAATTTGGAGAAATTTGATTTCTTTTCTCTTTTTCTGCTTTTTTTTTAATATAGGACAAAGTTGACAGCATTCAATTTTCTAATAGTAGCAGCAGGTAAGCACACTATTCAGAGCTAGCTTTTTGACCTTGTAGACATTTGTTAATACCAGTTTCCAGAGGCAGTTATTAAAACAAAGAACTTTGTTTTGAGTTTTATTAAGTAAAATCGTCTATAACTATTGGAGTCTCACTGCTTCTTTTTAATGGTACTCCTTAGTTTCATAGTTGTTTTCGTTGTAATGCTTGAAGTATTTTGAATTTTCTAAAATTATAAAAATACTTGAAACTTCTTCCTAAGAAATGTGCGTGTATATATGTATTCACGTATCAAATACATGTACTTTTAGATATATTTTAATGTGTAAACATTTTTTCACTTAAGTGACTGCTGGATACAGAAAAATTATCAAACTAGATCTAACAATGTTTCGTTTTGCTAGCCTAATTCTCTTTTAGATATTTCACTTTAAGTCCTGGATGTTGGATATGAAGTATGCTAAAGAAAACAGTTTTGTTTATTATGAAGTATCTGATGCTTTCACTTATTTGGTGTTCTAATGTACACTTTTATTGTGATACAAATAGCTATAAACCAAGCTTCACCCAACCTCTTTCTCCTCCTACCCCTGAACCTCTAAAAGAGGAAAGAAAAGAGTGGGAGAGAAACTCAAGCTAGGAAATGCTTCTTCATATAAATATCATCATACTTACTCAGTATACAATGCTAACTTATTGGGAATAGGTTTAGTTTTAAATCATGTCTGTACTTCTGCTGGCAGGGCTCTCCTCTTGACCTAGTGTGATAGGGTCAGCTCCTTGCAATGTTCATTGGGTTATGGTGTCCCTGTGCCAGTGCAGTGTCATAACTCTGCAAGGTGCACCAAAGGTCATGGAAATTTGGAAGTTAGTTAGTTAACTGACTAACACGGTTAGTTTGGAAGGTGCTCAGGATAGGAAAGTGGGTTTGACTTTTTGGAGGCCTTCAATTTTTTTGCCAACATGGGAAGCATTTTTAACATCAAACCACTTGTACAGCATTCTGACACTGTTTGGACTTCTTACTCATAGCTTCCATTTTTGAGTTTTGAATTCTGGGACTTTAATTTTCAGGTGTCTTTTCTGTACAGATCTGCCTTTGATCTCTGAGTAACTTTTTCCTGCTTTTGTTAGATTTGTGAGTGGAAGCCGTGATGGAACAGCACGAATCTGGCAATTTAAGCGAAGGGAATGGAAAAGCATTTTGTTAGATATGGCTACTCGCCCAGCAGGGTAAGTGATGTACAATGTTCTGTTATCACATAGATTCTTGAGGGACTTTGATATAATTTGCTGACTTACTAAAAAAATTTTTAAAAAGACAGTGAGAAAAGAAAAGGGAGAGACTTAAATTATTATTGCTTAAATGCACAGTATGCTTATCTAGCTCTTGAAATCCAATGAAAATAAATATTGGACTACATATTCAGCTGTGGAAATTAGCTTTTCCTGATAATAGTGCCACTAGTATTTTGATTAGATTAAAAGAATAAAAGAAAATCAAAACCCATTGAAAGTCAAATTTATATGGCTTTTTACATAGACATTTATTTCTGGAGCAAGAAAACCAGGTCAGATCTCTTCTTGAGACTGATTGCATTTTAGTAATATTTACAGATATTATGGAACCTGCATGCTCAGAAAAGAAGTATTGTGTCCTTTTCATACAACATGCAAGAGCAAAGAAATTGCTGCCTCTGTAGTTTATTAAAACAGTCTGAGAGTTTACAAGAATTTGCAGGTATGGGAAACTTCTGTACACTAGAACAAACAAAAAAAGAGGCTTGAAGATGGAGAATGACATAGTAGGAATTGTGGCTAGCACCTTTTTATTTTGGCATGAACATGTTTTTCAGTTGACATAAAGTAAAAAGATTTATAACAGGTTTAAGAGAGAAGCCTTTCCCCCCCTTACTGTTCATACTGAGTGTTTTGAAGGATATTTAGTAGGAAAAAACCTATAATGGTTTCAGGAGTAATCTGTGGAAAGATATCTGAAAGACCAAGAGAGGAGTGGAAGAGAAGGCTAAATAAGCTGTAATATAGTTAGATGTTTAGATCAGACAGTATCTTGTCAATTATGGATAGATGCAACAAAAGATAGGTATCAAACTGTTGGACAAGAGTATGTAAAACACTGGTACTTTGATAACAGACTGAGTTACTCTCAGTACAAATTTCTCAGTTTTCACTGATTCTGGGCAAAAGAGGAATGGATTCTTCTTCGTTTTGGCCATAAATGCTGAACTTATCTGAGAAACAGAACTGCTCATACTAGTAAAGCACCTATAGCAGAATTCTGTTTTATCCTTGTGACTAGAGGAATAATAGCAGTTTCAAATTTGATCTTTTCTACACGAGAACAGTTGTATCAAAGAAAATGAAATCGCTGCACTGAAAGGAAAGAATTCAGCTTATAAAGCCTCCTGAGTTCTGCATTGAATCTAGAAGGGAATTTGGCTATAACTACATTTTCTATTATTGAGATTTACAATACAAACTGTTGTCCAATGTGTTGTTGTGCTTACTATATGGAAGATTCTGTATTTTGTCTGCCTACTTAGTGGTAACATGCTGTTGTTGTGTTTGGTTGATGTTTTCATAGAAATTAATGTGCTAGAGAATTCAAGGGTGATTAGTCTTTAAATCACACTGCCAAAAATGTAATTTTTGAGTATTTTGATAGATTTATTATAGATTACTGTTGTTTGGGTTTCATGAAGGATTAAGTGCCATTATTACAATTAGTAAAGTGATGCCAGGGTAGTGGTGTCGTACTAAATATTGTCTGAAAATTTAGATCATTTAAAGGTATAGAATACTTCTTTCCTTATTGAGAACTACTTATTACAAATATTCTTCAGGACAATTTACTGTTCCTTGGTTGACTAATTTGGATTTTTATTGTTTAGATGTCACAACAAATACTGTAGCTATCAAATTTAAATAAGTTAGGTCATATATCAGAGGGCATTTTCTGGAAGATCCTATAGTCATTGTTTAAGCATCTGCAATTCTTTGTGATTATATGTGCTTCATTATAGAAAACATCTTTAATTGTCTGGTTTCTTGGAGAAATATTCTTACAAATACAGCAAAATACAGAAGTGTTTTCACATGTTAGTAGTGTTAAACTATTTAGGCAAAGTAGGATTACACTGAAATTTTTTACTCTATTGTTTTAGACAAAGTTTGCAAGGAGTTGAAGATAAAATCACAAAGCTGAAAGTGACCATGGTGGCATGGGACCGCCATGACAACTCTGTAATAACTGCAGTTAATAACATGACTCTGAAAGTTTGGAATTCTTTCACTGGCCAGCTTATCCACATTCTCATGGTAAGGTGTACCATCTTGATTTATCAATCTTGAATGCAAAATTTATTTATACATTATAAACATTCCTCCTTATAGGTTTTTTCCTGCCTGAAAACTACCTTGACAAATGTTTCCAGATAATTAAAATGTAATAGAGATGTCTATCAGCTGCTTATTAGAAAATAAGACCTTAAAGTTGCAAATAACCATTGCTGTTCAAGATGTCTGAAACTGATTTTGGACATTTTGGGTTTTGGATTTTTTTTTTTACTGAAGTTTTATCTTGAAGGAGAGAACGAAACAGTTGGTTTTTAAATCTTTATTTAATGTGATGTTTTGAAATACTGTTAATGGATAAATTTGCCCTGTTTAAACAAAGACACTTCTGCAACCTAATCATTCCATGAGTACAAAAAATTAGTCTTCTAACTAAAATAAATCAACAGGTTTACTGATGTCTGACACTTCTTTTGTAACTGAGAAAATGGGTAACTCTAGGTAACTTGATATAGAGATGGAAATACTTAATGCAAAGCTTTACCATATAGCATTAATTTTGAAGATGTTGTTCTGTAAGTTATGTATTTCATTCTTTGTGGGTTTAAATTAAATTTCTAACTGATACTCTGCTGAAAAAAATGGAAATCTGTCAACTCTTAAGACCCCCAAATACCAAATGTTGTAGACACTAATCTTTAAAATCGTGGTGCAAGTACTGAGACATACTTGTGAAGGTGACATACTTGACATACTACTTAGGAAGGTAAAATTGTAACTAGAAAGGAAGGAGTGTAATGCACTGCTACCAAAGAAAAAAAAAAGTGTGGTCGAAATAGTTTTTGGTGGGCATTTTCATAGATTAATATGGCAGCTGCTAGTGTTACCATGTTGAATCCTTGGGTAAGTATTTAAGACAATACTCTTTTTCATTCTGCTGTGTCTTTATTTTCAGGGACATGAAGATGAAGTGTTTGTGCTTGAACCTCATCCATTTGATCCAAGAGTTCTCTTCTCTGCTGGACATGATGGAAATGTCATAGTTTGGGATTTGGCAAGAGGGGTCAAAATCCGGTCTTACTTCAACATGGTAATTATTGTGCTTTATACAGATATGCCAAAGCAACCATTCTAAACTTTTTGCTTCTAGTACATTCTTATGTAGGCCATCTTGAAGTATGATTTATGTGTAGAGCAAGATCCTGCATCTGGTGAAGTCAAGAGAAATTCCTTTTCAGTTCAGTGGGGCAAAGAATAAATCTTTGAGTAAAATGTTAGAAGTTGTATCTTTCGCTGTATTTCATAGTGATTACTTTCTATATGCTTGATCCACACAAAATTAGAGTGTTAGTTACACTGTCAGAGATTGTGCATGAGAGACAGGGTGACAAAGACCCTCCTTTAGTGCTCTGTTTCTGCCTAGGGAGCCAAGGTGGAACTTGGTTTAGTTTTGCATTATTAATTCTTAATCTGGCTAAAGCTCTTCAGGAGTCTCCTGATCTCATACCATGTTGTTTGCTGCCTTGGCCCATTGGACAGAATACTGTCAGCCTTTCTGTGTAGAGGTCCTCCACATGCAGGTTTCAAATTTGGTCTGTTCTGAACTAAACTAATTCTCCTGCAAGATGGATATAATAGGTATTTTCATCTGTTTCTTGATATTAAGTGAGGCTTTGTAAATGTCTTTTTCCTCAAAAAGATAATGATGTATTGCACAATTCAGACTTTGTCTCATGGAGAAAAGGACAAAAGCCTTTGTAGAATATCCATAATCATTTGGAATGCTGAGAGTAGGCTAACGGGCTTCAGCTGTAGTGGAGTGGCAATCTTGGAGACCAGCATAAAGAAGACTATCTGAAGAAGAAATCTACCATATTTATATTCACAAAATGATAAGAGACTTTTAGAAATGAACTCAAGCCAGGAAGGTCAATGAACATAAAGAAAGGTTTTGAGATGTGCAGTACAGTAAAATTCATAAAGTCTCTGAGAAAATTCAGCCAAGCTTAATCAGAGAGAGCACAACCTAGATTCCTTCAGCACTGACCTAAGTTGAGTAGCATTCTCTCTGCAGTGATTTCTGTAACTGAGCTTATGGAGAATCAAGACAATCATATTGAAGCTATGAGCACACATCTTTGTTACTTGGTGCTGTTCACTGTTGCCAGTTGAGGTGTATGTTCTCATTGCATGATTAACTTGCATTTCCAGTTCTGCTTACAATGGATGTGTGATGGTTCTCATGAAGTTTAGGTCAGAAGAGTCTGAGTTCATCTACTCTTTTAAAGCAAAGTCTGTTTAAGAGCTATCAGAACCTAAATTACAAGTCTGTGTGGTGTTAGGCAGCCCCCAAAAGACTGAAATATTTATTTCAAGAGTGCAATGCAACATAAGCACCTAAAAAGAATAGTAGTCACATACATTTTAAGATCTTTGGAGTCCGAGAAATTTGTAGACAATCAGAAGATCTCAGCAGCTAGTAATCTGTGCTTCATGCTTGAAACTAATATGAGAAAGTCTGCCTGCTGTGTGAGGTGGGGGGAATTGTACATCTGGCAATCAGTTTGTCTTAAACCAAGGAATTACATTGTATGAGCCAGGTATGCAAGAGAAGCATCTCTCTGTGGACTGAATATTTCACCAGCCAGTCTTCTGTGTTTGATGCTTCAAAAGACATGGGTGGACATTAGAGGTTTTCTTAGGTGATGCATGGCAGGCAGAGGACGTTGTGCACTCACCTCTGCAGCACTACGAAGGTTAAGTGTCCCGGTTTACTACCAGAGGGCATGAATTCATACAGAGCTGCCAGTCTTCTCCATTTCCTAAATGGCAAATCAGCTGGGAATGTCAATAGATTAGCCACTACTAAATTATTCTGACAGGTGCTGTTACCTTTACTGACTTGCTCAATGTGTCATCTCATACTTCTTAAAAAAAGTATTTGTATTTCTGTTTAGGGGATGGAAAACTTTTACAGATTGGGTTCTTTTGGATCAGACAGGCAACATCATCTGGAGCAACCAAACCTAAGAGTTAAATGACATAAGATGTCTGTTTTACAGTTCAAGAATCTCTCATTATCATTGCCTGCTCTGTGGTACCAGAACTAGCACTTGGTGGCTTTGTCATAACAAGAGTTCCTTAAAAAATGTTGCAGACCTTGGGGGAGTTGACTGAATTAGCAAAATCATAGATGACTGTTGGCTTAATATTAGTCCAGTCAGGTATTTCTATCCTAGATGGATTGCTTTGTACATCTAAAGCCTTGTGGCAAATCCCTAAAGTAGAGTTGGGTATTTTTAAATTGCTTTCCACCCTACCCCAAATGCCTTCATTGTCAACATATAAAAAAAAAAGTTTAAAAAAATCGAGGGATGCAAGCAGTGTCAATCAATTTTAAACTTAATTCTTTTATCCAGTCAGTGAATATGATTATGCAAAGAAAATCATAGTAACCAAATAGATTTTTAAAAAAATATTTAAATTAAACTTTGATTCCTCCATTTATTTGTTTCTTGCTGGTTGTAGTTTAGTCCCACTAGGTAACTCTGGTGGTCTTGCAGAACATTCTTTCCCAGGTTTTTAAACTGAAGATTTGCTGTTAAATCAGTTGTCACTATTATGGTTAATTAGAAGCATCTTTGGTCTGTTTGCCAAATTTTGGTCTTTATCATTAATAGTAATCTCAGTCCCATAAATAACTGTCACACTCTCAGTAAGTATATATGCTTTATATATTTAGTATTTTTACCTGTAGTCTTCATTTCATTTGGTCTAGTTGTGTAAGTATTGCATAACTTGGTGTTGGAGTCCGTGGACATTCAGAACTGGTTTAATTCAGTGACTTGAGTCACCTACACTCAGGGGTGTATTCGCTATGCCAGAGAGTGAAATTTGCCATAGAAATATCAAGAGTCTGAGATGGTTAAAATATTTTAGACAATTTTGAGATTCAGCAAGTAAGTCCTGAGATGGTTTTAAATTGCATGTGCAAATACAGGTATTTGGTTTTTGGCCTATGTCATATTCACACTGGTCCTGACTTAATACAGCTGCTAATGAAGAATGTGTTCTTAGTATAATATTAGGGCAGTTTCATCTGCTGTGTTTCCCAGGTACAAAGAAGCATTCTGAAGAAACAGGGTAATAAATCTTAAGTGGTTCCTTTAGCCAACTGTTTCAGAGCTTATGTATTTTACAAAAATAGTGTTGTTGCTGCAGAAGAACAGCACAGACTCTTGTAAATGTTTAAATTGTAGTTCATTTTGCTGAAGAGTGTATGAGATGTAGGTGTCTTAGTGGATGATCCAGGGGAAAAAATACTGAATAGTGGGCTGTTTGGTAAAAGCAACTGCATGATAATGTACATAAAGATATATTTGAAATGCAGCGTCTTACTCAAAGCTGCAGTGAGGCATCTGGATCCCGTGTGTGGTGACACCTTTCCAACAACTGAGGGAGGACCTTGCTTTTGTGAGTCTACAGGAGCAGGTGGCACTAATTTTGTGGAATTACTTTAGCTGTTAGAGTTGGGAAATCGAAGATCTAGATTGTGTTCTTTCCTCAGTAGTAAGGCACTCAATTCAATGTCTGCCGCTTACTCAGGAGGGCATCTTGGCTATAAATGCCCTAGACAAGATTTCTTCCCAATTTTCCCAAGTTGAGCCACTATGGACAGATGTGAATCTGTAGCCTGTGGGTTAGGCACTGGCTAGTTTTCTTGGGTATACAAATCATGTTCTAGGTAAATTAGAAAGTGGTAGAAATTATTTGCCTTTAGGCAAGCTTCTGTATTTGCAGGATTAGTGTTTTGTCAGGTCATAAACAGAAGGTGTACACCACTCAGTTTTTGTCATAGCATTTGTTTTCTTTCGGGTGTTCCCACTAAGTTACTTCCTAGTAGATCTGACACTCTTGGTTTGCTAGGAATGCCAGGTTTGGCACTTGGGTAGTATGTGCTACAGCTTAGCCCTTATAGGCTTCAGGCAGAAGTTTTTCAATGCTGAGAACATAGGAAGGCAAAAAAAGAAAACTACAGGGACTTAATATTTCAGATCTAAATGGAGATATCTACTAATGTTAGGTGGATGCACAGGTTTTTGTTTGCTTTGGTGATTGGGTTTTTGTTGGTGTTGCAATTTAGACATTAAGTATTGGTGTTCCTTGAGTCCAACCCTAAGTAGGTTGTGGTGTTATGGTGTTGCCCTTGATTGTTATTTTTTGGACTATGGGTTTCACCTGGGATAAAGCTGATAGTTCTTGTCCAATGAGTGGGCTGCCCTGTAAAAGAATATTAAAAGAAGTTTCCTGAAAGATTTTAGGATATGTCCAGGCCTGTAGTTCAGTTCTTTCTCCTTGGGTTTTTTTTTTTTTGTTGGCCTGGGGGGTTTTTGGTGGATGTTGGTTTTGTTTTGGTTTTTTTTTAATAATTTCATTTATGACATAGCTTTGTGAGCAGTTTCAGGAACATACGGTGACTGCTGTTCCTTAACGGTATGTTTTTGAAAGTATGAAGACTGTATTACAGTAGCAGGAATGAAAGATTAGGGGAAAGCAGGCATATTTACAATTTTTGTCACTGTGGAATATTGGAATTTTTACTCTATCTTTGAATGTCATTGCTTTGCCTGAATCTGATATCTGACTAGGCAGATTCTGTAGGCAGGCATTGCAGTTACTGAAACAGAAAGCCTGTGTTTTAATTGATAAAGACTAGCCTTATGATGTTTAAGAAATCTTTGTGTAATGTAGAAATGAATCAAGTAGGAATATTGAAGCCTTTAAAGAAAAAAATATTCCCCTGGACAATTCAAAAAAAATGCCCAAAGAAGACCAACCACAAAAGATCTTTCATGACTAGGTGTTGTTCTTGTGTCTTACTTGATTGACTCTTGATGTGAGTCGCTGCTTTGAGAAGTCAGGCTCAGCTGTAGCCAGCAGTCAGCCTTCTTATGTCTGACATAATATGTGTGCCTTGGGTGCCTCCTGTGTGCCTGACAACCCGTCAAGGTCAGCCTTTTGCTTATTTGTAATCTTAATGTGTTCCCAGTTGTGAAGTGTTCATTTGGACTGATTCTTGTGACATTACCTTAGCACTAAGAGAATCTTTCTGAGCACTGTTGTGTGTTAGGGTGTCCTTAACATGCTCTGGGTGGTAGTTCTGGAACTCCCTTGGAACTCAGGGCTAAGATGGCCTTAGTTCTTTTCATCATATTGTGAGGAATGCTTTGAAATACTGATACAAAAAGGATGTTTTTACAATTTGGTATTAAATTCACAGATCTGAGTGCTTCAAAATCCTCCTACCTTTGTGACTATCTGACTTGCTGGAAGGCTAAGCCACCTTAGCCTTCGACACTTATACATCACAGTATATATATCTCTAATGGTTGAGAATTGTATGATGAGTCTTTTTCTAAATGCCAGAGCACGTTTCATGAGAGCATATAGAAATAATCCTAACTGAACCTGCTCTTCCCCTTTCCCACCTTCATCTTCCTTTGAAATGACAAGTAACTCAGTTATATTTGTGAAAGAAAAGCTTTAATCTCCCCCAGAAACACTACTGTTCTTCTCTGTGTAAATGCTTTCTCTCCACTTAGCAAATGCTGCTTGCCCTGGAAACCATATTGGCAGTTCAAAAATAGCAGTGTAACTCTTAGTGCTTGAATTGGTGTTTGTCATTCATATGCTCTCTCTCCCACTATTATGGAAATGGTCAGAAAAAAGAAATAAAACAAAATAAACCTTTAAAACTGCAAAGCCTAAGAGGCAGGCTGACTTGCCTGTTGCATCACTACTGGAGAAGATACAGGCCACAGTTCCATTTCTTGGCTGTTTTTGAAAAACTCTTACCCAGGAGCTAAGACATGCTCTTTCACTGAGACCAAGAAGGATAACAATGTCTTTGATAGCTGTAGTTGGCCTAAGGTAGCATGAGGCTTCTTACAGGTACCTAAAAAAAAACTTAGTGATTTTTAAATTTTTTTTAAACTGGGGCATATTTTTCTCTAAATCTGTGTATCAGACTCCTAGCTATTTTCTTTGTTTCTAGGCAGTCTTCTGTTGAAAGCTCATCATGAATAGTCCCCCACTTTCATTTAAAATGCATTAGTTAAATTTTATGTAAATAGACATTGTATCCAGAACTAGAAAGCTTGTGACTTCTTGTCATTTACATGTGTTCTTTACAATATGTTTATTAATATTCAACAGGTTATGAAACCTAGACCTTAAATAGGAACATTTTTAAACAAAGTAAAGATTTACACACTTTTGTGTTTATTTTAAAAAAAGGTTTAATAGCTTATTCTCAGATTTGTTTAGTGTGATGAGCATAGTTTCTGCCATGTGTCAAAAAACATACATTAAAACTGGTACAATGTAAGCAGATGAATTGAAAAGTGACAGTTTTCTAATAAGTTAAAGATTTTGCAGTTGCAATTTTCATATAAATTTAGCAGCACATTATTTTGTTGAACTTCATTTAAAATTTTTCAGCCCAGAAGCAAATTACTTAAAATTTTACGATAAAGTCTGGATTTAGCTGCATTAACAAAGATATGATTCTTTTTTGGAATTCTTTTTCTTCTAAATTAAAATCATGACAGCTAACAGAGAAATGGGGAGAAAACTTATTTCTGAAAGGATGAAATAACATCTTACTGCAACCTTATGTAAACAGTTACGGATCCTTTCAGCAAGATAAAGTTATACGACTTGGCATTATGTTGCCACATCAAAACTTAAATGTAGTCATTCTCTTTAACAACTGTATTAATAGGGAATAGCAACTCTAAAGTTCTTGGTACTGAAAAACTCTGTAAATAACTTTAATATAAACTGTTGTTGAACATACAGGGCAACAGGCATAAGCTACTTTATCAGAGTTAACAAACTTGGAGGCTGATTTTTTGCTTCTATTTTTGGCTGGAGTTAGGAAAGTACTGCAGAAGTCAGTAATCCTTAGGAAAAAAACCCCAAGCCAACAAAAACCCCAAACCAAGTAAAAAAAGCTCAGAGCTTTGCAGCAGTGTAAAATTGTTAATGACTCTGCACACTTTTTAGCTATAGAGTTATAAAATATAAACATCTTCTACTTTCAACTGTAGAATTGTAAAATTTGAATGTCTGATCCTGTCTTACCAACTTGACTCGTAGCTTGGGTTGGCTTCTCTAAGGTAGTCTCAAATTTGATGATTCAGTGCTTGTTATCAGAAAGATGAAAATACAGAGCTGTGGTTGAGAAAGCTGGTCAGGATTTCTTAGCAAGACCTGAAGACCAGGTATTTAGCATGACTAACTTAATGTAATTGTTTTACCACAAATTCAAGAGAAAATACGCCAAAGGGGAAAATTTACCACAGCTTACTTATGTAGGTTTCAAACAAACATGCGTAATGCCTCTCTCAGCACTATTTAATTTTTAAAGAAAAGATTATATATTGTGACTTTAAAAATCAATAAAATGTAAATTAAAGTTTTAATCTGTATACATCAATGTCAGGTACATGAAGTGAGACAAGTGTAAATAAATTTTGCTAGACATAAAAAAAAAAGCTGTAGTGGTTATGTCTAGTTATTTCTGAAATACTGTTTGTGAAGGAAAAAAGTTTTACTTCACTGGGAGATCTGTGTGTGTATTTGAAAAGCTAAGACTCCAGCATCTCTTTTCTCAGTTGAAGGGTTACAACATGACTATATTTCTAACAGTTACCACTGCAAAAGTTAGGTAGAAGAAAAGGTGTGTTGGAAGGATCTTGGAATGATGCAGGACTGCTCATTAAAACCTTATTTACTTTTAGCTCTACTGGAGTAGCTTTCATTTGACTGTGTTCTAAATTCTTATGCAGTGAAGCATGCAATGCTTTCTTATGATCAAGAGAATATAACTTGTTTGTGAATGCTCACAAACTTATTTTTAGATCACTTGATTTCCTGGCCAATCTTGAAGTTAAGACCCAAGCTCTTACAGCTGTGCTATAGTAAAGAAAAAACACTTGCTTGTATTAGTCCTTAGTTTTATTTTTCAGGTTGCTTCTTTATTGAGAAGCCCTGGGCTGAAGAAAGAAAAAGTGGATTTGATAAGGTTGTTTTGAATGTGATCTCTGAAATTCCTTTATTTCATTTGATTGCCTTTGAAAACAATTGGAGCAGTAGAATCAGCAAGCAGATACTACTATACTACCCTGTGAGGTCAATGCTCATCTGGTTATGTGATGATTATAGTTGTATGTCTCTAAAAGCTGCTTTTATTTCAAATGATGTAGTAGTGAAACAGATTATACTTAGAAATGCTGGCATAAAATCAGGAAATGGGGGTGATACATGATTTAACATACCAATAATTGCATTTAAAACATTAAACTTGTTTTGAAACTGAAAATGTGTATTACCATGCATCCAGTGAGAAAACTTTGAAGCAAGTGAGTACATTCATGCTAATTTTGTTCTACATTCACTACGTGAAGGTACCATGGTACATATATGCCTTTTCATAGACATATACAAATAAATGTGTGTAAATGCTGATAATTTTATTTTATTATATATTGAATATATATTATATATTACAAAACAACCAAAACACACCAAAACAAAAAAATCTCAACCCTAAAGTCGTCTCACACGATGATGTTAAGTTTGAAAGTTATGGCAACACAGACATTAAGGAATAAGAGTAAGATTGCTGAAGATAATGTCCAAGTGTTTTGTCCCCAAGTCTGTAGCTAACTGATTGTCTAATGTAAAGTTGTCTGGTGCTATTCCTGGTTCCATGCATTTCTTTCCAAGTCCTTTTTTAGGATGTATGGTAGTTGGATTGCATGATTCTTTTTTAAGCTTATACATTTTATCCAATTTTAAACAATGTATCTTTTGAAAAATTTTAATAGAAACACTTTCTTAGCTTTTGAGAGCTTTGGATATGTTGTATATTGATTTGGAGCTATTAGCATAAGCAGTGACAGAAATCGTCATGTGCAGAACTTGACCATAAGGAAGTTAAGTTGAAGCAATCTACAGGAATTTTCCTGATTTCTACAATGGAAATTGCAGCGGGTGTAATTTTGATCCTATTAATGGAGAGTCTGCAGTACAGTTGAAGAATCAGACTGTCTGGATGCAGTGATGTGTTGGTTGTCTCCTTACCCAGTCTCTCTGCCCTCTTTACATGTTTTATGTTTTTATATAAATCAGTCAGAAATATTAGAAACTCCCATGGAGGTCATAGTAGGAATGTATTTCATAATGGCAATGACGTCTAGTTTTTGTGAATTTGGACATGCATATTCCCTGTTAATGACTGTTTAAATGTTTTAGTGCAGTTTAATCCTTGTTTTGTTTAGAATGTACTGTTGGTGTTATGGCATTAACTGATTCAGGTCAAAAGGGTTTCTTCCTGCAAGTTGTCAATCAAGCAGAGACTATTGAGTTGCAATTGGATTTTTCTGTGTGCTCTTACTCCTTCAGAGAGCTGGTTGTTGACTTTTCTATATTTTTAGCTTTAAGTGGACACTTCATTACAGGCAGTTCCGATGCTATGGCTACTTATGTCTGTGTACCGTAAAGCTTTTCCTGCCCCATCTTCTGAAGTCTCATCTTCCACTGATCTGTGTGATGTGGTTTCTTACTTTCTAGTTCTAGTTCTACTTTCAATGCAACCTGGCAAACTCTAAAGCCGTAATAGCATCATATCACCTACAACATTGTTTCCTTTCCTTTAAACAGTAAACCTGTCAGGCCTACCTAGGTCTTTGTTAGCAACTTCTTAATTAATTTAGGCTAGATGACATACCAAAAGATGTGAAGTCCCTGTCAAAAGAACAGTGTGAAAGATCAGGTTCCATTTAGAACATCTCTGCAGAATGCTCTGTGTGTGGATTTTCTGCCATGCGAGGTGATTTTTTCGGACTTATGTCCAAAAGGCACATCTCTTGCTTATATGAACAACTATTGTAATTTCCAACAGGAACTAGAGATGTGAAAATAGTATTTCTTATGTTGTGGCCTTCATAAAGTCTTCCACTTTCAGTGGAATTATGTGGGATTGTATTTTTAGGTTAGGTTCTGTAGTCATGTGAAATACAGAATGACCTAAGTAAGGTTATAGATGCATTATTTTGAATCAGTTTGTCCAAAGTCCAACTGAAATGGTTTGAAATTTTTGAGAGGTTCTACCTCTCAATTTAGCACATAAGAGCACATCCTGAGAAACAGATTCTGGAGAACAAAAACCAGCATAATTCTCTGATAGTTCAAATAGAAGAAGCCAGTACTGAGTTAGCAGGATGTATATTAAGAAAAATCTTTACCAACAAAAGCTATAAATCGTTTATATATATGGCCTTTATATAACTTCAGGCATCCACAGAGTGGGTGACCTATCAGACCTTTTAACTGATAGATTTATCTTTCAAGAGATATTAGGCATTCCTGAATGAATAGCTGACTTGGCTGGTAGGAAGATAAAAACATTTTAAGTAAATATATTACTCTGAATTTAATTACTTCTAGTCTTTTTCCTACCATTTAATCTCTTATTATTGCTCTGGAAGCAGTGTAGAAGATCTGCTGGTTTTTTAAATTTTTATTTTTAAAAAAACTTAAAAAGTAAGTCTTCTTTCCACTCCTCCAAATGAGTAGCAACCTGCTTTAACTTCGCAGAAAGTCTGTATATATTTTTTGGCTTATGGAAACATGCTGTGATCGAAGGCTGTTCCTTAAAGTAAAGGAGAGCGCAAACCTGCAAAGGAACTTTCAGATACTTGGAGACTGATTTGACTTGAGCAGTTATGATGTAGTTTCATCACTTATAAAGGAGGTTGTGTGTTTTAATAACAATTAGTGCTGCTTTTTTGCTAGTATTGGAAACTTGTTCTAGCATACCATTGTTGCACTCGTTAGAATCTGAATTTTAGTTTTCAAGTTGAGGTATTGCTTGTAACTAATATTAATTTGTTCCTGTGCATGTAAGTAGAGAAGTTCTCATCCTATTTAAAGTCTTTTAGTATAGTAGTTCCTTTCCTGCTAAAGGTCTTTTAGTGTAGTAATACAAAACAGTCCGTCTTCCTTAGTGTTCATATAAAGAAACTGAGCTCTTAGATTTTGTGTTATCACGATGAGTGGCTCTGTAGCTGTTCCTCTTAGAATTTACTTACCCTGAACATGGGAAGCAAAAAACACATATACTGCTTTGGAAGATTTTGTTCTTAGTATTCTCTATTTGTCTAACACGTATGCACTTTCTTTTCTAAATGCACTTTTGGTCTGGTTTAGAACTGCAGTTTTCTTTTTGTTGTTGCGTTGTATGTGATGCATTGCAAAGAATACAGTAATCTCTTTCCCTGTGTTTTCAACTAATTGCTTCAGTTCCTTAACATTAAGGATGGATTCTACCTCAGGCCAGTAGAGGTTTTAGTTCACTGATTTTNTTTGTTAAGCTGTGCTGGTGACTTGTGTTGGAAGATGTGATAGAAGTGTGTAGTGCTATTGTATGTAGACTGAGTTTGATTATTTTTTTCTGGCAGTATGTTAGTAAGTTATTTCTAGTAATCTTACTAGGTTCGTGCTCTGTTGCATTTTGTCCTGTTGGCTTTTAATTGCTTCAATTGATGTCATTTATGCTGTCCGAAATCTGTTCTCAGTGGATGATTCCCTAATGTTCATTTCATCAAAGGGCTCTTATTTTTTCTGTAGTCAATAACAGAAAGGCCTGACTTGAGAAACTTTAGTGATAACATCCTCTTAGCTCTGTATGTCTTTCTAAAATCAGTAACATCCTTTCCTTATAAAGTTTACCTACTCTGCATTTCTCCTTCTAATCACTGTCATTTGAATCAAGTTTAAACACTGTATTTTGCCTTTGAAATCTGGCTAGGTTGAATGAGTTATATCTTCTTGGCGTTAAAAAATTTGTTATTTTTCTAAAGAAAGCTCTACTCTTCCTGGTTTGGGGCAAATGATAAGCTTTCCTCAAAACTGAGAGGAAAAGAGTCTTCCCTTTCTCATTCTCTTATTTCATCAACATTCCTTCCTTCAGGATATACCAATGTCCACATGTTTCCTTGCTAGTGAAAATACGGACAAATTGGACTCTTAATTCTTGAAGCTGAGACTAAAAATAATCTTTACTTAGTCCTCATTGTAGAAGATCAGTGGTTCTTCCCCATTTATAGCTGAAGAATCCTTGCTACTTGCTTCGCTACCAGGAGTGTTTTAACACATTCACTCTCCACAGCCTTTTGTTGTGACACAGCCTTTGCTGAAGCACTGGAACACGCTGCCAAGAGAAATTGTGGACTTCCCATTCCTGAAAGTGTTCAAGTCCAGGTTGGATGGTGCTCTGAGCGAACTGGTCTAGAAGGTACTCCTGCCCATGGCAGGGAGTTGGAACTATGTGATCTTAAGGGTCTTTCCCAACCTGAACAAGTCTGTGATTCTGTGGCAGCTCTTAATTAACCAGTGCTTTTTCTGTTCTTGTGAGCAGTCTCTTCCCTTCTCAAGTGATATCCTTATATTCAGCGGGGGAAGGTTCCAGACAGAATAAGCACTTTATATCTTCTTGGTATACAGTCTTCATATAGTTCTTGCATCTTTGATTTAAAAGGAATGGAGAAGGGAAGGCAGCTTCTTTCTTGCTGAAATTCTTTAGCTTGCTGGAGTAACAGCTTCACTGATTTACTACAACTTCCCTTTTTGCAACTTAACATTTAGTTTGTTTCATATGACCAGCTCCTCTGTATTAGCTTTATTATGGAAAAAATTCTATTATAAGGTGTCAGTTATTAATCCTGAAACAGTTTTATTGAAAAAAAAAATTCTACTGGGTAGCACGCTCTGGTTGACTTTGTTCTTTAATTTACAATAGTAATTATATCTTAGAAGGTCATCGTCAACAGTAGTTTTTGTTCTTAGAAGAATCTTTATTTCCAAGTATTTGTACTTCAGACTTGAAGGGTTGTACTGAAAGGTCTTAGAGTTGCCCTTTCCAAAAGCACCTTTAAAAACCACGTTCTGGGCACCTTTGGATTAAAACTATTTGCACTGTACTTGTCCCCAAAGAGAGCACTATTCTTTTCCTTTACATAAGAAGGGATTGTTTTCCAGTTAACACTCTAATTTCCAGGGGGTTATTGAAAATGGTCCATCCAAAACTTTTCTTGATGGAATGGATTAAAAACCCCATCATCTTAATAGCTGGATTTTTTTCCTTCTAATTTTCCCCCTCACCATGGTTAGCAAATAGTTCTTCCCACAACATGTATTATTTTCCTTGTAAAACAAGAAGTTATCAAAACTTCGGCTGAATCCTGAAATTTTATTTATGAAAGACTTGAACATTAGGAAGCTTGACACTGATGTTTCCTTTGTTGGAGGAAGGGTAAGGGAACAGAAATCTCCATGTATAAAATATTTCTTTTCCAATTTTTAACTGTATTTCTGCAAAGCTTATTATTGTGCTGAAATTCTGTCTGCTTTCCACCTGCTTTCCCAAACTGTCTCCCTTTAATACAGTGAGCTTTCTATATGCAAAAAGCAGCACAAAGTTGTAACTTTGCTGTGGTAGTTGGATCTTGCTTAGACTGAGTTAATTCTGCATTCCTGACTATTGTGATGTTAGTGTCACTTGCTTGAAGTTCTGTTTTTATTTTCCATCTCTTTCTCTAAGATACTTCTGTTCATTTCTTCTGGAATAATGGGCAAAATAGAACATGAAACTTGCATTGGTTTATGTTCCTCTTTTGCTAGTCCAGAAACTCATTTGACTTCTAGGGAAATTACTTGTAGTAAGAAAGACCTTTATTAAATAACTGAAAGCACTGGCAATAGATGTAGCAGACTCTATCACTGGGGGGATGTGCAGGGGTGTGGGTGTATTGTAAGACTGTGGGGAAAAGATTTAGAATTCTTGCCTTTGTCTCAGCCTGTAAGAGAGTGAGAACAGTACCTACCTCACAGGATTTTTGAGGCTTGATTTGTTAACTTTTTAAAATAATGGTGATGGCCTCTGGAAGGTGCTACAGAAGTACATAGTGTTACTGTCTGAAGGGTGAATATTGTTGTTTTTTGTTTTGTTTTGTTTTCCCTTTTCCTGGCAATATATAGGCCTGCCACAGTTAGGGAAAGAATTTTGTTGGTGTCTCTTTAAAGAAAATGCAAAAGTGCTTTGCTGGGGAGAATAGAAAGGGGCTTTCTGAAGAGGTGCTGAAGACATGAAAATTCAGAGTGGTGATTGGTCACCTCTGCTTGATTGACAGGTTGCAGGGAAAAACAAAAACCCATTTGTTCTGGCTTAATGGAACTGGAAAACAGAAAATGAGTATCAGGTAAAAATTCCTTTTTTAAAATCTTTGCAGTTCTCCTATAAAAGGTGGAGTTTTGACGCAAATTTACTCCTTCCCCATTCCAATAAATTAGGAGTAGGAATTACAGAAACAGGTAGTTGCTAAGTTGTGTAATGTGGGTTGTCCATGTCAGTGCGTTTTCTAGGGGGCAGGTGTTGTGAAACACCGCAGCAGCCACTGCTACTGGGTTAGCTTAGCAAGAAGGCGGAGGATGGAAAGGGTGTAGTGACTAAGCCCTGAACTGGGCCCAGCTCTCTTGGTTAGGCTCATTAGCAGGACGTTCAAGGGGAAGCTTTTACTTTCACTTCCTATACTGTGCCTGCTTTGTGGATAAAGTCTGTCAGTTTCTACTGCTATCAATTTGGAATCTTTTGTGAGCATTATTACAAAATTCACTGAAAAGTGAATAGCTAAAAAAGTAAGCTTTGTTTTAAAGTAACTTCCATCTAGCAGTATACTGTCATACAGATTTTATAATAAATTTCAATGTCAGCACCACAATTTTGAGAATCATAATTGAAAATTATTAATTTCTGTTAATTATTTTGTATGTTGATGTATTTCAGATTGAAGGACAAGGACATGGTGCAGTTTTTGACTGCAAGTGCTCTCCTGATGGACAGCATTTTGCATGTACTGATTCTCACGGTCACCTTCTGATTTTTGGCTTTGGTTCCAGTAGCAAATATGACAAGGTACAGTGCAAGATGAAAATCAAAATGTTTTTCTGTGTTGAATTAATTTGTGCAAACTTTCCTTCAGAGCTTCATTTCAAGAGGGCATGACTTGACACAATTTTGAGCCATTAATGTGGGATGTTTTGGATGCCTGTTGTTGACAATGATGTTTATTTCACTGTCTTTTTTTAAATTATGGAAACATTCTGTTAAGCTACTGTTTATGTCGGAAGTTCAAAATAATATTATAATAATAATAATAACTTAAAAACAATTCAAAATTACCAGTCACTGTCTAGTCTCTTAAGTGACAAGGTTACAAGTACCTACTAATGGATCCACATGGATAATGGGAATAAGCTGCAGTAGAACTGATAATAGTTAAACATTTTACTTGAAATATTTTAACTAAGCCCCAAAAAAAGGGTGTGTAATAGAACTAATTCCTGCTATCTGTGTTTAAATATTGCACAGTCTGTGAGAGAACTATTTTTTAAAATGTACTGTATGTATTAGTGATGCAATTTTATGTCTGTTAATGAAGTACCATCATGGATGCCTTTGTGCTTACACAGCAGTATTCCACCACTAGTGTGATTAAAATATTATTTCTTTATTCTAATGTCATAGTCTACATTGTGTATTTTGAGTGTGGGTGTCTTGCCACAGACCCTCATGACTGTAAAGATATGTGGTGTTATTTTTTTTATTTTGTGAAGGAACATGCTCTGTCAACCATTCAGGTTTGGAGTGTCCACAAGATCTTAGTTTTTCTTTTACCATCTGGGGAAGAAATGAGATGTCTCTTCTCCCTTTTCCTAAGACTTAAGTAGACCTATCTGCTCCAGGATTTTCATCTTTGCTTCTGGTAGCTGACACTCCAATGCTATTGGTGAAGTGCTGTTCTTTGGATCTTGCTTCCTGCTTTGGATCTTTGGACTCAGGCTGGTTTTGAAAGCATTTTGGCAAGCAGCAATGCAGGGGGACCTGAATGAGGGAGGGCAAAAGGAATTTAAATCTTTTTCTTGTAAGCTACTGCATTTCATTCTGTAGTCTTACAGAAGGATTTGCATTTGGGGATTTATTTTTTCTCCTTATTTCTCAACTGTGATTTGAAGTCCTCAGTACTAAGCTGCTGTTGCTATCTGTCAGTTATTACTATCTGTGCATTTCCCCTTCCATTCCAAATATAACAAATGAGTGGAGACATCACAAGCAAGGAAAATCAGGATTATCAGATAATTTTCTTTGTCTTTCAGAGTTCTTACTGTTCCAAACTTTAAAGCCTATTGCAATAGAAACATTTTTCTTACCATGTCCATGTATTGTTTCAGGTTTCTTTTTTCTCTCCAGTTGTTTTGGAAGTATGTAGTCCTCTGTTACTTTAAAATGCTGGAAATTAAATTGAAACTGTGAGTCTTTTCATCTTTGCTGTGATAGATCAGAATTTTCCTTTATACTGCCATTTAAGAATTTACCTGTGAGGGATTAAATCTGTTTAAAGAATGAACACAATTGCTTCTCCCTGCTTGAATTCTACAGACGCTTGGTTCTCTTGGGGTGAAGAGGCTTCAGTCTCTGACAAAAGATTGTTTAAAATTTTTCACTTATTGAATGATTTAAAATGATCCTCTATAGCTGTTGCTGTGCCAGTGTTACTCTTGGCATTCTTGATCATTGAAGAAATGGGAGCAAATAGGACTTATATTTGTTACCATTTTTATCTCAGTCTTCCACTCACAGAAAACTCAGCTTGGAAGTGTCTGATGCCTTCCATGTGTGGTTTCATCACCTCTGTTTTTGTCTGACCCGATTTATGGGAAAATGTAACTACAGTTAGGTAGGTGCTGGAGATGAGGTTTTTTTCTGTCTTTCTCCCCTCAGGTACTGGGGAGGGTTTCAGACATTTTGTCAGGCTATGATCTGGTAGGATATGTGTTTTTTGGCCTTTAAAGTGTTTTCCATGTCTGAGAAAATGAATTTTACAGAAGGAAGAAGTGTGGTAACCTGTCCTATATTCCTGCATTTTTGAATTGACAGTGATTATAGCTGAGGTAGTGTTAACTCTACTGAGAGAACAAGCTCTTGTTTTTCTACATCTATGTTTTTTCATGTTATATTCAGATAGTATCTACGTTTCCTAGTCTACTGGAACCAGTGCCTAGGCTTTCTTTCCCCCGCAATGTGATCTTGGCCTCAATGAAGGTTGAATGGGGTGGGGTTTTTGTTTGTTTGGTTGGTTTTTTGTTTGAGGTTTGTTGGGTGTTTTGTGGGGTTTTTCTTTGATGATACATTTTTGTGAAGTAATTTTTTTGTGAGAGAAAAAAAAGAATGCATTTGCAACTTGTTTGGGGTTCCTTGAGCCAATTTAAGCTGAAATTTCTTAGTGTGTCATCACCAGAGTTGAGCCAAGTTCACTGCCAACAGGGCATGTGCACTTCAATGGTTCATGATTAGGTGGAAACTAGTCTAGGAATGCCTAGCAGTTCTAAAGTGCAAGGTATTATTGTGTTGATTTTAAATCATAGAACATTCTGAGTTGGAAGGGATCCACTAGGATCGAGACCAACTCCTAGCTCTGCACAAAGTAAATCATGTGCCTGGGGGCATTGTCCAAACACTTTTTGAACTCTGGCAGGCTTGGCGCTGTGATCACTTTCCCGGGGAGCCTGATCTCTGAACTTTCTAAGGCTTTTGTTCCTGCAGACTGCCCAAACCACAGTAACTTGTTGCAAGTTGACAGTTCATATATGGTGGATCGGCAGTACTGGGGTTTTTGTATAACTCTTTGTATAACTGTGTCCATTTGGAGAAACTGAACATTCTGAATGTGTGATTGGAAGAGAGTCTGTCTATAGAGCTCCGACCTTGTGGAAAGCTTTTGTGCTCATTCCCAAGCTGGGTTTGTGAAGTTATATGAATAAAAGACTCGTGCAAATGGTGATGTGGTGTATCATCTTATTGTCATGAATTTGATCTCTAATAGTATATAAAAAAATAAGTCTCATTGTTAGTACTTCTGGCTGGTTGTCTGCTGGAATGTCTAATTCTTCTGATTTTTCTCAGGATAAGATGTTGTCCTGGGTTCCAGTAGGAATATTCTACCTGAGAGTTGGCCAGAGGCTGTATTCTCCTAGAAATGCCACATTATCTTACAGAGTAGAAAATTGTTATTTACTCTCTCTACTGTACTTGATTGCAACAAAGTCTCTTGTGATCTTGCACCAGGTCTTCCCTTTACTTGCAAAACCTGGAATGCAGACAACACTGTACAGCCAAGTCACAACATAATAAAACTCACAGTTTGTATGACCTTCCAATTGGAAACTCTTTTTTCTCAGTGTGGGAAGCACTTAGTAGGAAGACTTATACTAGGTGTAAGTAGTGCATATTCTTCCATTATTATGATTTTTGGAGACATTTTAAGTCCTCCTAGGGGACCTCTGTCTCTATCATACTGAGCTATTGTGAGATGAAGGAACAAAGGTGTTAAGCAGGCCTTGATTCTGTCAGACATATGAAAGCACTTTCAGCTTTCTCATTTGGCCTTTGTTAAGTTAACAAAAAATCTAGAAACAGGATTTCATCCAGTTGGCTTTTTACTGCAGTGGGATATCACCTTGTCCACATGCATTTTGTAGGAGTAGTCCTTTGAATCTCTGAGGTAAATTCTTTTCCATTGCATCTTTCTATGTATCTTTTGTAATTTCTTCCTGTAGTCATTTTTCTGAGTTTTTGTGAGATCTAGATCCCATGATTCCTATGATTTTTTCCCAATTCTTTTTTTAGTCTTCTTCATATGGATGCACTTTCTGATGCTGTAATTGACAAATGTCTGTTGTCATATTTGTTTCCTGGTCTTCTTGCTTCCAGGACAGGAGACATTTGTCATTGAGAGATTAGACCTCTGAGTAGCTGCTATAACTTCTGCCTTTCCGATTTCTTCATAACAAGTTACTGGAAACTCTGTTATGGGTTGGTCATGATAGAGCATACTCTCCAGAAATCAGAGGATGTTCTATGACAACTTGAAAATTCTTCTCACCATGCTTAAAAGACAAGACTTTTTTGAGAACTCTATGCATTGAGTCAATTGTTTATTGTTTTTATACTGCACTAGAAATCTTAATTTGTGTGAATGATGCTTTTATGATTTGATTTTCACTTGTTTGAAGTTCAACTGAATATATGAGCTGCCATGGGATTTGCTTGCCAATAGGTAGTCTTGGGATGTGTAGCATATGTTATCAGCTTATCTTCTATTCACTTTTCATTTTCTTTCTGAGCTTCAACATCTTTCTGATTGCACAATATTGAGATACATGTGTCAGTGAGGGATGGAGCATAAATCTTTTTATGTTTATTTGCACAAAAGGATTTCTCAATCTTGAGGGTCTGTGGAAAGTCATCTATAATAAATTATGAGAAGGTGGACAAATGAAAAAGAAAACTTGGAGCATGAAAAATTCAATTTTTATCTCGGCTTTATTTTATCTACTGAAACTTTTTCTGATAGCTAGCATTATAGTAAGGATATAGATATATTTTGGTGGTGTTAAAATATTTGGCAATGCCTTGATGTAATAAATACTTTTCCTAGTCTTATTCCTGCACCATATCTCTTAAGTCTGTGACACAATTTTTTATTATCAGAATATATATTCAGACTATAGAAAAAAATTTATAAACTAATACATTAATGCTGTATTTGGTCAGATGTCTTCAAGTAGTTGAATATTACCCCATTCCCCTATTCTTTAAATACTTCCCACCCTCAAACATGTGGATTATTCTCCTTTCAGTGTAATAGAGAATAGAGTGCTGGGAAACAAAATAATAATGAAGCTGTTAAATTTTCCCCTTTAGACTGAAATAAACACATCAGCTTATACCCCTGTTTTATGCGAAAGTGACCATGAGTACCATTGTTAAAAATACTTTTGTCAGTTCTCTTCTATATGCTTTTTTAATAGGTTCTTTAAAATATTACAAAATGACTTTGTTTACAGATAGCCGATCAGATGTTCTTTCATAGTGATTATCGGCCCCTTATCCGTGATGCCAACAACTTTGTCCTGGATGAACAGACACAGCAGGCTCCACACCTTATGCCTCCCCCATTTTTGGTTGATGTGGATGGCAACCCTCATCCTGCAAGGTATCAAAGACTAGTTCCTGGTCGTGAGAACTGCAGGGAGGAACAGCTTATTCCTCAGATGGGAGTGACATCTTCAGGTATGGAAAATTTCACTTCACTGAACAGTAGTCTATGTAGTGACCTTCAGTTATTCTACACTTTCACTTTGTCCTTTTTCTTCATTTATGGGCATAGTAGTTCATGTAGTGTGGAAGAATTGCAATGTCTTTGGCACTGATTGCGTGTGACAGTTTCACTTACAGTATTGTCATTGATCGAGTTGGCAGTAGTTGATGCTACAACACCCGTTAGCTCGGAGTTTATTTCGTTACTGGAACAATGTATAATGCTGTGTGAGCTCTAAGTTATCTCTTTGGGATAAGATTTCGTGCTTGAGAAAACCTAGGAAATAGACTGATCTTCCACAGATCAGTTGGAAAAGGTAACACCTATGAGAAGAGAAAAATGAGAAGACATCTGAAACAAGCAAAGTTCTCTTCTTTAGATGAAGACAGTCATTAATTTTAAGCTTTGGTGATTTGGTTAAAGAACTGAAGACTTAATAAAGATACAAAATCTAGGAAGTTCCTTTAAAGTTTTATTCTCACGCACATGACATGGGAAGAACATTCATATATTGGGCCAATAGCTGGCTGTTGGAAACTGCCTAGAGGTGTTTCGCATGGGTAGGGATGGAAAAGCAATGCCTACATTTTTTGTGTCACTAGTTTGATATTTGTATAAATAAGTAAACAGTGACTGGTGAAAGTAGCTTCAAATGTTTTCAAGATAAGCATTGTTAAGTATTTGGATATTCTTGAAAATATGTGAAAACTGACTATTCCTGTAAATTGTAGTTTATATGTTCATGATACTTAAACCTGTGATGTGTCAGACATTCCAGGAAGGGTAACTGAGAGTGTTTCTACGAAAAGACCTCTTTATTCTTATTTGTAGACCTCAGAATTATAAGGCAGTGAATATTTAAATAATTTTGGGGGAGGATTTCCGTATTTCCTCCAAAATTACAGGAAGAAATGCTAGCTGAGAAGCAACTGTAAGAAGGAAAAAAATCCTTCCTGGTGAATGTAAACTACTTAGCTAGTGGCTTTGAAACAAAATTTGATTTTTAGGGAAGGATACAACTTTGCTTCATTGTTACAGTTAAAGTGTGAATCCATTGCATTGTGAAATTCTCCAAATTTGAAAATGTCCTGGATACATTCTTCAATATATCTTGAAACAAGTCAGACTCTGCACACAGACTCAACAGCATTAAATTTAGTGGTCTGTCTACATGACACATGAATGCCTATAGGAAGATGATGTCCATTGCATTTTTTTTAATAGCAGGAAGTCATCTGCCAGCCTGACAGATGATGGAAAGACACAAGACATTTTTTGACCTTTTTACAATATAGCAACAATGTATGCAGTTGTATGCAGAGCTAAAGTGTTTATATGTTTTATATGTTCCCTTCCACTAAGGAAGTTTCTTTTCTTTGTGAAGCTTTGTTGTGGGATTTGATGCATCTCACTCAGAGCACTGACTATTTATTTCTTGGCAAGTTTTCTGTAGGGACTTCTGAGAGTAGGGGGAATTCCGACAGTCATACTTGATTTACTGCTTGATGTACATGAAGCTCCTTTAAACCAGACATTTTGAAAAATCAAGTCTACACCAGTGTCTTTATTATTTCATTTAAAAAGAATCACTTACTATTTCTTGCTAAGACATTGTTTCACAGGCTAGATACATAAAAACATTCATTTTGTTTAGATAGCCGTTTCCTTATTTAAGATCATTCTTGGGTTATTAGTAGTATTTCCCATTGTTCTCAATAGACAGTATGTCTGCTCATGAGATCGACAAATTAATCTGTCTCACTTACATGAGTCAGAAAACATCCAGCTGTGGTTATACCAGAGCTCATTCCATGATTCCAAGGTTCTGCTACTTTACGGAAGTTGACTTCAATAACCTTTAAAAGCCTGTGAGCACTATCTTAAGTATTTATGTTTTTTTCTGCGTACTCTAAAGAGATAGCAGCTTCTGTGCAGCCACATAATCAAAGCTTTTCATTTCATAGCACAATTACTGTAATAACTAGTTACTGATTTTGCAAAGTGCAGTTTATACTGTGATACTTCTTTGGAATCATGCTGGAAAAGTAATTTCTATATCTTGTTTCTTTGAACATTGTCATCCCTCATTACAAAGTTTTGCAGGTTCTGCTTCTCTTGGCTAGAGCTTCCCACCATTCCACTCCACCATCTCACTATTCTGTACGGAGGTGTCCGACTTCTTTTTGAATCAATACTGTAACCCTTGTCTTTTTCTCTATCCCTCTCTAACTGTTTTTTGTTATCATTGTGAGTATGAAAACAGTTTTGTGTTGTTCGTGCTTACACGCTGTGTATTTTGCTTGCTGCTCAGAAACCGTATTATCACCTTGTAATCACTTCTTTGAAACTGTTTCCCATCTTCTATTCAAAAGACCTACCCAAAAGGAGTTTTCTTGGCTGTTTCACATACCAAAGAAAATTACCATTACTTGATCTGTGTGGTCATTATGTCCATGTGGAGCTCAATCAAGCATTTTTACTGCTTGGTATTCTACAGTATAGATAATTATTTTCTAATTCAGTTAGACCTTCTTGATGTAGTTCTTTCATTGAAGCTTATAAAGTGTTTTTTAATGCATTTGAGGCTAGCTAACCTAGCATTTGAACAATTTGCATTGACTGAGCTAACAAACAATGATTGTATCAAGCTTCTGTGACTTGCTGGCACTTGATCAAATTTAACCTTTTATTAGAAGTGAAATGTGGTCGTCTTGACCCTGCTCCAGAAAATATAATGCTCTCAAATATATTAAGAAAAAAAGTTGTCCTGTTTTAAGAAATGGCTGTTAGGAAAATAAACATTAGCCCATAGTTACACATGTGATGATTTACTGTACTTGTTTCAAAGCTAAAAGTTAGATGAGCTGTCTGTAACATTAATTTCTTCAAAATTTACATTTGTGTGTTGTTCTCCTGTATATTTTACTTCACAGGATTGAATCAAGTTCTTAGTCAGCAAGCAAATCAAGAAATTAGTCCGTTGGATAGCATGATTCAAAGACTTCAGCAAGAGCAGGACCAGAGACGTTCTGGGGAGGCAGGAACCAGTAGTACCAGCCGGATAAGCAGAGGTAGATCACTGGGGGGTGGGTGTTGAGGCTGGAATTGGAAAACATAAATCCCTTTATATTGTCCACGATCTGTGCATTTTGTTGAACTAATAGAAAGGAGGTATAGAGCTGTAGAAAATAGTACAGCTTTCCCATTTTTTTTTGCCTTTCTGCAAAATGTTGGGGCTCTTAACGTTACAGATTTATCTTTGTTATTGTCTGCTCACTCAGGGAATTGCAGCAGCTGCATTCCTTTAGAAGTAACTAACCTGCTGTTTAATCTGGAACTGGCCATCTAGTTTGAAATCTGACTTCTTTCAAATAAAGAGACAGGAGCAAGAAAAGTGGAAGGAACTACTTGTTTCTCAGCAAAGTTGTTCCATGTTTGAGTGTCTTGCACTAGAGTAGACAGTAGTTTTCAGCACTTAAAAAATTATGGTTAGCAATCCACTAGAGTAAGCAAGAGTTGCTTGTCTGTGTAACGATATGGAAAAATGTTGATATTTTGCTACTGTGTAGATGTTTGAACGCTCTTGCATGTGTGTGAGATTTTGTTTTGGGTTGGTTTGGTTATTTTTGACCTCTTGATCATTTCAATTTTTTGTCTGTAAATTTTACAGCTTGATTCCTAATTTCCAGTGTTGAGGCTTCCTTTTTTTTGGAAGTAGAAGACTGTTTAATGAGCAAAGTGATTCAGTGAGATAGCTCACTGTTTTATAACACAGATCTAGAGTGCAGTAGCAATAGTCAGCTTTGCTTAAATGTTTTCAAAAGTATTTTTAAAGAAGCAAACATTTGCTTCACTTCAGATTGTTGAATACATCTGCTTCTTTTCAATGTGGATTTTTAAATAGAGTGCTGCAGCCTAGTAGCTGTTTGTGCTGTGTTGTGGTGACTGTAGAAACTGCTGAAATAGTTATATTAAGTTAATATGATTTCTTTTGAAGTAATAGATCAAGTAAAGTTTTTTTTCCCATTTCATTCCAAGTTTTTCTTTTTAAATGCTTCTCTAAGAATTTCAGATCAAGAACTATTGCTTTTTGACTTTTTAGGATCTGTAAGCTCTACCTCAGAAGTGCATTCCCCACCAAATATAGGGTTAAGGCGCAGTGGACAGATTGAAGGTGTGCGTCAGATGCATAGCAATGCTCCGAGAAGTGAAATAGCCACTGAGCGGGACCTTGTGGCTTGGAGTCGCAGGGTTGTAGTGCCTGAACTGTCTTCTGGTGTGGCCAGGTAAACATAGACCAAGAATTTTACTGTGGTGAACTTAATTAAATTGAACAGTTTTAGAATTCCTGTTGCCATTCACATCGTCATTTGTGTGGTATTTTTCTATTTCATCATCTCAAATTTCTTATTAAATCAGTTTCAGTTTGAAATCACTTGTTTGTGTATCACTTGAAAAATCTTGAAATTCCAGGAGTATTGGGAATAAAAATTGTCCATTTAATGAATGACACAGTAATTGAATATATATAGGCAGTAGAATCTAGTTGCCTCAATATCTTCTGATTTGTAGCATAAGATTACATGTTTTAGCTCCTTTTATTCCTGTCATTATATGGCATTTTATGGCTGGAATACTGACCTAATCTATCAGGTGCCTGAGATGAATTTTGATTTCCAAACTGGAACTTTAGATTTTTCATTAATTAACTCTTGTGGTGAGTACTTAAATCAGTAAGTCAAAAAACCTATTTGCCATAGTCAAGCATAAACTGCTCTAGTTTAATGCAATAACATGAAAATCTGTGTTTGAAAAAAGCTAATTTTAAAGCCATATGCTAACTGTAAAGAGAAGAACTACTGTTCAAAGAATGTTATAGATGTTCAATGTCTATTCTTTGGTTTGGAATAGATCTTCTCAGTTGTAGTAATGTCCTTTAAAGTTAACGTTTCAGTTTTCTTTTTTCAGTAGGCAGGAAGAATGGAGAACAGCAAAGGGAGAAGAAGAAATAAGAGTGTATCGATCAGAAGAGAAAAGAAAACATGTAATGAGTCACATTCCAAGAGAAAACAAAATACCTACTTTCTCTAAGGTAAGTAGTCCACCTGTACCTTATCACAGAATGAAGCATAAAATTTAACTCAGTAAGTTGGGTCACATAAATTTACATTCCTCTTCTCAGTTTTAAATTTAAAATCCAGGGTATGGGAGTTTATTTACCTTTCTGGTAAATAAAGGAAGCCTTTCTGTACTGATGTTTCAGTGTGGTCTGATTAATAAACAACATGGATTGCTTTCAGAATTGGGGGTAATACTTGAAAATCTGGTACTAGGAACATGATTTGCTGTAGGGAATCTGTCACTAGTAATCAATACACCCTGCTGCTGTTGTCTACTGTTTGACATACTAGTCTGTGGAAAGGTTCTATTAAAACTCAAGTCACAGTTCTTAACTATAACACATTAAATACATCTCCAAATAGAGAATTGGGTATTTTCTCTCATGGTACCCTAAAAAACATATTATGGGTTGTTATGGGACGTATCTAAGTCATGCTTTTTGCTAGAGCTGGAGTACATTTTTAGAAGAGAGGAAAACAGGATAGATGAAGTAGAAGGCAATAAGAGTTAAATTGTCTTAAGTCACTTGTTTTTGTTGATATAACTTGCAAAAAAATTAATCTTACATCTTTTTGCTGGTAAGAAAAATTAAAGGATATATACTATGTTTACAGAAAGATTTTTATGTCTTCCTTGTTTAAAATTAGTTTTATCTATGAATTGCACATGCTTATCTATGCTTTTCTAGCTAAATAGCCAACTATGTTTTTGTAATAAAGAAGTGAATTTTATCAACTGTAAAGGAAAACTCATAGGTTCATAGTTTTAGTCATACTATGGGTTTCAAAGTATGCTTAATCTATATTAAGCAGGAGACTGTTTTCACCCTCTATCAAAAGCTTGTAAAATACAGCCTTCAGGAACACCTGCAAATCATGGAAATTGTGATTGAAAGTAAAAACCACTTTTTACTTTCATGGAATATAAAGTGGAAAAATGAATAAATGAAATAAAAAGAACAAGTATGCAATAGACTGCTGCTCTTAACTTTATTAGAGTACCATACTGAATGCCTGTGCTGTTTATTGCTCACTTTCTTGTGAAGAAAGGACCTGAGATTTAAAGCAATATGAGAATAAATAAATTTCAGATGCTTTGTAGTGATTCTATAATTTTTAATAATGATGGATTAGCAGAGTAAGTTTGAGATTAACAAGTTTGTGTTTGATATTAAATTTGAGTGTTGTTTTGCTACTTTTTTCATACTCAACCAAAGTAAGGATTTCAAAAGAGGTGATGTGAACAGTCGCCTAGCCATAGTCCCCTAATAACTTTAAATTACTTTATTAAATTTATTTTTTACTTTTTCCTTCAATTTCTTTCTTATATTAAAATTTAGTGCATTCTCATCTTAAAAAATGGTCCTGATGCCCTATTTTCAGTTCTGCAGTCGACAACATTGTGTGTGAGCCCAAGATACACTGAAAAAAATCTGTTCACTTTTGTCTCAAGTTTTTGTACATTGGTGGGGGGAAGCTTTATGCCACGTGACAGGACTCATTAGTGAAATACCAGGACATCAGAAGTCTTTGTAACTCTTATTTTTGTTTTGGGAATAATAGAAAATGGGCCTGACAAATTCAGATTTTAACAGTTTTTTCTTGTCTTGAGGGGATGTATTTTGGTGCTGAATTATACACTTTCAGTTTAATTGAACAGTTGCACTGCTCAAGCGTTCCTATTTTTTTTCCTTGTCTTTAGCTACAGCCTAGTCAAAAGATCCTTCCTGATAATGTGAATTCATATCAAATTACCATTAAATTACTAATTGGGTTACAGTTTTCTTCTATAATATCTCTAGGACATAAAAGTTTAACAGAATAGGCTAGCTGGTCCAGCATTTTGGTTTTATCAATTAGTTCTATTACATCTTTGAAACAAAGAAACTTAATGCAAATGTATTTTAAAATCATGTTTCAAAATTTTTTTTTAGTCTCCAAACTGTAATGGTAGCACTGGATCTTTTGAACCCCATATTTTTATTGCAGATATTCATGCCCTTGAAATCCTTCAGAGTGACTGCTACTTAAGCATAACTTTCTTCAGTTTCATATATTTACACCTGGGGGGGTTCTGTGGTCTGGATTCTCAAAATGTGAGGGAGAGAACTTGGTAAATCCTTTAGTCACTTTCCACCTTTGTTCTGAGGAAATACAGAAAAAACCCAGGCAATCATAGTCTTTTCAGTAAATTTCATGTCAGTAAATTTTTCATATAAAATTACTGATACACTTAGTAATACTTTCAGAACATTTAAAGCCTTCATAAATCCTACTGAATACTTCTTTGGCATCTTGGAATAAAAAGGTTGTATTCTTCCATAGCTGATTCTTCATTAAATACGTCTCTTTTTGGAGGACTCAGACTGCTGATAAGTACACTAATTCAAATCTCTTGAGTAGAATCTCAGAGGGATTCAGAAATAAGTAGATATCCCATGGGCTCTAAGTAAGCAAGTTTCAAGAAGAAAAAGGTGTTTAATCTCAAGTGATTGAGTCTCACAATTAAATGAACTGCTCCGATTTTCATGTTTTTTGTTGTTGCTTACAGTTAACATGAGAAACACTTCTGCTCAGTAACTTCTTCAACAGGAATAGTGAATCGGCATGTTCTTAGTGTTAACAATAAATTAAAATAAACACTGAGGAAGAGAAGCAAGATTGACTGCAATCCAAAAACTGTTGTGCAATATTTTTAGGATTGTTTTAAATAGAAATGAGTAACTTCATTATAGTTCCTCTTCTGTTGCTGTTCTTTATAGTGATGGTGTGACTGTACAAGCTGTGTTAGGTTGAGGATAGAACTGGAAAGCATAGTTTAGATTTCCTTTTCCTTGAGAACATCCAGTAGGTTTTGATACTGAGTCTTGTAAGTTGTATTACAGTACTGTTGCAAGACTTACTGTCCTTATTGCATAGTGAATTCTTACAGGTTTAATGAGAGACTTTATGATCTAAAGGAGATGGGGGACACCTCCAACAAAATACAGGGCAAGGCATTCTCTTCCAGTAGTCTCTAGACCTAAGAACTACAGCATCAAGAATTCTAGAAAATGTCTCACTCTATAGTACTGTCAGCTTCTCTGGGAGCAGAGTAAAACAATGCTTATGTTAAAACCTTGTCTTTATAGGAAAGTTCAGTTGTATTCATACTAGTAGGAAATACTGATTTTTATATCAACTTTTAAAATTTATCAGAGCCGTTCATATAATAATGATAATGATAAAATAACATTTTTTCTGTTCCCTTCTAATTGAAAGAAATCAAAAATACAGAAGTAAAATGAAAAGATGGGCAGGAATGAATGCTAGCATTTTGGATTGCAAGCTAAAGTGTAGGTCAATTAGGAAGAACACAGAACAACTGTAATTACATTTTGAGGAGATTCCAAAGCCCTATTGCTAATTTTTAATCCAGGGTCATTGTAGGATGTGTTAAAAGTAGTACAGAATTATAGCTCAGTCTTTCGTCTTTAACAATATCTGTGTTTTAAATGGAAGTCGCATAAGTATTCTGCTATTGAAAGCCCACATTTCTTTGACACAGGTCATATGGAAAAGTGTTTGTGTATGATTGCTTAAGGGGCTAATGGAGTTGTGGGGGAGAAACTAAAAGCTTGGGTATTTTGACCTGAATAGTATTTAGTAAATATTTTTTAGTATCACTGACCTGCAGGCGAAATGAAGAACTTGGTTTGACTTTCAAAGTCATTGATGAAGAATAGGGTTTTTTCTATTATTCAACAAAAACACTTAAAAAAAACAAACAAAAATCTTGAACACCAAAACATTAATGAAAGAGGATAGAATGGAATTTTTGTATCTTCAAAATGGAGCTGTATTCCAAATTACTTGTTTTCAGGAGCAGATGAAAGTTGAGATAGATACTCATACTATTTACTCTTAGGTAAATATTCCCAGTCCAAGTAATTAAGAGTATTAGTTTATTAAACTACTGGGATTAGAGCATTTTAATAAACATTTAAGAATGTGAAATTCCTGTACACTAGAGGTTTGATGTGATGTGTGTCCTAGTAAAATGTAACAAAAATGGAAGTATTTTTCATTATCATTAAGTGGAAATGTTATGGCAAAATTTCAAGGAATTGACGTGGGAGATTGTTAGGGATGGACAAAAGCAGGCATAAGTCTCTGTTGTGAGGTACAAATGTGACTGTATTGTAAACTAACAGAACCCAGGGAGGAGGAATGTGGGCTTTGTTCTGCTGAAAGTGGCTTATTTGTGTTCCACAGAAATAAGTTTTTCTACTTATATGTTATTTAAACACTACTTCTAATTAAATCAGCAAGATGTTAAGAGGAAAATAATCTAAAACTCTAGAGCCTAGTACTTAGTGTCTGTTATCTTCACTGCTTTTGGAACAGTTCTTACTAATTTTTTACATACATGTAATTTGGTAAGAGTAAAATCTAAGTAATTACAGGCACTGATCCAGACTTGAGATTGTCGAAGGGTGCTCTTTAGCCAAAGTGAAAATGCCAGGGCAAGAAGCTGTGATCTGTTTAATGCTGGGGTTCTGATATTGGACATATGCTTGTGCCTTGCCACTATTAAACTCTCTAGTAGAAGTTAATTCCTGTTGGCTTAAGGAAGGAGGAATCATTTTCACATAAAAAGTAGATGCTGCTGGTTAAGAAATACCATGAAATTGCTACAGCCAAAGCTTCCCAAAATTGCTTCAGGCCTGTATGAGACTGCAGCAAAGCTGTCAGTCCCAGTGCTGTCAGGATCATAAGGACAGTAGAATGCAGTGTGGTCTGACTTGTTAGGACATCACTGGGTTTCCACTTTATCTCTCACAAATGATGTTACCAAGACCCCCAGCAATGTCCAGTATCTCTCTCAAATACAGGAAATGCCATCATTTTCATTTCACAGAAAAATTGTTCTGACAGGATCTATAATTTCTGATGTATCAACAGATGTGCTCTGATACTGACTGGAAACCTTGGACAAGATACAAGGTACTTGTCAGCATATATGGCTGTTCATCAAAGTATATAGAGGGCAAGTGATGATTGAACCTCAAATCACAGGTTGTCTTGGCTTTATTTCCCAACCTACTGGTGGAATTGAGGGTCCAATTTCAAGCTGTTTCTTTAGATTGTGTATTGAGGGAGAGGAGGCATCAGCTGTTATTGTTGAACATGCTGGTGATAATTACATTTTGCCGGAAAAAAACCTGTGGTACTTTATAGTTAAAACCTTCGCATTAAACTCCACCACTCCCCCAAATAAATAAAATTCTGTCTTACAGCTTCTCATCAGATTTTGAAAATCTACGTTGAATGGGAATGATGTTAAAATACATTTTTTTGGCAAGATGAGGCTGTTGTATACCTTATGGCCCCTTTTCTCATCCCTGCTTGAGCAGTGGATTTAGACAAGGTGACATCTAGAGATCCTTTCCAACTTCATTCTAGCATTCTGTTACTTATGGATAAGTACTTGTGGGATTTTTTTCCTGGTTTTTTTCTGTTCTTGCTTTGGCATTGTATCTTTCCCAAAGCAGTTCGTTACCCTTCAGCATCACTATGACCCAATATTTGTACAGTGGTATTACATTTTTCTGTGAAGGAATGATCGGGGCAGGGGAGCTGGGGTGTTGTTTTTTCCCTCAAGCTTTGCACTGCCAGAAGAAAAAAAAAGTTTTTCAAAACCAAAGAGTAACTGAAGCAAAGTGCTTCAGTTTTCCAAGGATCTGTAGTTCTGTTTAAGTAGGGAAAAGCTATATTTATAATAACTGTTTGAGACACCTCTGAAGAGAAGTGGGGTGGGTAAATTTTTAGGACTTTTGTTTCTAGAGAGAAGACATTAACATTGCAGTCAAGCTGTAAAGTTGCTTCTGCAAAATATGTCCCCCCCCAAAAATGGATACTTGACTAATTTGTTTCATTGTGCTTATGTGATTCCATTCTGTTGTCCCTGCTTTCTCTACTATGTTTCATGATGAAAAAGCCACAATTCAGTAGCAGAAACAAGTTACTGTAACACTGGCTTTTGTGACCTCTTTGCTTCGGTAATGAATCTTGAGAGCTTGATGAGAAGTGAGCAGCCCCAGAAGGCTAAAGGACAGAAGGCTGAGTGATGGGCTCAGCCACTGGGCTTAGGGCTGCCTTGGAGCTATTCTGGGTCTCTCAAGAGCAGCTTGAGGAGATCTGATGTGTGCTGCCAGTTTGAATCCAGGAGGAATAAGTACCTCAGGTCTCAAAGGTCTTGGACAATGTTAAAATGCTGATTGCTGAGCAGTCCGATTAGAAATGTCCCTGATAGCTGTGGTGTCAGGGATGGCTTCCCCAGCTAGACAGGACAGAAAAACAGAACCACAGTACTCACTGAAAAGAGCATAGAGCAGTTTGTGTTGGTCCTCTGTGCTTTGATGAAAACTGGAACACAATTGTACAGAGAAGTGTGCTGGCTTACTCTACGGAACTGTTGCAGTCATGCTTGCAGAAGGTGTGTATCTTCTAACAGAGAGCGTGGGAGAAAAACTGCATTTTAATGATGATTGTTGTGGCTAAGGAAAACTAAATCTTAGCTACTGTTGATTAGTCAAGTTTTAGTACAGCTTGGACTGTAAAAAGTGGGAGTTATTTTCCTCAACAAGAAAATTTAACCTCATGAACCAACTTTTATGATACATGATAGGAAGGATCTTCTCTTTCCTACAAAAGAAAAAAAATCACAGAAGAATAGATAAAAGTAGTCTGCTCTACTAGAAGGCTCTTAAAATATTGGTGCCTTTCTGTATTTTGTTCCAGTTCTGCTTTCTTCGTCTCTGGGATTGTATTTTTCAACTGTATCAGCACCTGATAGATATCCAAGGTTTTCTTCGTGGCAGAAGGATAGCACTGGGCAAGTGCACCTCCTTTTATGGTATCTAGGATTGTGCCCAGAAATTATTTTGTTGGATCTGAGCTAGGATGAAGTTCTACTATACATGCAAAAAAAAAAAAAAATTAGCACAAAACTCTTGAAATTGAGATCATAACTCTTGGGGTTTTTCCCAGTGATTGGGGACTAACACAAGATTGCACACTTGGTGTTGAGAGCAAGTGCATTATATATATTGTACAGGAAGAATAAAAAGTCTCTTAATGCTGGAACATGAAGTGGTTCTAAATTACAGCTTTATTTCATTCCTTTAAGCTTCATAAGAGCTCATATTCTTTCAAACTGACTCATTTGAATTCTTCAGTGCATCATCATACCATTTAAAGGTCTGTATTTGCTAACAGTCATCTCTGTATGCTAAGGGATGTATTACTGTTCGGGTCTCTTTTCTAACACATGTGACCCCTCGATTGCAAAATAACACTCTGGACTTCTGTTTAAGAGTCTTCTTTCCTTGGCCATTTTTAGTGTCATTCTGAGCTTTTATGAGCCCTTAGCAGCCTATCAGTAGTTATGTTTTGGCCCTTATTAACTGACTTGTACTTTGCAGAGAATGAGTATTTTAATAATTACAGATTTAAAAATTGTATTGTGTCTGGGAAGAAATTTAATTATTTCCAGAATACATGGAACTGTTTGATGCTTATATTCATTCAGCTACGCATGTGGAATGTTTTCTTTATCAGCTCTTTGGTTTTGGACTTTTAACTTTTTCCTAATGCAAAAATTGCTTCCTGGAACACTATTAATAAAGAAAACATATTAATAAAATGTATATTCAAAAATTATGTATTTTGACTTTTGTATCTTCACAGAACCATTCTCATGATAATTTACTAGATGCTAATGACTCAAAGAAACAAGCAGCTAATCAGCACAACTACCGTACGAGATATGCAGTAGAAGAAACTGCAAGGCCTGCTGAGGAGTTGGAAAATGGACACAGTTCTTCAGATGTAAGATCCTTATTCATGAGGCAGTCTTACATATTCCACTTCTACTCATTAAGCTCCTGCTTCAGCTAATGAAACATTGTTTCTAGTGGAAAATCAAGTTACATTTTCATTGTGCGTTTCCTTTCACCTCTTAAAAAAATTATGTTGTATTAGGTTTTCACACACTGCTGTATATGTTTAGCTTTGACTTAAAAAGTAATTGACAAAGGAGAAAAATGCTCATTTGTAAGGGTATTTTGCAAAGTATATATGCAATTTGTAAGCCTAGTCAGTATTGCCCACGTGGCCTAGCAGTGTGGTCACCAACTTTAGGTGACCCTGCTTGAATGGGGAGGTTGGATAATATGACCTCCAGAAGTCCCTTCCATCCTCAATCATTCTGTGCTTCTGTAACTACAGTAGATAATGAGTGATAAGTACATAAAGTTAATATTGGGTTTTTGTTTGATATTGAAGAGATGTGGAAATACTACATTAAAAAGACTTGAAATAATTTGAGAAGGTAAGCTAGCCTTGTCAAATGGTGGTGAAAAATGTTGCTCTACAATGTGTCTGGCCAGGTACAGATAGCTTCATACTTCTTTATATAAGTCTGCTAAAGTAAAGGAACTATCTGCAAACTAAAATGCTTTTTTAACATCAAGCTTCTAGAATGTCATATATTCATCACACATATAAACTCTAGAAAAGTTTTCATTGTATTGTCATATATTATAACTTTAACTCTAAAGAAAATGCTCTCTTTTTCTATGCCTCCCCCTCTGCCTCTCCCCAATCCCCTCTGCTGTCTTTATTAGGAAGGGGAAGTAGTTGTTGCCAGTGGTGGAACATCAGAAGATGACGAAAGAGCATGGCACAGTGATGGCAGTTCTAGGTAAGTGACAGTATATATACCTTACAGAGAAAATTCTTGCCAAGAAATCTTTAATAATTTTTGCTGTAAACACCTAATGAATAATAACTAACACTTGTGCAGATTTAGAAGAAAAAGTGAACAAGAACATGAAACTTGCAGGATTTAATTTTCAGTCATATTGCTAACTAAAATTTAGGAAGGTTTTGTCCTTGTTTGCTGGAAGCAGAACTGTTTTGCAGGAGGGTGTTTCTTTTCAGGCACACAAACACTTCAGGCAGATAGTAGCAGTTTCCTATGACTGTCTGATCTGTGATCCTTGGTTTGAAATTAGAGAGTGAATAAAGCATCCTTTATTTTTTTGTTCAAACCTATTCAAAGCCAGAAGTCTTGAAAACAATGTCCAAATTTCAGTGTGTATCATCTTGAATTGATGAAGTAAACAGGGTGTTTACTTTGAGGGATGCTATAAGTTAAGCTTCTTGTAAGATCAAATGATGTTTGAGCTTTTTGTTTACTACCATTTAAATTGTAGATAGAATATAGCATTTTAAGGATTAGGGTTTTAACTATTAAAATATTGTAGTTGGCTAGTCTGCTAACTGTAATCTTTTATTGGGTTATATTATGTAATCCATTGCACTTTTGAACTTCGAGGTTTAAATTTTTTTTTCTTTGTTATATCATATGTAGTGACTATTCTAGTGATTATTCTGACTGGACGGCAGATGCAGGAATCAATTTGCAACCACCAAAGAAAATTCCTAAAATTAAAACAAAGAAAGCAGAAAGTAGTTCAGAGGATGAAGAAGGACCTGAAAAACAAAGGAAGCAAATTAAAAAGGAAAGGAAAAAGGGTATTGAGGAGAAAGATGGACCATCAACATCACCAAAGAAGAGGAAACCCAAAGAGAGAAAACAAAAGGTTAGATGTTCTTTGTGTATTACAGGTTGCTTATTCCTGCTGACTTAGAAATAATTGAATGAATGATTCAGTTACATATACAACTTAATAATGTCTAATTTTAAAACACATCATGACTTTCACTTGTAACAAATGTTAATTAAAGACTCTTGCAAGTCAAATGATAGATGGCTATAATGATACGTTTGACATAAAGAACACTTGTAATGTCCTTACCACTGTCCTTGCTCACACCAGAAACTTCGTTTCTGTGGAAGTATTCAACTTCCAATACAATTGAGTATCGGTATAACGTGCCAGTATTTTTTTACAGCTGTGCTGACTTGTCTCCCCATATAATTACACTCTTTTAGATCTGCACAACCATGCAATTTTTTTCTGTCAATTCTATGATGTATGATATTTGCATTATGCTTGCCACTATACTTCCATCAAGGCAAATATGACTTGATCAGGATTTTGTTGTTGTCTGTGTTTTGTTTGCTTTCTAATATAATGTAATTTCAGTTTAGATCAGTACATAGAAATTTTCAGTGACTTTGATTATTTACAGTGTGTTTTTTGAGACGTTGTTTTGTTTTAAATTGTTAGATCCGAAAACTTCGCTCTTCCTTCTTTCTTTACCGAGACCAGAAGTGGTCTGTCTGGTAGAGATGCTAATTGTTTTTGTAAACTTATAGCTTCTATTTTTGCAATACTCAAGGAAGCTAGCTGTATCATCTAAACTAAATATAACTACATTTTGTTTATTTTTAAGGTTAGGGGTCCTCAGCATTCTTTGAGATCATTATTTCAATGTTTTAGCCCTCATCAGAAGGTAGACTGACAAAACAGCTGTTTGAACACGCAGGTTGGCACAGTGTCGGATTTACTGTGAATCTCTGGTATGGCATGCAGGATTGTCAGGTGGTAGTCACCCAGCACCCATCTTTGTTAAGGCTACTTTTTGTTTATTGTACTGTAAAAACTAATAGTGTATTGGTATTTACACAGTCTGAAACCAAAAGAAGGTATCAGGAGAAATAAGAAACCAAAGATAAGAAAAATAGATGATGGGGAGCTTTTATAATGATTGAAACCTCTAGCTTAGCTTCTTATTATAAAATAAAAAACTGGTTGACAGCCTAGTATTTCCACTTAGATTAAAACTAAACTGAGTGTTTTGGGAATCTTGCATCCATTTTGGTCCCAGTTATTGAGATGCAGGATGTCTTTGATTCAAAAAGTATCAGGCCTACATATTTCAGACTTTTAAAACTGACCTGCTTATTTCTTGAGTCACAAGAAAATATGAGGCTGGAAGGAACTGCAGAAGATCATCTCTCTTTCCTCTATCCCCAGGTAGCATTAATTATACCTGTCATTCCTGACAGATGTTAGTCTTTGAAGTTCCTTTCGGTGGACATTTGATCTCCTTACTGAGCAGAGAGCTCACGGGCCTTTCTGGTAGAAAGTTCTTCGTCATTCTGATCCAAAATTAGGGCTTTTCATTGAGGAAATAAGTTTTGACTGTCTTTATAGCCACACGCAGAATCTTAGAAATTAAGAAAGGAATAGAGAAAAATTGACATTCCATCTCTATTAATGCATGAGCTTCATGATCTTGAATGGTGCTTACATTTCTAATTCAGTCTAAAAAATGATACGGCAGCGAAGAAGGGTAAGGAAGGGTCACCCAGGAAGTTTAAAAGTACAGAACTTTTTTTTTTTTCTTTAGGACAGACACAAAGACTGACTCTTAGAAGGGAGAGAGTTTAGAAGAGATATGATGAAAAAGCTTGTATAAAACTGTCATGGTTTAGAAAGGAATAAATGCAGAATTATTTCCTTCCTTATTTTGTTACAATGAGATGTAGCACCCAGTGACACGGATATGAAGCTCAAAAATGAACAGTTTCCCCATTCAACATCCCCATCCGCCCTCCAAGCAAGCAAACACCTCAAACCCACCTGAGCCTGTAGTTAGGTAGTGGAACTAGTTACTAAAGGATTTAGTAGACTTGCAGAAATTATTTAATAAAATCACTGGGAATAGTGCTTTCCTGTTGAGTAACTAAGATCAGGCTTGGCTTCCAGAAAGTTTTAAACTGGTGATTAGTGTGTAAAGATATAACATGGGGAGGTTCTCTGGTTAAGGCTGTTTCTTACCTTCCCATAATTCACCAGTTAGCTAGACACTTTGCTCTCATGCAGTATATCAGTTTTTTGCAAGGCAGACCTGCTTGAACCTCAGAACTCACGAAGTGCTTCTATGTTATTGATTCATTACAGTAGAGAGGTTCTGGTATGATTTTGGAGTATTTTTTGTGGGCTTTTTTTAACTATGTGTATGCTGTTTTCCTGTGATACTCCCTGGTGCACTCATCAAAGTACTGCTTGTCATGTGAAATCACACTTGAATTTTTGTAATGGAATTACATGTGGCATATCCTATTTGCAGTCTGGAGATGCAGAGTCCACCATCAGTGGCTTTATGGAGTGGGTTTCTGTACAGCCACCCGGGGTTGCATTCTGTACACACACAAGATCCTGTTAGGAATTTCAAAGCAGCCTTGCTTGAATGGTTGTACAAACCCCTGCTTTATCTGATCTATTAGATACAGACAGGCAGTGTGCACCTAGGACAAGCAACTGCATTGAGTATCATTGCTTACAGGTATGTGATGTGGGAATACATTCTGAAAATGCAGTTCCACAGCACTTTACAGTAAATATGCCAGTAGGTAATGTGGATGTATGCGATCCCAGGTAATTTTCACGTAATTTACCTCATAAATCTCTTCCTCCTTGTTTTGTGCAAGGTTCCGTAATTGGAGGCAGCTGTATAATTTAGTGCCATTTTGGCCAAGGCAACCAAGTGAATTAGGGTAAAAAGAATGACGTGCTTCCATTTTTTTCTTTTTGGGCATGAGACATGGTTACTGGACAGTTATTAAATTCAGTTTTTGTTAGAGGTCATCCCCGCAACCCCCCCAAAAAACCTCAAAAGGCAGTTAAGATTAACCCTCACACTAGCAATAATTTCACACTAGTCTTATGTGTATGTGTTCTTCAGAGGCTGGCTGTTGGAGTTCTGGCAGAAAATGGTTTGACGCTGGAAGAGTGGCTGCCTTCAGCATGGATTACAGACACTGTTCCTCGCCGGTGCCCATTTGTGCCACAGATGGGGGATGAGGTATTGTAGTTACTTTTCCCTATGTGTCCTTGCTTCTTTCAGCTTGTTTTTGCCTTTTTTATTTTCATCTGTGAATTTTTCCCCAGAGACTTTTAATCAAAATATTTTGGATTTTCATAAAAACATTCTTTGATCTGGCTAAAACTTGCTTTCACTTCCTTGTACTTAGAAAATATTCTGCACAGTGTTGCTTTGACTTATTATTATTCCTTGCTGTTGCAGTAGTGTTCCTTCTTGTACGGTATTCAGTGTGTTAATTTCCTTATGACACCTGTAGACAAGATGTGTGAGGTGCTTATGTCATGAAAATATTCCTTAATTGTAGAGCATTTGGTATGCTGAAGAACAGGTAAGAAATCAAATATGAAATTAGGTCTGCAAAACATACTTCAGTTTGGGACTTGACCTGAAAACCGGGAATTAAGCCTTCCAGGGAAGGTTGTGGGGTTTTTTGCCTGGTGTGATTGTTTTGAGTGGACGATGTAATTTTTAAAAAAATTAATTTATTCTGAAGAAAAACTCTGATATTGTCCTTATCACTTGTGTTCCTGATATCAGAAACTTTCTGCTACTCTCTTACAACAGAAAACCACAAGAAAAGTTATGTATATATGTATTTTATACAAACCAGACTGTAAATACTTTGTAAACATGACCTAGAAGTCTCGAAATACAGTAGCAAAAGGACACCCACCAGTTTCTACTTTGGAATATGTAGCGAGTGAATATTACAGTGAATTGTATGAAAAAGTAGTATTAGATAGAATGCAGTCTTGAAAGCCAGTCTGTGCATGTTTCTTAAAACCCCCTCAGGTTAAAATAAGAGGAAATGGCTGGCTTATGCTGTAATGGGCAGTGTGTTGTCTCCTTGGAGGAGCAGCATGTTTTCTGAGTTGCTAAAGAGAGTTGTTGTATAGCTCACACCTTCAGGATGCTGTTGGAGAAATACTTGACATGGTGGCAAAGTTGATTAACTTTGTTCCCAAGCTAAAGCTTTTTGTGGGCACCACCTTAGAAACTGAATCAGAAGCAGAGGTTGCATGTGCAAGCAGTTTTGTTTTTACTGGATCACTTCACTGATCCAGTTCACAGCACAGCTATGCAAAAATTATTTTGGCAAAGCTAGTGAGGGAGGGAAGGAGTATTTCAAGTTGAGAGATGCAGCGAGAGAAAATGCTTATGGATTTATACCCTCCAGTAAGCATGTTTTGGAGACTGCTGTTCAAAAGATCAAATCCAAATAAATACCTTTGGTGCCTGATACCAGCTGGATACAGTGAAGTATCTAGGCATTTATCAGTATCATACCTCTCAGGAGACTTTAACATTGTATTGGTTTAGTAAGATAAACTGTTGTGTTTGGTTTGGCACCTGCTGAATAGCATGTACAGTGTGTACTAGGAATATCTAAGTAGGGTGCATCCTTTTGCTGAAAATGTTTTATATGGGAGAACAGGAAGTTTCCTGTCCTGTGCCTAGAAAGTAGGAATAATTGCACCAATAGACAGTATGTTTGTAATCTAGCTGCTCTGTCTGAAATTCCATCTTGGATACTTGCCTTCCCCAGATTTACTTAATATGTGAAAGAAAATTATTCATATCCAAAAAGTTACTTTTGAGATTCACAGAAATAAGGGGTTGGTTTAATTAGAGGAATGTTGTGAGAAGAGATTTTGTGTGGCCTTCCAGCATTTTGTTGGATGGTAGGTATGTTCTATAAGATTTGGGAGGAGAGATATTTCAAATTTATTCTCAAGCTGTACAAACAAGTAAGAAAAAAAAGTAGTGCTATATTTAGGTACACTTAGTGCATAAGAATAGCATGTACCACCCTATTTCCCTTTCTGAATAGTGCTGTTTACAGATCTCTGCCATGTGTCTTGAGGAACAGTGGAAACACACCAGAGAGATGGGGCTGCAACTTCCCTGTCTGAATATCCAAGTACAAGGCGTTTGTTGTTGCTCTGCCATTAACACAATAAAGAACAGTTTTGTCTGTGTACTACAACAAACATGCAGAAGTAGGAATTAATCAAGAATAAAAATATTATTTCCTGGGAAAAGACATGAATTCTTTTTGTTCACAGATATCTTCCCAGTTTCTTGTTCTGACAGAAGATGCAATGCTTAGAGCCATTTGCAAAATACAGAATATTTCACTTCTGTAAACAGTAGGTTGAATTTATGTAGTGGTTTTGCAGAAACACTAAGTGTAGCAGAGATTGTTTGTAGCCTGTGCACTTTTTGTTTTCATTCGCTGAAAGGTATGGGAAACAATCATCACAATGTTGAGAGTGTAACGTAAAGTGGCCTTATTTCAGATTTGTCTCAGTAGCCTCTGTTCCTTTTCCTGACAGATAGATTCTGACAGCGTCTAAGAGATTCTTAGTGCTTTCATGCCTTTTGTAGCTGTTGTGTGTTTTGTCCCTATGAGGATATTGTGCATATTAAATACCCTAAAACCAGATTTTTAAAAATTGTGATGCTGAGTCCTTCTGCATTGAAAAAAGTTAAAAATTGCCATGTGACACTAGGAGTTCAGTACCTGTTAATGTAGGAACTTGGCAGACACTTTTTTACAATGTTTTATGGTACAAGGGTTTTGGAAAGCAGGTAGAAATACAAATACTAGTGTGTTTATTTGTATATTTTAAAACTTAGAGGGATTTCTGCTTGCTTTTTTTTGTTGTATTGGACCTTCACATTAAAGCTATCTTTCCTTCATGCTATAAATCTCATGTTGGAACACTTATAGAGGATCTTTTATTTGGCATGCATTGTACCAAGAATACAGCCATTTATCAGATTTTTTTCTAGCTAGTTTGTGGAACCTCTGTTTAGCATTTCAAATACATTCCTTGAATACCTGTTTATGGGTTTCAGCTTACTACTTCATTACAGTGATGGCTTATAATAAATGCATTCATCTATGTGGTATCATATACAACAAGATCAAAGTAGAACTGTTAGACTGTGGATGTCTGAACCACGGAAATTTATACTGGAAGGTTTAAAAAAAATTAATAAGCATTGGAAATGTCTATTTTAGTTTGTTCATGCCTTTGTTAGGTTATTTTTTCAGTGACATGGAAGCAAACACCAAAATCCTACCACAACAGACTTTTCTTTCTAGAATATATTTCTTGTTCAAAAAAAGATAAGCTAGATAGTGAATTTAGTGATACTTGATTATTGACTTAGGGCTGTCATGCAGTGATGAATAATCAGGTGGATTAGTGGAATTCTTATTTCTGTCACTGAGTTGCTCTGATTTATCATTGAGGTGCAGTGATAAATGGATGGTTTTGCTACTGATTTTGTTTTGGTCTCACATGTAATTTAGGGTATTTCATTCATACAGAAAATAGTGTTCCAAGTCTTTCCTGCTTTTTTCTGTAAATGTTTCTGTAATAGGTTTTTTAATTTTCCTCCACTGAATTTTTTGAGAACCCATGACTTTTGCAGGAAAACAGACTGAAAAGTTGATGAAATAGAAAGTACAAACTTTGTATGGCAGTGATTTGTTAGCATTTCAGCTCCCCATAGTCTTTGTAGGATAACTGTCACATTTCACTTTCAGGTCTACTATTTCCGACAAGGTCATGAAGCTTATGTTGTAATGGCCAAGAAGAACAAAATATATAATATTAATCCCAAGAAACAACCATGGCATAAAATGGAATTGCGGGTATGACTTCTTTTTCTTTTTTGTTTATATCTTAATTTAAAAAAAAACCCCAAAACCTAACTGGAAGTAAGTCCTTGATACAAATCAACCCAGTGCTCTTAATATTGTAAGATAAAGGGAAAAATTTAACTTAATAGTCAAATGAAATCAGACCTTAAACTGTACTACTTTTTGTATCTGTTTGAGCAGATGAGATGGTTATACTTCATAGCAAAGTATTTTTCAATCATATTGCATTGTGAAATAATAGCTTTTTGTGGAAGACTAAATTTCAGATTCTTGATTTTGATGTGATATGGCAGAAATATAGTATATTCAATATACCCATATTTTCATGTTTCTAAAAGCTATTTCAATTAACTTCAGTGGTGGTACATAGTATTTTGTTTATTCTAGGAGCAAGAGCTGATGAAAATAGTTGGGATTAAGTATGAAGTGGGATTGCCTACTCTCTGCTGTCTTAAACTAGCTTTTCTTGACCCTGATACGGGTAAACTGACTGGAGGAGCCTTCACCATGAAGTAAGGAAAGCAGCATTGTATGCAAATTGGGAGTTTTCTTGGAGGGGGATGGCCAGGGGAATGTTGAGGTTGAAAGTTAAATGATGACAGTAATACTGACCTTGTGCTTTTCAAGTGTTGGATTTGAAGTGTTAATTTTTTAATGTATGTGCTTTATGTTATGCTTCTGATGTTTTATCATTTAATAGTTACGTGTTCTGTTGTAATTAGGTACCATGATATGCCAGATGTCATAGATTTCCTAGTTTTGAGGCAACAATTTGATGATGCAAAGCATAGGCGATGGAATATAGGTGAGTTGGGGGGAGAGTTGTGTGCTGTGGTTTTGTTTGTTTGTTTTTCTAAGTTTCTACCTATTTTCATGATACTTTTCTTAAAAGTAGGTTACGTAAATAAATCCTAATACTGTGCTGAAGTCAGCGAGTAAGTTCTGCCCATAGTTAGCTGGGGAGTTCTACTTTGTCCTTGACCAAAGTGGCAGCAAGCAAGCAAAATAGTGAAGGTCATCTCTAAAAGAAAGTGCAAAGAAAATGTCAGTTGTATATTTGCAGAGAGAATATTTAGGGATAGGTTTTAGGAATATGGTGTTTATTGCTAGCTGATAACTTCTTGTAGCCTATATATTGTTTGTAATTTTTTTTTAATTGAATTGAAGGCTGTCTTACAACTGCATTGCTACTAGGATTATTTTTTTTCCAATTTCTGAAATATCTGCTGAAAATATGGAAATACTTTTTCAAAGATTAGAAATTGATTTCTAGATTGTACAAAGAGAGTGGTCTTTCCATCTCTTTATACTTTTTGAATTCTGTTCTAAACCCTATGGTTTAGCTTCATCGAAGCGTGTATAGTTATAATTCGCTGCCAAATGATGAGGGAATGACTTGGATTCATTTTACTTTGCCCGTGCTCAGTTATTTTGGAGTACTGGATACTGGAAAAATGCCCATGACTGTTAGGTCCTCCAGTCAGATCTATTTCCTAGTCATCTTTTTCCATATGATGACAAGGATCACGTTTCAGCAGTGGAATAAATTAATCTCCTGTCCTTTGATATCCTTAGGTTGTGTGCCTTAGCGGTAGATGTATAAATTACATGATGGTGTAGGAATAAGTTCCCTATCATCTCATACTTCACACTGCGTTGTCTGAAAAGACAGCTCACCTTCAATTCTTTAGGGAATTTGGTAAAGAAAGACTCTAGGCTTCTGATCCAATAAGAAATGTAAACCTTGATTTCTCCAAAGATCATTTCAGTTTAAAGATCTCATAAGTGACAAGGTTGATCAAGATCTACTCATATGTCACTAAGCTTTGCTCTTTTCTTGTGATTATGGATCTGTGGTCTTGTCCTCCTCTGCTATGCCATGTTTTTGCACAAAATCATGGCAGCAGCAGAAGAGTGATTGCTGTAGTTTGTTTGTGAATAGCCTAGCCACGCTTCCTGGGCTGGCAACTGTATTTCAAGAAATTTGCAGTCTGGAATAAATTGAAGCTACACAGAAAGTATTGGAAGTACCAGGACCTTTTATTAAGCTTCCAATGCAAATAATGCGAATTTTTGTTGTTGTTTGGGTTTTGTTTGTTTTAGGGAAGAGTATTTGCTTATCTATTATATTTTTTAATACTAAATTTATATGTGTGAATCCTTTTAGAAGGAACAAACATAAGTTTGAGAAATTACAGGTTCTTATCTGTATTCAGATTCTATTTATTGCATATCTTTATCTTCCTATAGTTTAACTTCAAGTTTAATATTTGTTCTAAAAGCTATTCCAGTAGTATTCCTGCAACTTCAGCTGTATGTCTTAGACAGGTGTGCATACCTGTCTCTTACATAGCAGCCACTGTAAGTTCAACATACATTATATTTTATCTTCAAGCGAGCATTATGTGGGGATACTCAGTTCTGGAAAATTGCACTGGAGCCGCCTTCTTGTAAGAGATTTTGGACTGCTCTCTGCATAGATGAGGTAGCACAGAGGACATGGGGAAAGTAATGATTCAGGAGATGATTCTTTCAATCATGTTGTTTTCTGCTTTAGCATCCTGTCTGTAGGAATGTTGTGGCCCCAGAGAACTTAAAAGCATCTGCCAGTATATGCCCCTTCAAGTGGTTTTGATCTGCTTAATGTTCAGCTCAGTGAAGTCACTCATGGTTGTACCTATGCATGTTTCTTTGTAAAACTGATCACTAGGGAAGGCCATATTGGAAGACTGTAATTTTATAGCTCTTCAGAAAATAGTTTATTGTTTTAAAATAAAGCATCAGCCCTTATTTACATTTTTGATCTTGCATTTCAGATATTTCTGGTTTACGTGGTCTTATTCAACACAATTAGGACTATTAATAGAAGCTTTATAATTGTCCTGGAATTACTTGCGATCCATTAAATTTAAAATTTAAAAAAAGTGTAATAAAGAAAGAAGACCATTTTTGAGAATATATTTACTTCCTATTATTTCAGACAAATTCAGCAAGCATTTTGGCAGAGGGTGGATGTATTGAAATGGAACAAATACTACAGCAGTTTAGAGTGTATATATATTCAAATCCTATGAACATAAAAATGCGTTGTTCTTGTAATCTCAGACTTAAATTACATTTATTCTTGTATTGAACTGAATACTACGGTAAAAATTGTTTCTGAATTTTGTGGCATGTATTGTAGAAGATGTTAGCATTTATGTTGTGTAATACATGCATTCTCATGTATAATTTTTTTTAATAATGCTTCTGACCTTTTTTCTCAGCTGTGTGAATACTTTGTGGTAGTGAAGCAATTGCAAGTCACAGTAAATTACTTTGCTAACCTTTTGAGCAAGCTTTAATAAATTTTATTCTATTATCAGTCAGATTGCCTACATAGTAAAGGGAATGAACCTCTTGAGTTACATTTGCATCGCTGAAAAAGCACTTCAGAAACTAAGGAGGATGAGCTCAGCAGCTTGTAAAATATTCCCCATACAGAAGTGTCATAGTGCTCAGTTATCTTAAGGTAGCATGTAGTATTTAATGCAAGTAGATTTGAGTCTTAAAGGAGTCTTAAAGTTAAAGCATTGAAATGTTTTACCTTTTATATGAAATTAGGAAATGAATTCCTTAGTAAAGAATATGTAGAATACGTAGATTTGCAAATCATTATTTTTCTAAAATGCCATATTAACTTTAATTTTGGTTAAAAAAACAATCTTCAGAAACAATTTAGTATTTTTGTTTTTTTTTTTTTTTAACTGAACATTGACTCATGCTTGTCTGCTGAGGCTGCAAATGTTCCAAAGGATTTCTTAATTCAAGATCAAGACAGATATATGTAAAACCTGCTTTTCTTGGGAGAGTAACATGCCTTATATTAATGCAGTTATTTTGTGTTCTTACCTAGGTGATCGTTTCAGGTCAGTGATAGACGATGCTTGGTGGTTTGGAACAATTGAAAGCCAGGAACCTCTTCAGCCTGATTATCCTGATAGCTTATTTCAGTGCTACAATGTCTGGTTAGCAAATTTATCTTCAATCTTTTTTATGTTAATTAGTTACTTCATTTGAAGTACTGACTGAGAAACTTGCTTTCATTAAATTCAGTCATGCATCTCTCTGTACCACTTTACTATAATAGTCTGTGGTATATAAATTAAAGTTATGTTACAAACATTAAATAATTACGTTGTTGAAGCAATATTAGTAGATAATTTAAGTGCGGTTATTTTTAAGCTGGGACAATGGTGATACTGAGAAGATGAGCCCTTGGGACATGGAGCTGATACCGAGTAATGGTATGTTACCTTAATAATATAAATTTGCTTTACCAAGTGTATTTTAAGAAGAAAAGAAATTTTATATGGTTTTACATAAACAGTCCTGGTTTTTTTGGGTAGTGGGAGGAAAGCCCACAAACCAGTTGCATTTAAAGAATATCTTTAAATCAATTACTAAACTAACAGTGAATCAAGATACAAGAACTGTGAAGAAGTAGCCCTGCTAGATAAACTGAGTGATGTTGAAAATAGACAGAAATACAAAAATTACTATAGATAATGTACAGTTAAACTGAAGTCTTTGTACAGCTAGGAAGGATTAAAGATAAACCTGTGCCCTAAGTCAGCTTGAGGAAACTGGCTACTCTAAAACATGTCAGCATTCCTGCACACATTCGGTGCATTGCAGATGCAACCAAGATGGAAGATGAGAGTTTGGTAAGAGTAGGATTTTTCTCCCCCTCTGGCCCAGCACATGTAGCAGATACACATGCTGCAGAGTGGACAGCTTAGCATGGGCACTGTTCACATGTTCACAGACAAGAATATAGTGTTTCTTCTTACATAGTTTTTTGATTTGTTGGTTGGGTTTTTTTAAGACTTCATAGAACTCTGGATAAAAAGCAAAGTAGAATCAGCATTTTTTCCTTGTGTTTTCCATGTGAAACATTTAAGAATGTTGTCTCTCAAAAATAACCATAAATAATTCTTAATTATTTTAAGTTGTAAATATGCTCATTTCAACTTCTCATTTTGGTTCAATCCTTTTTTTAGTAGGTACTTCTTTGTCATAAGTAAAATACAGGTGTTGGAGTGATAACATGACTAAAATAAATAATTGAAATAGACAGCCCCTGTTTACTTTTTAGTAGAGGCCAGTTCCCATTGTCTTAAGAAAGGAGAAACTATTTTCAGATAAAATAGGTAGTGCTTAATATAACTAAACCTGAACCTGATTTTTTTTCTATATTCACAAATATCAGTATTTGTTATACCTTCTTAAAAATTAAGAGGACTGCTTAACATCATATCTTTAGAATCTGCTGTTACATTATAAATTGTCAAAATTGGTAGGTCCTCAAGGGTGCTAAGGTGATAACACTATTACTTTGCGTACTCAGGAACTCTGGTTTTAGCATTTGATCACAAAACTGTGACAGTGTAGAACTACTACCTGGAGAATGTTTTAGCAGAAATGTCAAAATTATCTTAAACTCAGTCTGGAAATCATCCACCATTCCTTACCAAAACAACTTATTATCAAGAATATTGGGTTTTAAACACAAAATAACTCCAAAACCAAAACACAAGTTTTAACTGGGATAAATGAGTGTCTTAATTGGTTGTAAAATAAATTTTACAATTAGCTATTTGTAGGAGGATAAATCTTCAGGGAGGACTACTACACCAAACTGCATTGTAAGGATTTAAATGTAACACAGAATAATATACAGAAAGGATACTGCATACACCCAAAATATCTTTGAGCAAATCAAGAACCATGCATTTGTAAAAATGATTTCATGGTATCTTTGATTTACAGGTATATGTATTACACAAGATACAAACATTTATGTTTTATTTAATTTTCATATTACATTCCAGCTGTATTTCCAGAAGAACTGGGAACTAGTGTTCCTTTAACTGACGATGAACGTAGAACACTGCTGTACAAACCTTTGGATGGAGAGTGGGGTTCCAGGACCCGAGATGAGGAGTGTGACAGAATTATTGCAGGGATAAACCAACTAATGACTCTAGGTAAATTCTGAATAGTATGGGAAGTGTTTTTGGTTTACATTTTTTGGACTGTGATCATGTGCACTTCTGAAATTAACAAAATAAGTGTGATAAAATACACCTTTAACCTCTTTATTAACTAGAACAAAACTTTCTCATTGAACATTTTAAAAGTTTTTATATAGTGAGTGCTTATGAAACCTAATTTTTTTTTTCCTGTTTCCCAATGTAACTGTTGCTTTTTGGTAGATAATTTGACATATGCTAGGGTTTTGGGTTTTACATGTTAAAAGCAAGTACTTGATTTTTTAACTTTAGCTACCAGAATCTCATGCTGGGGTTAAAATTAAAACCTTTATGATTAAGAGAATATTAACTACATTACAGACAGGTGGGGGGAAGAAAAAAATCATAGCTTTACTTAGATAATGAATACCTATGTGTGGATTTTCCCTGTATTAGCCTTTTCTAATTCCTGATTTTTTCTCCACTTTTCCTTAATTATGCAAAATGTTTAGGAAAAAGTAATCGGTTACCTTAGGAAAGCTACTTGCGATTTGGTTGTAGAGCAGTTATTCTTTACATAGATTCTGAAAAAGTAATTGTTAAAATGTTTAACACATCACTGCAAAATTTGCCTGATCAAAAATGGATGGTTTAGACGGATTTATTGATGGTGATCCATCAATAAATACAGGCTGAATTAGAAGTCTTCTGTATGTCTTTATGGGGATCAAAAGGTGTTAAACCAGCAGTCTTAGATTTTGGGCTAACAGTGGTCATGCATTAAATATAAAAGTTGTCACAGATATTTTGTTTAACTGATTTTTTCACCACTTAATGCAAGGTAAGACTTATCCTTCAAAAAAGACAAAAAACTTAACTCTTGAAATAGTTCTGATTATCTGCATATCCTATATGGTTTCTTTGATGATATACTGCATAAGAAGGCTCCCTTTGCTTCCTAAACAAAGGAATTATCTGTACAGTGTAGTAAAACAAATTAGAGATTTATGTTAAAAAAAAGTGTGAGGAAATGAAATTTGAGCTGTTTTTGCTGTGCCATCTAAGAGTAATGGTTTTACAGTTTGCGTTATGGTGTATGACAGAGCGCTTAGTTTGAGATTTAGCGATAGCATGTGTGGTGCATACTGGCACAAAGTAGCAGTTGCTAGAACATTCAAAAGAATAAGTAAACAGCTTTTAGAAGGAAGAGCAGTCTTTTTAGCAACAGCATATTTTCTGTTTTTAAAGAGTTCTGAGAATTTTAAAGGTGGTTTCATTGTTTTGTATTGCAGTATTTTTCCTTGAGATATGTTAGAAAGATTTGTCTAAGCCCTCATGATGCTTCTCTAAGCAGAGGAGGAAAATGGCAAGGTTGTTTAGGTGCACAGATTTGAATTACTCAGCAGGTAGGGACAGGAGAGAGCATTTCTGTTTTACTTTGAGCGGGGATTTTACCCACATCTTACAGAGGCTGAAATAGCACTGTAACTTTTATGGCAGGAACTTAATGCATTGCTTTGTTTGAAGATGTGAGAGTGGCAATATAAAATAAAATGAAACAAGCCTGTGCTGTAAATAATGATACTGAATTGCATGCCTGCAACTGTATATAATTTTTATACTTTTCAAATGTGTCTATTATATGTGCACTTGCTGTGCCTCTGGGAAGTGTGGTGCTTCATGCATAACAGAATGGGCACCCAGTCACTGCAGCAATGGTATGTACAGCACACACCTCAGCAAGCATTCTAAATAGAATATCAGAAATTATTTGGAACATCTAGAGTAGTTACTGTTATTTTCGGGAAACTGCCGTGCATTTCAAACCTGAAGAAATAGCATATATTGCAGAGGAGTGAATTTCCAAACTGCATTGGGACTTTGTAGTATGTAACACTGGGGTTTTTTCGGTTTGTTTGTTTGTTTTTTTTATCTAGATATTGCTTCTGCATTTGTGGCACCTGTGGATCTTCAAGCTTACCCAATGTATTGCACTGTTGTGGCATATCCCACAGACCTCAGTACCATTAAGCAAAGACTGGAAAGCAGATTTTACAGGTTAGACCCAAGTCTCAGTTCTGCCGTGATCTGCCAGCTGTATTTTTGGTAGCTCTTTGTCTTGTAATACCAAACTAGGAGGTGGGCACTTTTACTTTCTTCCATCTTCTGTCCTTGATCTAGGTTTCCATTTTCTAAAACTCTAAAAAGGATTGAACATCTCCAAAATGTATTTTAGAATTACATGGTATTCAAATTCCTGATTATGCAAATAACTTGTTCCATGTGAAACTCAAATTGAAGCGTCAGTAAAATGACTTTTGTCCAGGGGATTATATTTCCACTTTATAATTTTTAAAATTATAAAGTACTTTTTAAAAGTACTTTTAAAACAATTTTAATAAGAGAAACCTTAAAAATATCTCAAGTGGTTTTTTTGTCCTGACGTGCTTTAAAAAATATTCTTGCATTATCACTTAAGCAGCTAGACAGAATGTGACTTCTTAAATTATTTGTATTGAATTTATGAGTTGTTGTACAGCAACAAAAATAAGCTTATAATATTTGATACCATCTTGATGTGTTCCTAAACTTTGATTGCAATTGCTGTGTGTTTTTTCCTTTGTTCCTTTTTTTTTAGTAAATATCTATGTAGAAGTATAGTTCTTTAAATTACTTCTGTTTCCTTGCATTCTTGTTCTATTTCTTGTTTAAAAATCAGTGTTGCTTTAGTTTCTTTTGAATAAATATAGAGAGTATTTTGTTTTGGGCCAAATTTCAAAGTTCATTTTTAGTGTTTTATATGTGCTAAATGAAGATTGAATTCTAAACTAAATTTGCTTTTTTATTTTCAGAAAAGAACCCCTGGTTTTTATCATTGTATTGCAATATTGAACTTACATTGTTATGTGTTTGTGTGATATGAGATAATCCAGCTTTCTTTTCTATAATGCGCTGCTTTGCTGTCAGATGGAGAGAACTTTTTGCTGGATTTTGTTTCTCTTGTCAAAAGAGTAAGCAGTTATTTTTGGTAATCAACACACCTTCAATAAATTGGGGTTTTTTAGTTTTGTAATATTGCCAAGGCCCAGTAAAGTAATAAGCAACCACAATGTGTTGTGCTTTTCAGTGAATTTTTTTTTTTTTTTTTAACATTTTGTGGATTGTTCTGATCACTTTTGGTTTTTGATAGCTTTTCATGAGGCTTACCTTAAAACTGTAACTTTTATGCTGTCAGAGTATTTACTATCTTATTATTTTATCTTTTTTAGATTTGGATCTTTTTTTTCAGTTATTTTGCTTTTGTGCATCATTTTTTACAATGTGGCCATTCTATAGTTAGGTATTAAATCAGGGGAAATCTGATAGTTGTCTATCTGTCAGAAAAAGGTATATTCTAAAAAATTTTTATTACTATTTTCTTAATCCTTAACTGTGTTCAAAGGTGATATAGGATGGGTTATGTATGTCATAAAGGAATAATAAAAGCTGAAGTGTCATAACTGAGTTTTCCTGAGGGGTGTCAGCTGTATGTTCTTAGAGCCATTGTATAGATTACCATAGAATATAACATGAGAAGGGGAAGTCAGAGGAAGATGCCTTCTGCTGGTCACTAAGGGCGGTGTATCCGATGTGCACATTTTCTGATGTAATGGAAAACAGTGTAATGGTGAATGAGAAGAAGGATGTAACTTTTCCCCCCCCTTCATATACATTGCTAGAAATTGTCTTTTATTTCTCTCTCCTTTTCTTTTCTGGCAACTGTTTCTATACAGGCGCCTTTCTTCATTAATGTGGGAAGTCCGGTACATCGAACACAATACTCGCACGTTTAATGAACCTGGAAGTCCTATTGTCAAATCTGCCAAATTTGTCACAGATCTTCTGCTACATTTCATAAAGTGAGTTGCTTAGTAGGTCTGTTGTTATTCCTATTTCTTACCAAGGTAAGGGCCTTTTTAGATCTGAATTTTAAACTAAGATAGCTCTGCACTTTAAATAAGCCTGTTGTCTGCTGTTGGGGCAGAAAAGAATAAAGCTTATGTTGACAAAGATTTCATAAGTTTGTGAAACAAGTTCTGTAATACAGTGAGTGGCACAGATTGGCATGGCATTTTATTTTGAGATACTTTCTCCTAAATCATAAAACTGGGTCTGAGTATCTTCATGGAGTTACAGATATATTCATTGGCGAGTTAGGAGTTCTGATTTTGACTTTGAATACTGTGTTAACATAATTGTGAGAATTTAATTCTAAAATCTAGATGACAATTTATAACAGGTTTGAAAATGGTGTTTTATGTATGCAAAGTAAAAATTAGAGGGTTTGTAGTTGACAGAAGTTGCAGCTGTCTTTCAAATGTTCTATTATTATCTATAGACAAATATTTAACAGTTGACACATCTACAGACCTGAAGTTTGTAAGAGCTTACTGTGTCCACTGCCTTGGTTTGCTTGTATACAATGAGCGCTGCTGTTTCCACCTTGTAGACACAGCAAGATACTTCATTAGTTTAACTAAAATTGTGACATTTTTAGTAATTTAATTTGTCAGTGTTAAATTGAATCTAGTTCTTTTCTATTTTGTGTGTTCTTAAAAAACATTAGAACTGTGTTTAGTATTTGGAAATCTAGGACTTTGACTCCATAAATAAATCTTCAATTTCTTTGGTGCCAAATAAATCTTCAATTTCTTTGGTGCCTGTGATTTCTGATATTGGCTGGAGAATGTAAAACACTTAACTGCTGTAGATGTTAAAAGTTTTAGTGAAATATACACCATTAGGAACAGATATGTATCTAAAGGGCTTTTCTGGTACTAATTTTGTTCTTTAACACCTTTGTCCTACTTGGGTTTTTTTCTGATTAATTAAGCAGCTCAGGGTTTTTCAAAGTGTATGTAGCGCAGAGTTTTTCAAAGTGTATGTTTTTAATTGGCTTAGCTAAATTAGTGGATATTCTTGGATATTCTTATTTAATAATGGCCTATAGCTTGAGTCTATTAATATACTAATTTAAGTGAACTAGCAATTCATGTAAGACCCAGACCTTATTTTTATGGTTGTAACTGTAAGGTAGAAGGCCTAGACAATGGAAAGTCAAGTCTGTGGTTCTAATGATAATGAAATATCTTGATGCCTCTGAGAATCTAAGTCTTAGTTTCTTAAGTTACCTAAGTAACTTAAAAAGCTGAAAATGGTGGGTGGGTGTTGCAGTTAGCTTATCTTTTTTCACCTTCTCTCACAGCTGTTCTAGTGGTAATGACAGTAGCCTGTATTACGGATTCTGATTCTGGTGTGGAGTTGCTGAGTGTTTACAGTTACAAGTGGTAAAAGTGTTACAAACCACTTTTCTTCCCAGTCGTTTGTATTGCTACATAGTAGAACACCTTTGGGCTTTCCCTTGTAGAGGCGTTTTATATGTTAATCAAGAATTGAAAATTAGTGTGTATTTTGCTGAGTTAATTATGCAGGTTTACTCAATAACAGTGTTAGTCCTTACACACTTGCATTTCAAATGTCATACATTATGGGTGCTAAATTGAATTATTAAATTGCGCTTTTGTACGATAAATTTATTGTAATGCTCCTTACAAAGCTAGATGGGCCTCAGACCCTTTATATAGTATAGGAATAGATTTTTCTGATGCTGACAAATGCATGGTAAAGGATTATGATTTTTAATTTTAATACATTCACACTGTTAAGTGATCTGTATTTTACAACTTTTTGAGCAGATGGTTAGCTTAACTTATTACTACAGCTCTCTTCGTATTCATATAGCACTAAACACATTCTTATTTTATTTGGGAATGGCTTCATAAATATTTCCCTTTTCCTAGGCAAATTACAGTTGGTTCCATAGGTGAAGATGGAAAATAAATGTTAACTCGTGTTTCTTTTTACAGAGATCAGAGTTGCTATGACATAATTCCATTATACAACGCAATGAAGAAGAAAGTGTTGTCTGACTCTGATGAGGTAAGTGGTTGTGTCTTGGGCATTGGCATTGAAACGCTGCAGAACAAGACCGCTGTCTATCCTGTGGAAGACCAAAGTACTGGTTTCAGTCACTGTTAGGGAAGTGGAGTGTACTTTTCTGCCAGTAAAATGTTTCTTCTTCCCAGCTAGGAAACTGGGTGAGAATCCAGCCTCCTCTCTTCCTTTAGTGCAGAGAGCTTTAATAGTTTGCTGGAGGATGCTGCTTAAACTTCTGAGAGGTTCTCAAAATTTACAGTTACATGAAATGCTTCTCAGTGGGACAGGGCTAGGACTGTAAAGACTCAAATTATAAGTCTGAAGTATAAAAGAACTTGCCTACTCATATATGCTTATATTTTTTAACCTTTTTATGCGACTCATTATCTTGCTCAAAGGAAGAAGAGAAAGACACAAATGTGCCAGGGACTTCCACTAGAAAAAGAAAGGTAAATGTTTTTAAATTTTTTAGTTTATATTTTTAGTGCTACAATTTCTAAAATGTATTTGTAAACAATAGAATGTTAAACTGAAATATTTCTAGTATTGTGTAATGTCAGCTTTTTGAAAGTTTTGTTCTTAGTGACATGTTGAGCTGTTCAGTATAAAAGTCTGTCTGTGCTGCTGCATGTTGTGAATTCGTTTCTATCCAGTGAGGTCACTTTTCCATTAGATTTTGTAAAAGCAGCTAGTTTATTTAATATGTACCAGGCAATATTGTCATTTCAGGATCATCAGCCAAAGCGGCGGCTTCGTAATCGGGCTCAGTCCTATGACATTCAGTCATGGAAGAAGCAGTGCCAGGAGCTGCTGAATCTCATTTTTCAGTGTGAAGATTCTGAACCATTTCGACAACCAGTGGATCTTCTTGAGTATCCGGTGAGTATTTTAGAACAAAACGACTGGTTATAATCCAATTGTTAAGTGGTGGGTTAGTTCGGGGCTTTTTTTAACATTGGCCATTTTTTCAGCTCTTTCAATTGAAACTTCGGGCAGCTGTAGTGACAGATTTTTTTTCAGCACTTTATCACTTGATAATAATGTTTACTGTTTTTTTTTAACTTACTTCAAAATAAATAACACTTCTCTGCTCTCTCAGATACTTTTGTTGGAAAATATTTTATATTCAGGGATGCTCATGTTATTAAGTAAATTACAGCTTTTTGAGTAAATTACACCTTTTGCAATTAAGATGTCTTTCTGAGTGAAAAATGGTCATATATTAAATGCATGTGTTTGGTTGTTGCATGTGACATGTTGTCAAGGATCATTGGTTTCATTTCAGAGTATAAAAGCTAAAAGTAAGATTATCTGAAAACTTCAAGTAATAAAGCAAAGGTTTTGCTTACTTTCCTTCTAGCATATCTTAAGTTCTGTAAAATACCACTCTATGGTGATTAACCTGGGGGAAATTAATTGTCTCAGTTAGAGAAAAGCAATGCTTTTCTGTAGGAAGTCACTAGTAGGTCTGTCTTGACACTTCTGCAGCCACTGGATACCATAATTTTTGAAGTGACCTAAACTTTATGCTGTGGCCAACGACAAGTGGCCCTCTGTGTCTGAGATCCTCAAATGAGCTGATAGAGAGCACTCTCCTAGGCTTAGGCATGAAACACACTGCTCCCTGGTGTCACAAGCCTGTTTAACATGCAGAGGCACTCCTGCAGGTTCTATTTGCTCTGAAGGACTAAGTTAACTTTTTGGTTAAATTTGGTATTTAAGCTTTTAGTTGTATGGATATGTCTCTGTTTCTTCCATAACCTAGAAAAATAGTTCTGTCATTGGCTTGAATTGGGTCCTACCTAAGCCTGTGGAGTTTTTAATACTGTGTTACTTTTGTAAATTGTCAGATCTCCTTTGGGAAACTGCTCAGATTTCAGAAAGGATGCGATAAGCCTCTGATCAGGTTCAAATATTCAAACTTCATATTTTAAAGCTAATATGTAGCAGCAGTATTAGTCTTAGTCTCAAGTTTGAGCTGCTAAGCCACCCAGAAGGCATGTAGTCACACTTTCATATCACTGTTATCTTCATGTCAGTGTGTCAGTAATGCAAGCCTTTGGACTCAAAATTCTTAGCTCTGCATTTCAGAAAATCTGTTTATAAAATAAATTAAGTCTATCAATTAACTTCTAACCTTGACCCTGCTGAGTATGTCTGTAAGGAGGTATGCTGTATATTAGTGGAAAGGGGCAAAATGTCTTCAGCAGTCTTCTGTACCTATTTAAAGAGGACATTTGGGTTAAACAGGTTTATGAAACTCATCCTAATAAAAATGATACATTAAAGCTTGGGGGAAAAAATAGTAATAAATTGCGTTGCTATTTCTAAACAGGATTATAGAGATATTATTGACACTCCAATGGACTTTGCTACTGTTAGAGAAACACTGGAAGCTGGCAACTACGAGTCACCAATGGAGTTATGTAAAGATGTGAGACTTATTTTCAGCAATTCCAAGGCCTATACACCAAGTAAAAGATCAAGGGTAAGATTTTATTGTTTTCCATTGTTGTTTGAAAGAACACTTATATCTCAAAAATATAGAACCAAAAAACCAGAGAGACAGTATAATTTGATTACTCTTAAAAAACAAGTTAAATTATTGCTGCTCTTAAAACACAAATATTTCTGAGAAACTATTATAGCTTTGTATTTGAAAGGAATGTGTGCTATTTAAATACCGAAACTTCTGATGTTCTGCATGTGTATTTCAAAAATAAATATAACAAAGTGGGTCTAGAGGGAAAGCCACATGGAAGATAAGTTCCGTAGAAACAAGATCATGAGTACAATAGTGAAATTTAACTGATATTTCGGGGAAGAAACTAGATTTTCAAAACAAACACAGAGAGGCCCTCCACTTTGAAGGTTGCCCCAAATTGACATATCCAGGTACAGACAGCAGAGGATGTTGAAATTCTGTGCTGTTGACCACTATGCAATCGGATTGTAATGAAGCTCTTAGGATTTCTGAGAAACAGGACAGTTTACATAAAGTGTCAGCTTACAAATCTATTTGTACTGAGATGTCCTGCTAGTAGTAGGTGCAGTACCTGATAGCAGTTAAGTTATAGATGCATATTTACACGTGTTCAAGGCTTCTGTGTAGCTTTTCTTCTACTAATATGTGTTAGGTTTTAAACTAGAATTATTAACAGCTTTTATGTTTGGCTATTCTAAATAGCAAGTTAATCATTAGGACTTCATTGTTTTAAGACTTGGGGACAAATTTCTTAGTAGGTCACTAGCAGGATCAGCATTTACTCCCTGGTCAGCAGCAGACAGTCTCACTCACTGCTGAGGCTGCCATACCCCATAGAAGAATTACTCTTTCAGTTGCAGCAAATGGCAGGGCTTCTGGGGCAGGTCTGGATTCTTTTGTGGTCTGTCTGTCTTTCTTTTTTTTTTTCCTCCTCACCTGACATTATCTTTAGCTTTGTCTGGTTTCATAGGTTCTTTTGACATTTTCATTTCTTTCATGTTTCTTCCAGACAAACTGGTATAGTAATAAATTTGTCTATTTTTGTTTTACTCAGAAGTAGAAGTGGAAGGTTCTTACGTCAAGAGTTTTAATATTCTAGAACCTATGTGCTTTCAGTGCATGCAACATGTATAGTTGAATGGTGATGTTTTTACTATGTCGGGCACTTAGATTTTTAGCATCTTACTTTCTGTCAGTGGTGCTTATTTGAACAGTAAACTGACATCACTAATGCTTTCTTGAACAGTAAACCTAAAGTCTTCAGCTTTATTTTTTTTAGTTTAGCACATCAGACGCAGATTCCTTTGCATGCCATCTCCAGTAACACATGCAGAATCTGTCAAACCTATTGAGTCTGGCACTCGGTTTGGTGTGTTCTTAAGTGGTTCAATATTGTCTTTGTGTTTCTTAGATGGTGCTGTGTCTCCTTAAAGTACCTAGACAGGTCACTTTGGTGGTTTTTTTGTTTCCAGAATTACTAGCAACTGTGCTCAAATAAGTACTTGTGATCTAAACTGAGTTTGGGAGTCTCTGTAAATCATCCAAGGCTAGAGATGGTAAAAAAAGTGCACCTACATCATTCCAAAGCCTTTAGTGTACCTGTTGCAGCCAACTTACTTGTAGTATCAATTCATCTATAAAAGAAATAGACTGATGTTTAAATATAGGATATAAGGATGCAACTTAATAGAGCAGAAGATAAGATTTCTTGACTCTAGGTACGATACAGTAAAATTATATTAAGGATCTCTCTTTATGACTTCTGTTGAAGCTAGAAAGGGATAAATTCTGGAAAGGATACATTCTGTAAAAGTGGCTTTTCTAATTTTTCCTTTTCTGTGTCATCTTCAGTTGTAATACACTTCTCAAAACCATGAAAATAGTTAAAGCAAACCTACACATGAGTTAGCATATATTTGTTGAGGCAGATTGTAAATTTCCCTAAAACATTTCTATATTAATCACTTTTTACTTTTCTGGCTATTGTTTGGTGATAAATAAGTAAAAGGATGCTTTGGAAAAGTATAAAACTTGTTTACTGGCTTTTCTTTTTTAGATCTACAGCATGAGCTTGCGCCTTTCTGCTTTCTTTGAAGAACACATAAGTTCTATTTTATCAGATTATAAATCTGCCCTACGCTTTCACAAAAGAAATACAATAAAGAAACGAAGGAAAAAAAGAAGTAGAAGCAGCTCAGTTTCCAGTAGTGTTGCATCCAGGTACATTAATTCCTTTACAGTTTTCACGAAATGCTGTGAAATTTTCACATACCTAAACAATAAAACTTAGTGTGTTTTTTTCTTAATACTTCCTTTACTATTCCCTATATTGCAGAATGATAGCTTTGACATGCAAGTCCCTATGATGTGGAAGAGTTTTAAACTTTACTTAGAGCTATCCTAGTGTAAGTGCTTAAAATTCAAATAACTGCTAAATGTGTACAGTAAAACAGCATCGTTAGGATAGTGATGGCATCATGCTTTGTCATAAAACTATAGTATTTATTGTAAAGATTCACTTTCCAGAAGCTCACAACTTACATGAATTTCCACAGTAAATGCCATGTTTTTAACATACTTCATGCAGAGGTGGTTGTTTTACTCCCACAATATCAGACACTAGCATTTAATTTTATTTATTCCTGTAACATGACAAGGTGGTCATCCAGGATACAAATTGTTACTCCTTTTGCAGCCCTGAAAGGAAGAGGAGATTAATAAAACCTCATCTGAAGGCAGAAACTTCTGCCACTTCATCATCTTCTGCACCTGCACGGTCGACAGCACTGAGACACGCTCCACCTCAGATGAATGGAAAAGCCGCTGAAGCCTCCTCCCTTGTGCGGACTCGAAGCAATAGGGGGATAACAGATGTGGCTGTTACAGAGCAACCATCTACTTCTTCAGGAGCAAAGCCTTTAACTATAAAGCCTTTAATTACAAAGCCTAATACTACTGCAGGGTCAGGAAAGTCAGGCAAGTTGGGGTGTTCTTGCTTTTGTTTTTTAATTAAGCTATGAATGTTTTTAAAGATAAAACTGGCTCTTTGGAAATCTAATATATCTCAGTTAAGACGGGTTCTGTTTTCAAGCTGATGGACCTCTGAGGCTCTTCAGAGAAAACTGGACAAGTTAGGCTACGTTGTTTTATCTAGGAAGCTTTCTCCCTTTTGGATCACTGACTCAAATTGTTTGTAGTAGAACATGAGTTCCATTTTACCCAACAAATTGAATGTAGTATAAACTACTCAACTTACATAAGTTTTTTTCTTTTTATCCTTCCAGTACTGGAGAATTCAACCAAACATTCCAAGAACCAGAATATTGTATCAAACCCTACCCCATCTGATTACAGTCATACCACTAGGAATAACTCCACGAGAGAAAATCCCGAGAAAGAGAAGCAAATCAAGCGCAAAGTAAAATCTTCCACTGTTAATCCACAAGGTACCAAATTTCTCAGGAACTTCCTCCCCACCCTCAGAGTTATTGATGTAATGACTGTAGTGTTGGGCTTTAGTTGTGGTAATTTGGGGGTAGGGAAATTAGAAGGCACTACGATTTAGCAGAATAGGGAGGTCTAAAGGAACAACTCAGTCGCGATTAGTTTCCTTCTTGATGATTAGCATGGTTTTGTCTACTCTTGGCACCATTTCCATGGTGTGATAGCTGTTGTCTAGATGATTTTGAGATGTTAACATATCTGTACCTTCATTTAAATTATTACAAATGTCACGTTAGTAGTTCCTAAATTCCAAAGCAGACTTCTGCATGGTCACACTTTAAACCCTGTGTGTTTAATCACATAAAACTTCTGAGGGTTATATTTTGGTCAGCAACACTGAGTGGGATGACATTCTGTGCAGTAACAAGCATAAGGATCAGAGGACCCCAGCTGCAAATTCATTCTTTCAATTTTTGGCACAGCAAAAGAAACCTATGCAGTGTTTACTGCTTCTGTTTAGTATATTTGAATGGCCTGCTTGGACCTAGTTCATGAAATCTCCTGAGTGAGCTTGCTTGCTCTTTTGATGTCAGAATACCTCAAAATTCAAAGCTTCTGTGGAGGCTGACATGAGATCTCCTAGTCAAAAAGCTTTCCTGTGTATGAAGGAGCTTTGAACTGTTAGGAAGATGCTTGACGCAGCTAGATCCACTAAACATCTTTTCTCTGAAAATGGGGACACAGTAGTCTGCAAATTAAGTCCCATCTAATTAATCTGCCTACTCCTTGTAGTCCTTTCTCCAAGGAGTTCTTTCTTACTCATCCATACTTCTGAAAAAGTAGCTTGTGGTCTGATAAGTGAAATCATCTGTCCAATGCTTGTAATCTTTCTCACAAAGGCCCCAGCTGTTCCCACATTGCATGGCTAAATATGCAGCTGTTACAGGATGGGATGTTTGGTCAGGTCAGGGGTATCTGAATTTTGTTGACATGGCCCTGTCTCCTTACATCCACTCACAGGACAGAGGAGGCCTGTGCTTTTAGTGCACGAGGAGGGTGCACATTTGAACACAGCAGAAACTGTGCGTGGGTGTTTCATCAAAGGGCTGGGCTGGAGGGATGATCATGCCAGCTATGAGCCTGTTCTTGGCCACATTTTAGGCAAGGGCTGTGGTAGCAGAACATCTTCCTAAGAGGTCTTGTGATATGCCCCTCTGAGGAAGTTGAGTACCCCTCACATAATGAAAACTCATACCCCATAAAAGTCTCCAAGTGAGTACATTCTGCTGTCTGTTAATGTGAAAAATCTGTACAAATTTGATACAAAAGATGGTCTCTCAGGTTGAAAGAAAATTTCTATTTCTTCAGAGATGACCTACTGTGAAGCATTCCCAATCCTTGTAGTAAAGCTTCTTAAGCAACCTTTTGCTGTTGCAGATACAAAATTGGAGTTTTGTCCACTGGTGTATCACCGGAGAAAAACCCTTCAGCTGTTCCTTTTTTTCCCTTCTTTTTTTTTTTTCCTCCTGTATTCTTCCTGGAATTTTTTTGTTTGTTGGGGTTTTTTCCCCTGCAGCTACTGTGTGATAAATCCAACTAGAAGTTAGTCCTCATTCCATACTGGAATAAAACTCTCTGAGCTCAACTGTGGGTTTCTTAGATTTTGACAGATCGGCAATCACTGTGAATCCATTCAGATATTTTAGTAAGAGCTTTTATTAAGGCAGTGTGAAAATGAATGTAAATGCAAATCTGTTATGTGATGTGTACTTACAGCATTTCTGTACCATTTCTTTACAGCAGATTGCAAGAATAATGCTTTGGCATCAGGAAGCATTCAGGTGAATGGACATGGAGGACAGCCTTTGAAACCTCCAGTTAAAAGAGGTCCTGGACGGAAACCGAAGGTGGAGACTAATAACAGTAGCTGTGAAGTGGTGGTGCACAAGAAAAGAGGCAGGAAACCAAAAAAGCTACAAATCATTGAACAGCAAAAGGTTGCAGAGCAGAATACAATCCAGACCACAAGGGATGTACCAGAGGAAGCCTCTGTTTCTACTGCATGCAATTCTCTTTCTGAAAATAATGTGAAGGAAGACTTGTTACAAAAAAAAGGCCGCGGGGGTAGAAAGCCAAAAAGGAAGATAAAGAGCCGCCAGCCAGGCTCAGACCTCTTAGTTCCTCCAAACGTTAAAATGCAAACAAGAAGCAGGAGGAAAAAGACACATGAGCCTATGGAGGAGAGTTCTGAAGAGCTTAAAGATTCTGAACCTCACATGAGAACTAGAAACCAGGGTAGGAGGACAGCCTTTTACAATGAAGATGACTCTGAGGAAGAGCAAAGGCAGCTATTGTTTGAAGACACCTCCTTAACTTTTGGAACTTCAAGCAGAGGCAGAGTCCGAAAGTTGACTGAAAAAGCAAAAGCTAATTTAATTGGTTGGTAACTTTTACCAAGGGTTTTACTTCAGAATGCTATGAAGCAGGTACAGTTAAGGAACAGCAGAACAGACTTCTGCTTCCCTGCTGCTATTATGGGTTAGAAGAGTATGTTCTGATTTGGCGGAAAAATTTAGCAAAACGATAAACTGAAAGAACATTCTTTGAAAGAAATATATATTTTAAACTTTTGCTATTTATTGCCCTCCAAATAGGTTATACATTTCAATAGTCATTTTGTTCACAGTTGAGAATAATTTCTGACTGATGTACAGAGTTCAGAGCTACTCTGCTCAAGTAGTATATCTCTACACAATTGAAAAAAGGTAATAGAACTTTTAATTGCCACAAATTGAAAACAGAAATCTATTTTTGACCAAGCAAGGTACACATTGATTGTAAAGTCAAGTCGCCTAGGAAGGCAGACCTTGGCAAAAAGTGGCAGTAAATTCACTTAAATTTCTGTTAAATAATACGATACCAAACTTTGCTAATCTGAAAATGCTTAATTTCAGTTGTGATGGAACGTTCAGCTGCAAAATAAGCCTAGGACAGGCCGTTGTTTCTCCAAGTTCTGCCAAACATAGCAAAAATGTAATCACAGATATATATATCCACATTGGAAAAAGTTTGACTAATGTCTAATTTTTCAGACCTTGATTCTTGTATCAATCACTAAATCTCTGTTTATTGTGCCAAAGACTGAGAATCGGTGCAGTGGAAAACCTTTTTTTCTTTTTGAGTGTCAGTACAGCATACCATTTGCAGTGATAAAAGCTGTGTCTTGTTTTAAATAGTAAGTTGTTAACACTGTTCTGAAATGTATCCTTTTTGGTACTTCTGGTAGAAAATAATGCACTGGTGGGGTCCTTTGACAGAGATGTTTTAGTCTAAATGTATAATTGGTTAAAGGATTCAAGGAAATTACAGGACAGGTATGGAATTATGATGTTTACTTTCTGATCCAGATTGATTGTTGTTTCTACAACTTTAAGACATGCTTACGAGGCTGAAATGACCTACAAAGAATAGTGTATGTGTATATATTAATATATACATAAACACATACATCTAAAATATTACCCAGGTATAAATTTTTTTCAGGATTTTTTAGATAGCACTAGAATTGAAAATTTTAAAATGTCATACTTTATAGTTTAATTTTAAGGGGAAAATTGGTTATTTTCAATTATTAGGGTTAAAAGGCCAAATCACTTTTTATGCAATCATGTTTTATACAGTGGTCTCATTGCACATTGTGTTTTTCTGCACTTTTTATGGTATATCACGCTGACATATGTCAATATACACCCTAAAGAAAAATTCCATTTAATGATTGTGCCTTGTATTCTATTATTTCTTGCATCCTTACTAAAATTAAGTTGTCTATTGTAAATGATAACTATATGACTTAGGGGAATGTATTGTTATAAGTACTGCTCTGGAAAAGAAAAGCAGTTATTTATTTGTTTATGGTACATTTAGTTATTTTATACCTTTACAAACAAACCTTAATACCATTTTCTATCACTTAAAAGAAGTATTGTCCAGTTTCAAGGAAAAATTTACCTAAGCAGTTGTATTTACTGACATCTGGTATGGTACAAAAATGTAACCAAAATTTTCTGGTTATACTTTTTTTTTGTTTTTACACATCATCTGCAATGTCTGGAAGGGAGGACATGCAGAATTAAGACCTTAAATTTGCACAGATTCTGTATATGTATTTGAGGCCTGATTCTTCACTCTTTATTTTCTTACAAAAAAAGCTTAAAAATTTGAAAAAAGAACATTGGTATTTGTCACCAAGAGTAATAGAAATATGCTATTGTGGATAGCAGATTAGTATCCACCATACCTAGTTTTAGGTAGTTCATTTTGCTACAAAAAATGGCTAAGATATTTTCCAGATCCTCTTTCAATTGTTATGGATTTGAATTTGTGGGGCAGGGATTAGTTTGTATTTCATTTGTTGGCATATTTATTTTTTCTAACAAGTATTTCTTTATCATCCGATTCAAATGGAGTCACTAAACATGTGGTAAGGTAACAAGCTACATTTGTACAGTTGCATTACAGCTTCACAATTAAAAACTGATTGGATTCTACTTGTTAATTTTGTCAAATCTCACTGATGAAGGCAATCATTTCAAAATGCGTAATTTCCTGATGTTATCTGCATTGTAATATATAAAATAGATTTTATCTAAAATTCATCTTCTGTATTTACTCCGTTTGTAATAATGTTTTATATGGCATGTTTATGTATATATTTATATATCGAAAATACCTTGTGTGTAAGGTTTGGAGACTGAAATAATCTGCGTTCCCTTAACAGTAGGTAGAAGATTGTACATCTTAATTTTACGAGGATAGAAGGCCTTACCTGCAGAACATGGGTACTGCTTCCCACCCAGTAATATCGGTGACTTTAGCCAGTAAGTTTTTGATTCTTATTAGACACAATAATGTTTTTCCTTTAAAAATAAACTGTGGATAATTTGGGTCAATGTTTTTATAGAAGCATCACTAGAAATTTATTAGAAATTAATACCAGATTTATTTAAAAGTTATATTTTTTATAATTTAATTTCACTAGGTTGCCAACTTTATTTATGAGACTTTAGTCACCATCAGACTGTATTTTGGTTGGGGAAAAATTTATTATTTGAGGTGGTTGTGAGATACTGTATCAATACAGAAAAAGAGCTTTGATTACAGAGTCTTAGGTTTTTAAATGTGAGCAATAAACTATTGGTTAGTGTTCTGAAATAATTTAAGAACTATAGTTATATGCATGTTTTATAATGCCATCTCAAGTACCTAACAACTGGTTCAGAAAATGGAGTATCAAAACCTCATGTGCTTGTTTTACATTTGCATTGTAAATAACATAGCTTCATAGTCACATACATGCAAACGATCTGGCAGCAATTAACTCAGTTTTATTCATTAAATTCGTTTATATTTGACCTGCGTATGAGGATACTGTTCTGGTATTTCTACGCTATACTGGGAAACATTAAAATTGGTATTTGCTGCTGAGTGTGATCTTGATAACAGTGTGTTCTTTAACTACCAGTGAGGAAATACTTCTGCTTCTGTCATAAGTGTGCTCTAAATGTTTAGCAGGAATCATTGTACCTGTGCCTACATACTTAACAACTCTTTAGCCACTTTGTTTCTGTTGTTAGTGTGTTCTTTGGGAACTGAACTGAAATTTTACCACTGTAGTGTTCATTATTATTGTCAATATTGAACTAGAGCTCTTTGTCACTCGGCAATGACCAGTGATACAACTTTACACAGAAATGTCTTCCTCCAGTGATTCGACTGCTGTGATAAAGATTTACAGATGTTTATTTGTACAGTGTCTGGTTTGTACCTGTGATCAGTTTGTTGATAGACCTGTAAGGTTGAGTTGGTTGAGTTTAATATTACTATGGCTTAATATTTGTAAAACTAGTAATTGATAAAGGACCCTGATGCAGCACATATAGATATTAATAGCTATTAAAAAATAAATTGTAGTGTAGAGACAGCTTATTCACTGTATTGCTGTACAAATATTTTTAAGTACCAATTCTGTGCCAGAGGCTTTTGTCTTACAAAGAAAAGGACTACTTGCAACACAAAAAATAGTCTGTCCATTCAGTAACTTCAAGCTTGTTATGATTTTTACACTGCATTTTTAAATATTTTGCTCACATTTGTTGGATCAAGGACTACAAGTAAATGCTTTAGCGTGTAATTTGAATTTAGGCATATGTTAAATGGTTGACTGATTCTATGAAAGCAATAGGCTTAACTGGATGGGACCCTTTCACCCTGTATTTATATAGTGGGTTGGAGGTTAGAGGTTTTATAAGCTCACTTTCATCAACATTCACATTTTATTTGTAGCATGTGAGTCTTGCTGAGATAATTTTAACATCGCTGGTCAATCAAGATATAGCCATACTGCAATATTCACATTGTGTCCTGAGTCCTTACCTTATTCTGAAATAGTATATTTTGTCCACAGTCGATTGTCAAAAGTTTTTCTTTTTGCTTTTTTTTAACAAGGTGTTTTAAAATATTTAATTATAACTCTGCTACAGTGCTGTGATAGAGAAGGTAGAGGGTTTTAAAACCTCACCTAGAAACAGCAAAAGCTCATTTTCTGTTTACTACCTAAATGAAGACAAATGAACTGTGTAAAATGAGTATATATTTTCTCTTATCCCTGAAGTTCTTGTAACAGATTGGTTTCCAAGGGGACCTAGATATTCAACTGATAAAAGGGCTGTTAGTTTTCTGCTGTAAATTACTGTATATACATGTTTGCTCGTACGCAGAGGAAAGTGTATTACATTTCATAAACCTGGCCAAGGCTTGACAATGTGTTTCAAATAACAAATCTGGCATTGACAGCTTACGTAGCTTCCTGGTTTTGAATCATGAGTACAGCTTGCTCACTCTCTATGATGTCTGGGAGAAATCAGCAGGTAGCTTTTAAACCAGAGCTAACCTCCAGGTGCTCTTGTGTTTCTGCTGATTTTAGTGCGGGGATTCGCCATGTCATTTTTACAGTGTGTTAGAGGAGGAGACATGCCAGGAAGCCAGATTAAAAGCCATCTTAAATTGCAGGAGAAGGTGATTAGCTGCTTCCTCCTCACTCCCCCCCCTCCCCCCCCTTCCCAAGGATCTAACAGCCTCGAGGCACTCTAGAGAGAAACCTTATATGCTGCAATAAAATAAGGGTGACTAAATTTAGCTTTTAGGAGGTACGTAGTGAGACAAGTAGTCATTTGGATCCTTTTTAATGCAGATAAATACATCAGGAAATTCACTTCAAATAATGCAAACAATACATTTTAGGGAGGGAAAGTAGTACTATACTATGAATTCCTACACTGAAAGAACAAAGAATGAGGTCACACAGATTAGAAGTAGAAAGAAATAGAAGTACCTATCATGTACTGTGTGATGTACATGTACTATTTTGTGCTTTAAACTGTGCGGGTTGGTTTGCTAATGCATTGAGACCATACAGAAGTTACATTTTTGGACCATACTAAAACTGCAGAAGTGTGGTGGACAACTGGATAATGATCATGCGTGAATTAAATTTGTCATAATGTTTCGATATGTATAGAATGGAGCTCAACTTCCAAGTAAATTACCTAGAAAGGTTAATTTTAAAACTGACAGATTTTCAGATAAAAATTACACTTATTTTGTACAGAATTATGTAAAACACAAATCTGTTGTATGTAATGAGTAACAGTTTTGAAAATATAATTCTTTAGCTTTATCAACGCTTTTTTCCTTCCAGAAATCTAGATTATCATGTTATAACCTGAAGTATCTCACCAGGATAACAGTGCCCTTTCTTTTTGTACATATGGATTGGAAATTTCTTTACTGTTATGTGGACACTTTCTATGTTAGTTTTGATGCATAATACTTTGAATCCTTTTATACAAACTAGAATGTATGTGTAAGAATTACTGTCACTGCAATGTAGTAACTACAAACTTATTTTTAAATAAATAGAAAACATGTTTTTCTAAGCTGTCCAACAGTGTTTGTTTCTATCTAGTAATTTACTGTGCTATGGGACAATTGGTTGTGTGCCTTTCAGAACTCTCTAAATTCAACTCCTTTTGATTCCTTGTGGAATATGGTATCTGGTAGTATGGTATGTGGGTACGTGGGAACAGACAAAATTGGAACTGGAGCACTCTCTGATAGAGATCAGAATTTGCTATTTGGTAGGGGTTTTCACTAAGCCCCGCAGTTCAGGAGGCAATATAAAGGCAGCAGCATCTGGCACTGAAGACATGCTTTTAGCTCATGTTGCCAGTCCTCTTAGCTCACTTTCACATGTGCCACCAGGGCACCTGCCTCTAATCCTCCAGGAAGCCTTCCCTGTTCAGGTGACTGCTGTTTGTACCAGAGCTACATCCAATGTATGGAAATCTCTGCTTCCCAACAGCTGTAGAAGAAGCTAAAAACACTTAAGCAGAGAGAATTCCCTGCCTGTAGAGTACTGGCCTGCAGTCTAGCTGCCCTGAGTGAGTGATGTAGGGAAAAGTGGACACAGGATGTGTTTTCACAAAACTGCAGGGTTGGTTTGTTTATGTCTATGTTTTTCTGCTTAATAGATTCAAGAAAAAAAGAAATGTGGCTTCTATTTAATTTCACGTGTTATTTGCTTTATCAGATGATCTTTTCCTCCTTACGTTCCTTACCTGAAAACACAAGGAAGTGATGGAAGAGACCCTCACTCACCTCACAGATGCAGGTATGTGTGCTTCTGGGCAGCGGGAATGTGGAATGGTCACAGTGGAATGAATTGAGTTCCCTGTGGCTTTCCAGACTCCATGTGAAGTCTGGCAAAAGCAAGACTTGTTTTAGCAATTGAGGAAAAATCTCTGTCCCAAGGATCCGTGTGAGTTTTGCTCATTGGCACGTTCTGCTTGGACAAAATAATTTTAGAATACTGATAATATGACACACTTCCTTCGGTGCTGTTGTGTCCTGGAGGTGGTAGTTGTGTTGAACGTGCATTTCCAGTATTACAGCACAATAGTAATAATGGTGTGCTTATCCAAGCATAAGCCACAACAGGTCCAGGGTTTTAGTTTTGTTACTGAGAATAGTCTTAAGCAGTTAATAACCTTTTCTTTGTTTTGAAAAGATCTAAAAAATCTTTTTCTGTGTAACTGTACAGAATCCTTAGAATACAATTGTATCCCAGTTCCCGTTTCTGTGACAGGTATCTTCTTGAAACCTACTGTAGTTATTTTACTTTGTGTAGAAATCAAGACTTTGCTTAGGGTTAACAGAAGCTGTGAAATGTTGGTACCTGACTGTGCTGTTGAAGCATGTGCTGGTTTTAACACCATCAGGAAATTAAACTCAAACAAGCCACACCCCTGCCCCTGCCCCTTCCTGTAAAGGAGGGACAAAAAGGAGAGACTACGAATGGACAGACTGTGGGTAGAGATAACTTACTGAAAACACAAAATGATGGAATAAGACACACAGAGTACAATGCAAAAAAGAGAAGGTGTTTTACCCACAGAAAGGCATTCACCACCAGGAACAAGAACAAGGTGGCAGACACTCCCCGTGGGTCACGTCCTTGTTGTTTCCCCAGACAAAGGCAATAGGATGATCGTTCCTGCACACTGCCCACATGGTAGTCAGGAAACAAGGGCAGTATGGTGGGAGAGATCCAGCGGCTAACATTTCCCAGCCCAAAATAATGGCAAACAGTGGTAGACAAACCCCCTGGAAGCTGGGTCATCCGAGCAGGGGTTGTGCCGCTGCTCTGCCGAGCTCAGTTCTGTGCAGGTGCCTTTGCTGCTGTTTCCAATGCTCCTCTGCACCAGGGTAGGAGAGGATGGTCCCACTGGGATGCCGGCTTTGTACTGCCCCTGGTCTCTGTCCCTGCAATGGCTCACCTGGGAGCCACGCCGCAGCCTCTCCTCAGCACCGTGTCCCCACAAAAGTGTCTCAGGATGGAGTCTGCAGTCCTTTGCTGACACCCTCCTGCTGGAGCAGCAGAGGCAGAAGTGGCTGACTTCCAGTAAGGGCACCTGGCTTTTCCTGCCGACTTCACATCCCCGGTGATGCTGTCTGTGGTACAGAATAACAACTTGGTCACACTCAGACTGCTAAACTTCGCCCCCTCCTGTAACCAGGACAGATCACAATGCCCATTAAATGAAGGAAATTGTGTGATCATTTAAGTTGACCATTTTGTTTTCAAAGTGAAAAGTTTTTGTGCCAAAGCCTGTGTTCTTTCCTGGGCTAGCAATCAATATGAGCTTTGCAAAAAATGTTTGTCACTTTTCCCAAAGATAAATGAGCAGAGTGCAACGGCTTTAAAAATTAATCACTGTTGCTAGTTGAAGCAAATGTGAAAATAAAGCAAGTGCCAGCAAGCAACATACAATGTGACTGGAATTTAAATAGCATAAAATTGAGTTACTGTACAACAAATTATAATGAAAAATATAATTTTTGTGGCTTTTACTACTGTTAACAGGAAACTCAAAGCCCAAAACATCTGGTTGTTTTTCTAGCTCAGAGAAATACTGTACTAAGAAGTCTTTACCAGAGGCCTAATTTACTGTTTGACAGGAGTGCAGTGAGAATTTACGAATCTTCTCTTGTAGTTTGCAATCTGTGAGTGCTGAAGGGAAGATGGTAGAAAATTTCGGAATGATGTTCCTATTCTGGTAACAGCCATACAAATCTCCTTTGTGCTTCCTTTCCTTGTCTCTGAAATGGGGAGATTTTACCTGAACTTGGCCTTTCATTTTACTTTAGCTAGGTACATAAATGAAAAAAAAAAACCAACCGAAAACCAGGAAGGAGGAAGCAAGAGCAGAGGCAGGTAACCAACTCATTCAGCATCAAATTTCTGTAGAGGCCTGTTCCTGGAGGTACTGACTTCAAACAATGTTAGCATTCAAGAGCCAGGCAGCCTCAGCCATTAATTTGCGTTTTGTCTCAGATCTCTGAATCTGGCTTTGAACAAGGATATTCAAAATAACATAGACCGTGACTTAAAATGTAAACTTAGTTAGAATATGAGTAAAATATTAGAAAGAATTACTGTATTTGTATTCTGTAGCAGAGAAATCTAGTGGGGCTATTTTTTGAAATTTGAGCACCTTATTCAAAACTTGAATTCTCTTAATTATTAAGGAAGATGGTGTAAGCTTCCATGAACTGCTAAGAAATGGAATACAGCTGTCAAAACTTAAACAAAAGAAAGAGCTACTTAGAAGTCTTTAATTCATTCCTCTCAATACACTGCCTATTTTTACCCAGCTAGAATCTCAGCATGAGGAGCTGGGTGTATGTGCAGCCTGTACTGTTGTTGTCCTTCACTGACAACAGTTAATCTGTATGCACGAGTACATGGGGAAAGATTAAATATCTAGAACTCAACTTTCATGCTGTTTAATGCTTGTAAAGTGTTTGAGGTTGTAAAACGTGTGTTAATGCTAAACTCTTCTGATCTATAAAGTTTACCAGGGAAATCAGTGGTTAAGTTTATTTGGAAAAAAATACTAGAAAATTCACGTAAGCATTATCTTAAAAAGGGCAGATCATCTGAAATTGTGTTATGGTCAGGATTGTTTCTTTTTTCTTGCATGCTAATTTATGAAGTTGTAATTTTCCTCTGGCTTTGGCCTCTTCTTTGCCCACCTCTGAGTCATGACAGAGCACACAGGGCTGGTTTCTTTATGGCTCTTGCACTGAAAATCTCTGCTCAAGCACATGGGGAGTAACCTGTTTTGGAAAAGAAGCATCTTCATCTTGCAATTTGATTTACTTTGTATTAAGAAAGTGTCTTAATGTTTGGGTAGTAATAAGTTGCTTGAGTCACACCTTCAGCCTCCCTGAGGTAGGATCAGGTGTTTACACGGCTCCTGAGGTTTCGCTCAAGGGAGCCGGTAGGTCCCAGTATTTACTGCAGCCTGGGCTGGTGTGATGCAAACACAGCCACGATGCCCCCAAAGACTGCTCTCCTTGGGGTGGGCTGGGTGAGGCAAATAGGTTGGGCTGAGCAACCTGATCTAGCTGAAGATGTCTCTGGTTGTTGCAGGGGATTGGATTAGGTGACCTTGAAAAGATCCCTTCCAACTCAAACTATCTATGATTCTATGATTAAAAACCTATTTTTCTTAGGTAGAATTTGTATCTCTTCTCTAGGCTACTATTCATGTAAGTTTTCAATTGGGCATTCCTGCCGTGTTGCACAGGTTTAAATTTATCCATGAAAATCCATCCTAGGCCTGGCCCCTTAGTTCCCACATGTTCACTAGGTATGGCTTGATAACATTTTGGGGTTTTTTCACAGTTTTGCCCTTCAGAGAGCTGTGCTCAGTAAGCGAGAAGTGACGGCTAGAACATTTCCTGTCTCTTGGTAAGACTCGACATTTACTGCTGATGAATTTCTCTTCTTGTCTGTAATGTTCCCATTGCTCTGATCTCTCTGGATCATTTGCAGTTTGAGTCTGCTTGCTCTGTTTGCTCCCACTCTGATTTGGGTGCCATCAGCAAATTTGGTTGCTGTTGAATTTAGACCAAAGGAATCCGTGCCACAGATGAGACTCATGGCCGGGTTTGACGCCCCTGCAGCAGCCCAGCAGGGGCAGGCACGGAGTTTGTGTTGGGCGCTGAGACGTGCGCTATCGGAACCACCCAGGACACTCCTGCTTCAGCTGTGCCGGCATCCAGCTGTGACAAAGCCGGGCCCAGGGACCGCACCAGGTGCTCCCTGAAGTACCAACAGCGTGGTGAGAGGCACAACATGAGGCTGGGTTACATGTTTGTGTTAGGACACATTTTGCATAAACTTCACGTGAGAGAAGTACCTCCGGACTTCTGTTCATAGCCGCTTCAAGCCACTTGTCCACATTCACAGAAAAAAAATACCTAGGTAAGGAAGTTGAAAATGTTACTTTTCTTTTAAGTTTGCCTGCAGAAATAAATTAGAACTTTTTATTTCTTTATTTTAATCTCTTTAAAACTGTCGGGGTATAAAGTCCACGCGGGTGTTTGTCGCGTTTTGAGATTAAGAAATCCTGATCCCTGTCTGCCCTGAGAGCTTTTTCGTGCGAAGGAAAGACGAGAAGAGGGGACAACCTCCGCACCCGGCGGAGAGCCTGGCCCGAGTCAGGCTCGGCGCTCGCCACTCCGGGGTCCCTTTGGGCGTTGTTGTGCAGGGGAGGGCACAACCCTCCCCTCGGCCCCAGCTGCCGCCCGCAGCCCCGCCTGGGCACGCAGCCGGGACGCGACGGGCCGGGACGAGACGCGCCGCCGGGTGAGGGGCCGGGAGCGGGGTACAGCGGGGGCCGGGCGGGAGCAGGGGGCTGCGGATGCCCCGGGCGCTGCCGGCTCGGGGCTGCTGCGGCTCTGGCCCTGCTCGGGGGGCGCAGGCACAGCGCGCTTCTTGCGGGCGTTCGGGTGCTTCGGAATATGCATAAAAATGTTTTGATTCGGGCTTACTCTCTATACGCTACTGCGTCTTTCCTGTCTGGGGGATCCGGCTGCTCAAAAAGCCGATTTTAGAAATAGGAGGAAGATGTGCAGCGGCCGAAGTTGTATTGCCGCGCTGTCTAAGTGCTGTTGGGCGGCGCGGTAGCGATCCCCAGGTCCTCTCCAGCCCTCCGGCCTCGCAGGGTGCTCATGGCTATTTGGTTGAACTGTGACTCTTCGTCCTCCCGCAACATACAAGGCTAAACAAGTACTCTACAACTACTGATAATGTCTTAAAGGAGATTAGGAGATGTTTTGTCTTTGCTGGTGGCTCTAAAGCAGATGATGCAGAAGTGAAAAATACAGTTTGTGGTAAGGCTTCACCACACACTAAGATGTTTTCATATTCCTTGCAACACTCTTCGAGCCTCCTTCAGCATTGTTTTGTGATCTTGACTACTTTTGCTGGGCAGTTTTCATAGATCTACCTTTCCATGTGCACACGTGCTGTGTGTATTACAGCAACCCAAATTATTTTGCAAATTACATAAACTAGGAAAGCAGGATCTAGAAGCAACTCAGACACAATTGAGGTGAATTGCTTGTGCTTGCAGGCTGAATACTCCACTCCAGAGAGTAGAAGCAGCAACAGCTGCTTCAGGAGACCAGCGAGTGGGTGTAGGTGAATGCTGCAGTAAACCTGGGCACTCTTGAGAACATCTGTGTAAAAGACACAACTCTCAAATTTCGGCAGTCTTAGTTCTGATTTGAAAAAGCCTCACAAATGTAAAGATAGTAAATGTGCTCCTCAGGTGAAGGTGAATATCTTAATTGGATGGGGAAGGAGGAAAGAGTCATGAATATGCACTGGTATGGTGTTTCAGGTGCCTATGGAATGAGAGGTGATATCAAATCCTTTTCTAATTTAGTGATGGGACTGTGGCACATTATCGACTTGGTATGACGCTATACCTGCTTTTAACCTGAAAGAAAAACCCCTTAGATGTGCAATTATCACTGAATCTAAGTGGATTATTCTTGAGGCCATCAACCTGGTATGTCATGACAAAGCAGCACAGTAAATTTTGTTCATGGACAGCAGCTTTTTACTGCAAATTGGACAACCATACAAATTCCCAGTTCTTCTTTTTTTCTCTCTGTTTACAGACAAAAAAGATGCCTGGATAAATCTTAAAATCGTGTTTTTGCTTTGTCTTGTGAAGCAGTCTACTTTATTATTCTATTAGCTTTTATAAGTACCATCAAATTTAATGCAGTTAAATTTGCCTAAATTGTGTGCTTTGACTGTAACCGAAATGCCTGAGTACAGATTGTACATTATGTTGTGAACCAGCAAAGCAACCTGAAGGAAACTCTTAAGTGCTACACATCTAGTGAAGCTCACGGCTACGTATTTGGTCTCTTTTTAAAAATTTTCTCTTCCTCTTTTTGGAGTAGGGAGCAGTGAAGTGTCTTTGACGAAACTTCCTGTTGGAATGCCTCACATCAATGCAGCTGCAGCTCTGCAGATTTCCATGCTGCTCTTTGCTCTTCCTGCACAGTATTTCATATCTCAGTGGTACGGAACGGACTCTGCCGAGCGCATCCAAATAACAGAAAGGTTGTAAGACTCACCTTTCCTCCTGCATTTATTTGTAAGAGAGTTCTCTTTCTTATCCCCAATGAGACTTTGTCCTGGAAAGATGTAGTGTGGGCGGATTGGATAGTCCTATACAAAACCAACATTTAAATCACACCTCGGGCATTTTTGTGGCTTAATATGACTGTATGTAGTTGTGTAAGGATGTCTTTCAAAAGTCAAATAGCAATTGTTGTTTTCTTCACATAAAAATCTTTATAATCTGCATGAGTGCCTTTATCTCATTCTTTTTTGGGACATTCCAGTGTATGTTACTAAAGGTTATGTCCCTTTCAAAAGGTGAAAATTAAGCATTTGATTAAGTAACATTAGTTCTAATTTTCCATCACCTTTTGACACTTACTGTTATAAAACATTTTCTTGCGTAGTATGACTCAGTACAGACTCTTAATCAACAAAATTAGTTCACAGTAAATTACTTAAGGCAGTGACAATGATAGAGTTAAGTAAGGAGTGCCATTTTGTGTATGAATTAATTCAAAGTGTATTGACAGAATCCCACACATCTATCTCCAAATAAAAAGTGAAGAATATTACATCAGATCCAAATTTTGGATAGTGGTATCCACTGGCAAACATTGGTATCTTGAAAATGAACCATGCAAAGGGAGACTCAGTTGTAAATGTGGCCTGTGCAGTGCACTGGCTGTGTAGTTCATCTGTGGAACTCCAATATATGAAGCAGCAAGAGCCAAAGATTGGCCTGATGAAAAGAGAACTAAGCTTGGCTTATGCATAAAGACCCAGAGTGAAATAATTTTCAGGCCTCATGGCATGAGTCAACTACTTATTATTTAGATTTATGCAAAAACCTGTAGGCTCCTTTTTAAGTCTTTTGATTATGTACACCACTTTTAAAATATCTCATGCTCGCTATTCTCAAATAACAGTTGAAGCTGCAGAATCTGAATGTAATATAACAATTCCTATGGTCTGAGTACAGGAAGAAAGCAATCTTGTAATGAAAAGTGGTATTTTCCAAAATTTATGTATGGTTTACTTGTACAAGTGATGATTAAAAGAATATTTATTTGCAGTCTTGATATTAATCTTGAGAAGAACTTGCTCATGGTCACTGACCCTTTCTTCCTCTTTGCTACAGAAGTGAAACTGTAAAGTTTAAATATTAGAAATCTGTGTAAGAATACTAGAGAAGCTTTTAAAAACAATGACTATTTTTACTCCTAAAGGATAACTGCCTCTTGGAGCATCTCAGCAAGATCCTACTTGAGTCTGGATGCCTGGGCAGATCGTTTAAAGCTGTGGCATTCAAAGACAAGGTAGGGTGTTACTGTCTGCACTTAACAGATTCCAGACATGGTCTGTTCTTAGCAGGAAGGTGTGTTGTGGAGGAAATAAGTGACAAAGAGGAAGTATCTCTCATTTGCTTCTTGAGACTGATCTGGAATTTTCTACCAGTTTTAGGAAAGCCTTGTGCTTATATTCTACACAAATATCAAAGCCGAACTCCATGTGAAACTAAATGTAGCTCCTAGCAGTAATCCTGTGCATGTTATCCTTGAAATTTATCTGATTCTGAAATCAGGACAATTAACCAAATTAAAGACTGTAAGCAACTACATGTTTGTAGGATCAGATGCTAAAGCATTGGATGGATATCTTACGCCCTATATGGTAGTTCAAGAAAATCTGAATTAGGAATCACAGACAGAAAATCTGTAGGCTAAGAAGAAGGGGAATTTTGATTATTGGCCATGTGACAACGATTGGTCTAGAAAAAGTAAAATTTATATATACACACACACCATTTTAATTTAAGCAGACTGTTCATGGACTTCTTTGGGTAAGCTGACGGGCTTATTTGAGAGATTTAAGTCTTGTACAGTAGAAATACTCCAAAGGTTTTACCTTGTCTGGACCTTCAAAGATCCTTTATTCTCAATCCACGTACAAGGGTGTCAAGTCCTCTGAACTGTGGAGGATCCCGACTTAGTTTTGCTCCCAGCAAAACCTAGGGGAATGGTATATGAATGGAATCAGAAACTGTGCTCTTCTTAGGTTCACCATAAACTGCTTTGCAACACTGGGGAAAGCTTCATGCATATCTAATGAGAAAGCCTGCAAAGATCAAATGATCCACTGATTATTTGTATATAGTTTGAGCTGTTTGTGTCTTCTGAATATTTTATAAATAATTATTTATCCCAGAAATAATGTCATTTGAGACCTTCCATATTAGCTGCTGTTTTAAACAATGCAGTTGGGCAAGTAAAGATTTTGCCCATTTCTCTTTCTGTTAAGAGGTATTTGACAGTCTTAAGTCTTCCTAAAACATTTGAGCTAAACCAAAACTTTTTTTTTAAAACATTGTTTGCACAGGAACCTGCTCTCACTTTCTTCCAGGCAGGGTGAAGGAAGTAAGACTGAAAGACACCATCAAAGAGGAAGGAGACTAGGACAACCTATAGTTCTTTGGCACCAATGGTTTGCTGGCTAGTGTGGATGGAGAATGTTACTCAAACACCTCTGTTCATAGACTGCTGCTGTTGCATTGCCAGCAGAAGGAATATTTGAAAGCATAACTGAAAGCCTAAATGTTCAGTTTTCTCATTCTTTCTTTACACTTTCTTTTTCACAATAGCAATGAAAAACATTAGCCATTTCCCTTTTCTCAACATGTCTGCCCCTACTCCCCACCCTTTAAACTCAAGATGAAATTTGGTCCAGTGCAGAGGGAAAAGCTACACTGGAGCCTTAAGCTGGGATTTATTGCCAGACACCTTGTCCATACTAGTGTAAACCAATTTTTAAAGACTTTACAAAAGATACTGAAGAATCACACTGTTAAGAGTGCAGAATAGTGTTTGCTCATCTCTATAAAATTAGTGGGTTTCCTCTGATATAAAAATTCTAATGCAACTGTAAAGTAACATATTCAAAGAAATGAGATTCATACTCTTTTTTTTCTGTTGGAACAAATTCCTTTTTCTTGTGTATTCCTTAAGTGTTCTTAATGTAAAACTCATGCAGGCTTCAAATTGTAGAGAAGTTTGTATCAAAGGCTTTGCAGTATCCCACTTGGGATAATTAACCTTCTGATTATTACTAAAACTCTTCTTCTGAAAACTTGTTTAAATGTTGAGTTATTAATTTCATATTTTAGGAATTGGTACTTTGGAGAAAACAAAACTAAAAGTGGTGACAATGAAGCAAAACCCCATTCTTATTTTACAGGTATTGAAGTTTTTGCAATCCTTTCGTATTTTACTCATGTTGCCTATAGTGGATTTCTATCCCTTATTTGTAAATGACAGACTTTTTTCCTTTTTTCATCTCTCTAAACATGATTGATAATACTCAGTAAACAAAACAGAAGATGTAAAATCCAAGGCCTCTCCCCTGTGTTGTGTAATAGTATCAGTATGATGTAAATATGTGTACGTATTTTACTAAATACGCCAGTGTATGTATTTTGTATTGACCTACAAAACAGTGGTACAGCTTTGACTTGATTCAAATGAACTGATTTAGATCTATTTCATAAAAGGAAAAAGAAACAGTTGACCAGTTTGGTCCTGGAAAAAAGCTCCCTGCATTAAAATTACTGTATGTAAGGCTGAAGTAATTGTCAATGCATACACATGTTAACGCTTTCTAAACCTCTGTTAAGATCTCTATGTAATATCAAAGGCATACAAATAGAAAAGTGCCTTTCTTAGTGGATGTTCCTTTGTCAAATATAGTAATTAATGTTCTGGGGGAAAAAACAAATCACCTGTTCTTTACTTCACCTCTCAATCTGTCAGTTCTATTCAGGTAGAAGTCAGAAGAATTTCTGTTAAAATGTTTAATATAACTGATCAAACTTATATCCTTGCTAAGTCTTTTTCTTTGTTAAATTAGAATCAACTCATGTTCACAGTCCAAAGCCTGAATATATTAAGTTCCATGTGGGCCAAGTAATAATTCACAGAAGATTTGGCTATTCAGGAGTCATTGTCGGATGGGATGTAAAAGCTAACACTCCAGAAGAACGACTGCAACCCACATACTCTCCCGTGAAACAGGTTTGAATGTACTAAACTCTTGCTTTATTAATACATACACAGAGTAACTCAAGTTAAAATACCCCCAGAAACACTGTTACAGACCAACTTCCTGCTATCCTAGTGGGTAACACTCCCGAGTCTTGTATCACCTGTGCAGCCGAATGGTACCTTTGCTGCTTCTGCACTGTGGTCTCAGGACACCTTGGCTTTTGCATCACTGACTGGCTAAGCTTCGCTGGTCAGGGCTGTAGTGGACATATCTCAAAATTACTCACTTTTAATACACAGTGTTGTATTTAAAGTAGCAGTGTCAACCTATTATGTCTGAATGGATTTCTCCTGCTGTGCTACTAAAGTTGAGAAGCTGTTAAGTCTTTTATCTGGTTATCCATAATTGGTGGCATCTTCACTGCTCCTAAGAAATGCAAATAATCCTCCATGTTTAATCAGTTTCAGTGAGAAAGCAATGTTTTTGAGGATTTGGTTACTTGGAGTGTAAATCTATTTAAAACCACATTTTTGTTAGAATTCTTAAAGCCTTTGAATTTCTCTAGCTTAAGTCCTTGTATTTGAAAATCAAATGCTAAATCTTAGTTGACAGTGCTAATCTGGTAATGCAGTGCTGCATACTCTGTATGCCACTGACATGCTGCTGAAGTGGCAGGAAGACACTAATCATTAAGTCAAAGAGGACTGAAAATGAGGAAAACACAAAAATCTTTGCCTATACCAAAAAATTTATGTTCAGCTGGGAACTGACATTCAGTCCCATTTTGTGCATATGGTTCCTTCCCTGATGTAATTTTATCCAACTGCCGCTCATCTTTCGCTTCTAAAACACCTGCATCCTTGCTTTCTTTTCTCCTCTCAGTAGTGCTGTCACCAGCTGAACCCCCAAGAATTTCCCAGCAGACACTGATTCTTTTTATGTACCTTACATTGTTCTGCTGTCCCAGTGGCCTTGTGTTCATCTTTGTTAAAATTTCAGTAGCGATGACAAGGGGTTTAAGTGCCTTTTGTTGGTTTTGGGGTTTTAATTGCTGTTGCTTATCATGTCATAAGCACCTGCTATGCAAAATGCCTTCTGACCTTTAGGCAGCAACTACTTAGCTTGATGTCCTTGTAAATCCCTCGAAACACCAGCCAGGTTTTCAGCCCAACTTTTTCTTGCCTTTCTCTGAGTTTACAAATCTTTATGAAATCACTGAGCAGAGGCCACTGCCTGTCTTACTGATTGACACTGATTGCTTCATGAACTCCATCTGTATTCATCCATCACTTTTTTGTGCTTAGATTGTGGGTTACTTTGGGCAGGAATGTTTATGGACAGCAGCCAATACTGTGGCCCATATTCCCTGGCCCGGGATTTGTTTTTATAGGCACTTCTTTGTTGAAGATTCATATATATACACATAGAAGTTGCCTTAGCTCTCTCCAGGATCGGGACCATGGTTGTTGGAGCTGGCATTAAGTTCTGAACTTGCCTCTTCCTCTCTGGAGTTCAGTTGCCACTTGTGAAGGAAGAAGGGTGGTAACAGATGGTCATGGGGCCTATGTACAAAAAGCAGGGATATTATAAGTCTTGTTTCTTGCAAGGGCTGTAGGAAAAAAAGGTTCATTAAACTCTTGACTCTTAAAAATGTTTCAGATATGCCAAGAACTTCGTGTGTTGCAGTTCTAATTGCTTTATACTTAATTCTCCAATCTGACATTGGTAAAATCATAAAAATGAACTGGCTGTATATATATTTTTTTATATATATATCTCAAGTGGATTTATGTTCTGTAAGCCAACTGAAAGTTAACTGATCATAATATGTAATCTTTAGTCATCATCTCTCTTTGAGGCTATTTATTTTCTTTCCATTTTTACAGGATCTAAAAGATATCCCTCACTATCGAATTCTAATTAACAAAGCAAATGGATTTGGCAAATCTACAGCTTATGTTCCTGAGGAAGAGATAACAATTATTGTGGGATTAGAGGTAGTATTTATTTTTTATTCAGTTGCAACTTGATTGTTATCCTGTATGTTTAAAAGTTGGCTGACCTTTGGCTTAATAGATACTAGCTAGGCCGCAAAGTTAGTGAAAACTAATAGAGAAAGCAGATAAACAAATTACTGCTGTACTTTCAAGCATGGGTTTTTGGAAGCTGAAAAATGACCAGACTCGGGTACTACCCACTATCCAACTGCTGAGGTTTGTAAGTGTTTTAGCAACTTGATTTCCATTATGTATAGGCTGTTGCAGACACAGACTTTTGTTTTAGGATTTCTGGGGATCTAGCAAAGTATGCTGGTTTCTCGATTCTACTCTGAAAAATCTGCATTTCAAACAGCTCTTGCTCAGCTACTGCCCAGACTGAAGAATGTCTCCTTTCTTAACTGCAAAACTCTTTGGGAGCCAATAATTCTGTTTTGTGTATCAGGGTTGAAGTGGCTTTTGATTCCCAGCTTATGCAAGGCACACACGATTTTTAAACTAGTCTGAGTCTGATCCAGAAAACAGCCACATGTATGCATGCCACATACAAGTGGCTTTTTGCAAGGGACCCCTATGCTGTTGTGGATGCCTTCGTGCAAATTGTGGATAGTGGCAGAGTCCGTGTTTAAAATAACAGCAAGTACGTGAACCATTCATCTAACAGGAGATGCTTGGTCTAGTCAGAGGAGATTCAAATTGGTATCCTCTGCCTTCTGGGAAAACCTCCCAAAGGAATTGTCTAAGTCAGACTGGCCTGAAGACTCTCCATGCTCTCTCTTGAAACTGTGCCGCTCACAACCTCTCTCAACCACAGTGTGACACCATCACCTCTTTTATTTGGGAGAAACCTCAGTTCACTCCATTCTGTTTTAGCCACCAATTGTAATATAAAATATGCCAACATGCCTGAACTTAGGAGCAGAAACTATGCTGTTCCAGATGAGTATCATAAATATTTAAAACTGGATTCTGCCCACACTGTCTAAAAAATGCACCTTTCACTATGCCAGTTAGCTGGCTACCTTCAGTTTCCTTGATATTCCACAGGGAGAAACATATACTTCATCTTAAATATTTACCTTGTGGAATTAGCTTTTAAGGTATCAAATTGCTTTATTCACCTGCATGGCAGGTTAACTCTCCACACAGATTATTAGAGGAACTGTTGGTAACAAGCTCACAAAACCAGGTATTTCAAGCTCACTAAATCAGGTATTGAGATTAATAACAGATGGTGAGTCATGCCTATACCTCAAGTTCAAAAGGTCTGTGGATTGCCCTCTCTCAGCCTTTTGTACAGCCTCACAGACACATAATTTCTTGAAGAGTTGAGTGATCAGAAATGCTTAGACTTGTCATGACCCTTTCCCAGCCAACAGTTCTCAGCCGCTCACTGTGGGCTTCCTGCATCCAGACAATGCTTGGATTGTCCTTGGTAGGTTTGCATCTTCATTTTGGACCTAAGGCCACCACCTGGGTCTGTCTTCGCCATTTCCCCCACCACTTCTTTACTGTTCATGCTGCCTCACTTATTATGATTAGATAACTCATTCAGCTAAAAGAAATACCAAATAGCTCTAACAGCAGCATAAGTGGGAACTACTTCAGTAAGAAACAGTGCTGATTTTAAACACTGATACTGCTGTAAATCTAGCTTGTAACATCTCATGCCATTTGTTCAATATTTGTAAAGTACTTGGACAGAGCTGCTATTCTGATGGAAGAAATTTGGTTACTGTGCACAGAAAATCCCATTGAAAGTACCTCTATGTACATTAAAAACTCATCAGGAGTTTTCAAACAATGTAGTAGCTTCAATTACTCATTTAAGTATCAGTTTGTATTTATTGCCAATTCTGATGCTTCTTCAACTTGAAATATTTTTTCTCAGGTGTATCACCCTGATATGGAAACGTACTTCAGTGGATATGATGGATCAAAATACATCATGCAGCCATGGTTGAAAAAACTCTACCCTCATGACTGAGTACTTCAGTGTCTGTTCATGTAATGTACGTCCAGACAAAAAATGTCCTTTTTAAACCTGAGCAAAGACACCAAGATAAAATGTACATTTTTTTCCTGTGATGAAATAAAACATTCCTAAGCAGTTTTTATGTTGAACACTCAATTTTGTTAGAAGTGAATGCACTGCATATTCAGTTTGCCATGACTCAGCAATGGGAATTAATTTCCTTCCAGTTTTGGGAGGAGAAGTGTAAATGTAGCCCAGTTTCAGCCAGGAGTGCCAAACGTTTGGCACATCAAATATCTTGCTGTTTTACAGGGGCCAGGGAACAAAATAAGCAATCGTGAACTGTACTTTCAGAATTAATTGTAACATTAATTTTAGGGGACAGACTTACCATAAGAATGAAATTAAAAAACATCAAAAAACTTAAGAAAGAATAAAAATTTATTAAGAAAATGTGTAGGATTTGAAAGTTTCTAGAGCAACTTGTTTCTTCTGTTTTCTTTTCCCTTTATCTCAAACACAGCAAACACTCTACAAGAAGCATAAGCAGTAGCATTCTGGATTCTTTCCTGCAGAGTCTGTGAATCAGCAGAGTGCGACAAGTGACTGTCTATGTGACCTCCCCATTCTCTTGTTTCTTCTTCTTTTATCAATAAAGGCTTTCCCAATGCCTGGCCAAACAGTCGACAGACTTCCTGGGCTTTCCGGCGTGTGTTTCCAACAGCAGTGACACATACTTGACGGCTGAGAGGTAGAAGCAGCAGCACAATAACAAGCAGGGCCAACTGATGTACCAGTGTTCCTGATAAGCTTTCTTTTTAAAGTCTTGGGTTTTGTAACTGCAGAGATGCTAAGGCACATCACTTTCCCCCAGCTTCTGGGCCACAGCTTGGGCATTGAGGGGAGAGGAAATGTAGCATCCTCACTAGTTCCAATGAGATCAAGCATTTCCAACACCTGTATGCTGCAGGCATTCATGCTGAATCACGCAGAGCAAGAGTTCAACCCTTGCTCCGGGCATTTCAGTGGCTCAGCTGCAAGGCACAGTAGCACCTGCTTAACCTCACTGGCCAGATTTCCTGATCTCCTGTAGATACCTCTGACATTCACTTTTGGCATCTCTGGAACTATTAACAGCAGCTAATTGAGCTTGCTTCGTGCACCAGACAGTTCTTTTCTTTATAGAGGCAAAACCCCAACCAAGACTAAACTTCATTCTGTCCCTTCCACTTAGTGGGAGAAGCCTAGACTTTGAATAGTCAGTGCTTAAAACATATCAAGATTGTGAGTTTCAGGGCAGCATGTTTTGATGCTAAGGAAGTGCCATACAGTTCTTTCCTGATCATGTCAGCAGCTAATAGTAATGGGAATTGGCAAGGGTACTTAAAATTATCAACATCTGGTACCACACTTGCACCCTCGTGAATAAATACAAATGAAATCAACACATGAGATGTAATCGAAGCCAAATTCTGTTGACCTAAGATTCACAGCAGATCCTACTCCAGTGGAAATCAGTGGGAAAATATTTTTTATGACATTCTGCTTTTGCACAGGGACAAGAACAAGTTCTATCTTCTAGGCTTAACAGCATTAATTTATAAGTTATACTTAAATACTGAAATCCCCAACATAAATATTAATAGGTGTGAAGGAAACTACTTCCTCCCACTGCAAACAGCATAAATTATGTATTCATATTAACTGAGGCTGTAAAATTTGAGGCGTGTGAGAGAACTTACCGAAGGGTGTCTATGGCTTCTGGTGTATGGTAGAAATGAGGTGGCTTGATGGTAACAGAGGTTCCTAACTTTTCAATGAGTAGATTGCAAACATTCTGCATTTTTCCAAAATCGCTGAATATGATACAGACCTGGGAGTGAGCGAACACAGACATCACATGAGTAATATTTCCATTTTCCACTATGACTCAACACTTCTATTTAAATCAGTATAAAGCCAGACACCCACAAGGTAACTAAACATACTAGTCCTGTATATAACTCCAACACTTAGGAACTTATAAGACTTCTATATAGCCCTAGAGACTAGCATTAGGTTTGCAACAGAAGGAGGTTTATTAAATGGTTTAAAATTGAGGATTAAGAAATCCCTTTCAGAGGAAGTATGGCATTCTTGGTATGTAGACAATCTGAAGAATGAATGTGTTCTTTGGGGCAGAAGACTAGATGCATCCTGGTTCTTCCCTTTTTAGATTGCTAGATGTTAATTATGCAGAAGCTCAAGCAAAATGATGTGGAAAACATTGTGCACAAAGGAAAACTACATTTTAATTCCAAGCATGAGGTTCAAGAAACCTCAGCTATGAGATTAAGATAAGCCGAGCCCAGTTTAGCTTGCAGTGGGCTCCAAATCCTGTGTTGTCTGCACAGACTCACTGCAGTGCTGAGAGGGAACTGGGCACTTCAGACTTGGATTAAAAACAGTTCAAACACCTAAGGTGTGTCTGGCTTTAAGAAGCATTAAATGAAGATGCATTAGGGATTCAGGTGCTTTTCCAAATGCTACGAAGCAGGCATCACTTATCAGCCCTGGATCCAGAGCCCTATAGTTTTCCTGGTGGCAGGCAGCAACTTTCCAGGCAGGAGCCAGCTTTTCTCTGTGGCAGAGCTCAGCTGCCAGGACTGAAGCAGTGACACTGAGCTGATACTAAGCATTCAGGAATCAGAAATCCTAGATCCCTAACTCTTTTTTAAGAAAAACTAAAACCTCACCTTCACTTCCAGTACAGTGCTCCCACCATGAGCCAGGTTCACCCTCTCTCTTATCCCCAGGTCCTTTCTTTTTGCATACAAATACAGTGTCCAGAGGAGTGGAAGAAAAACCTTGCAGTAAAGAAAATTCTATTGCCAACATCTGTGACACAGAGTTGCCTCTGGGGTTGCTGCAGTCTATGCATCAATCTACCCCAGTGAAGGGATATGACAAAAATCCAAGTTACAGCATGTCAGCTGCACTGCAGCAGCTTCCTGTGTGCATACCAGAGATTTACCTCGTGGAGAATGAGATAATTCAAGGAAACTGAGGCTGTCAGTGAGAGAGGAGGGAGCTACTTCATATACAGAGTAAGGTAAAAAGTAGTTATTGACAATAATCGCAAAGTAATTAATGCTCCCATCTTGTTACCCTTGATAGCCTTTTGGCGTAGTACCTAAACCTTATCCTGGCTTGGATCCTTGCACTGGTTCAGTGGCACTGGAAGGTGCAGTGTCGACTGAACAGAGACTGAAGATGAGACTATGCCTACTATTTTTTCTTCAGTGGGAGTTTTTGCCATACATATAAAAAGCATACATCCCCCTGTGATGTTTTGCCAAAAAACTGTCATAGCTGTATTTTGTGGAAAGTCTCACTATGAGGACTGTCATAGTATTTTCCAGATTGCCATCAGCATTTACAAGATTTGTTCCTTCTGGGGGATGAAACAAAAGAATGATGAAACAAAAGAGCTATGGGTCTTAAGCAGGAGATAAATGGCCCAGACTGGGGCACTTCTGGGCACTCAGCAACTTTGTCGTTAAAAAAGAAGCACTTGATCAGGTACCCTCAGGGGCAGAAAACAACTGAGCAGTAACTGATTCTGCTGTTCCCCCTCCTAAAAAAAAAATCACAATTTTCATTTAGAGCTACATCTAATGAATTTCACTTACAGAGGATACTTAAACATTAAAATGACAAGAAATATTTTAACATCATCAGTTATTAAGGTTAAAAAGTGTGAAAAAGGTAACATGAGGCTATGCAAAACTATTAGAGACATTCCAAGGTTTGGATAAAGCTGTAAATGACAAGAAGTTGTGGTTTATAAGGAGGCAAGTGTATTAAGAAATGCACAAAACCAACATAATCTTCATCCCATGAGAACGTCATGCAATAAGTGAACTACTGTGATAAAGATGTTACCGAGTTTTGTGATCTTATACACAACTTCCTTCTTCTGCATAATTTCCTTTGTTACAGCATGAGTAAAAATTATCTTCTTGCAGTTGAAAGAGTGTCTTGAATTCTTCATTATACTTTAAAATAGCTATTTGCCTGGGAATTTTTCAGTCTTCTAGAAATTCTTTACAGTAGACAAATGGTAAAGAGTTTGTAGAATGAAGTAACATAAGACTTTACGTATAACACAGATATAATGGCAAACTCTTTAACAGAGAAGTGAGTGGAAGTGCGTTTTAAATTCATTTATATTGCTACTGTAGGCAATCATGCTCGACAATGGAACTTCATTGGTTTATGAAGCTGCACTAGTGAAACAAGGATATATATAAAGGGAGAAGCAAGGAGAAACTAATCTCTGCATAGAGTGGTCACACTGCTACCTCAGCCTGCAGGGCAGCCAAAACAGCAGCACTGTGGCTGGATTCTTCCAGTTCCGACCCCCGTGCCCCAGGCAACCACACAATTCTTTAACAGCAATTACAGCTGGCCCAAGCTGCTTACAAATGAACACTAAATCCAAGCAGTTAGTTTTCCACATATAATCCTTGTTATATAAAAACTAATAGCAGAAAAGAGATAATTGGTTAAGTTACCACTTAAGACTGAAGTTGTAAGCCTAAGCTTGTCTGTATCCTAAACAATAATTCATATATAAATTAATAATAGAGTTTTATTAAAGTACAGGTTATCTAAAAAACAGGGTGATTTAAGCTCTCAAAGTAGTAGGTGTCTTCCAGGAGGAAGTTAAGGTCATTCAGAACATGACAGTGATGCACACCATTTAAGTATCTTAAGACTCATTTTGAAATCCAAATTTTGTTCTCCAAATTCTCAATAATTTCTGTATTTATTGGTGTTACTTACATGAGAATATGCCTTAAAGCAAGCAAACTAAGGAGGCTGAGCCTGTTTAAGAGGACTGTAAACCACAGCTCTGTAAAACAGCTATCATTTTATTGCAGGCTTCCAGGTTTCCTTTTAAGAATCTCTAAACTTGTTGGGTAGTGATTAAAGTTTTATGGTCTAAAAAAATACATTAGCTGAACACAACATAATTTCCCTCAATAAATGTTTCAAGCACAGCGTTTATTTCTTCCTATGGCATGAATGTGCAAAAAAATATATTTCCTTTAGCAGATACTGAAGTAAATGGGATTATTCCCATAATATCTGCATTTCACAGAGCAATTTTTACCTACAGAATTCTGAGCCAATTACCCAGGGGACAATTAGCTTTGCTTTACCTAGAGCAAGCTGATGGCAGAGTTGTATAGAACAGACCCAAATTTGGGTGCTGTGCAACTGTGGCCTAAGCAGATCTTGCATTTGCTCCCAGTTCAAGGAGCTAAAATAATGAAGAAAAAAAAAAAAAAAAGCTGACCTGGGAGGAAAAAAATGGTTATTAACTGGGGCAGCTTTCTGAACCCAGCAGCTCCTTGAAAGAAGCAGAGGCCAGGAAGGGCTATGGGTGAAGAAGAGTTCAGAACTGTTGGTTTGCTCACACTGCCCCAGAACCAAATAGGCCGGTCTGTAGCACCAGGTAACATTTAAAAAGCACACATTCATCTGGGAAGAAAACAAATTCTGCACACAACAGAAGACTGCAGCTGGACTCTGCTATAAACTGCAGTCATTAAACAGTTTTTTTGGACTATGCTGCCCTTATGCTCCTTGGTCTGAGAAAAGGTAGTCTGCAAATTTTTATGGGTCCTTGACACACTTCTAAGTTTTTTATTTTATTTTTGGTTAAGTTGAATACATACCTCTGCTTCCATTTGGTAAGTATTTTCTACTCTACTGAAATCTTCTGTTACAGTCATATTTTCTTCCTAAAACAAAGTAGAGGAATATAACCTTAAAAGACAGAAATTAGGCATCTGCTGTATGTACATGGTGTCCTATAAAAGCTGAACTGTTTTGGCATATTACTTATGACTTTGTAACAGAAATTTTGAATTTTCCATGCACATATCTTCAGTTAAAAACTAGCTGGATGTTAAAGACTTCTTGCATTATTCTAAGTCAATACAGTAGCTTTATAATGTAATTTTGCTGCTATTCCCTTGAAGAGAACAATTAGGTCATAAAAGTGGCAGCTAGGTAGAAGCTGTGTGTATTAGTCTGTAGCTGTAAATTCACCTGGTACAAAAAAATCTAGAAGCTTCAATTGTTTTTAGAAAGTTAGTATGTGAGAAGTGCTTTTTAGGCCCCTATTTTAAGGTATTTTAGCAGCAGCAGCTTGTAGCAAGGTCATATGAACAATGACTGAACAGCTATTATTCTGGCATAATGGTAACCTTGAAAAAGGCTGTTCCACCAGTGATACCTCTGCACCAACAGCAGTAGCACTGGTCAACATAATGGCTGCACACAGCACTAGCAAATCCTGCAGGACTTATAAATAAGGTACTGAACTCATGAAGATACAGAATAACTGTAGTTACATGTGAATATTTGACCAGCTTGCTGGTGGTCTAACAGTCACATTTCTTTCACTCACTTTGCTCTGCAGTAAACAGTTTGAAGGAACAATTTATTGTAAAATTAACATAACAAAAACCATAGCCTACAGTTTAATTGTAACTTTGCATGTAACACCCAGGAACTGTAGTAAAGCAGATACTCAGCCTTCCAGTTACTGAAGTTTTATTTAGTAAATTTATTTGCATAGGAAATATTTGCCTTCAATGTTAACACCTTTCAAAAGATGCTTTGTGTCAGAATATTTCCTACAGATGCTCAAATCTTAAAGTTTATCATGTAGCATGCATACATGCATAAGTTTATGCAAATGACATTAACCATCAGAAGCATTTTCCTTTAAAAATATTATATGGTTTTATTACCACTGCACACCAGTCTACAAAAAATTGAAATTTCAAAATTTGTATCATGATTGATTGGTAGTGCTCAAATTCATGCACAACAGTCCTATTTTTAGATATTTTCAGATAATCTCTTCTAATAAGGGCAAGGATTAGTAAGGGCCAATAGTCCATAAAAGCCATGTTTTTTCTTTTATGTGGCTGGCTGTGGTTTGCTAAAGAGTGACCAACATAGTCTAGTACCAACAGCTCATTTAATTTACAAAATAGGGCAAATCTTATGATTTATGATAGAATCCAATTACAATTGACAAGAAAGATTTTTTTTTCCCCAGAGGTCTCACATATCTTATAGAAATTACCACACAGAAAACACAAACTTCTACAACTCGTACTTTACAGAAATAAACATGCTGTAACTCAGCTGTAAACACAGAAAAAAGGCATTTATTTTCCCCTGTCCCCTCTCCTTAATCCTTTTTTAAAAACAGGTTCTCTTTCCTGCTGAGCAGATCCAAGCCTTGGAATTTGGCTGCGCCCTCCCAAGGTTCCTGTGTATTTCAGGACACTGCCATCCTGTGGCACCAGGCGCTATGGCAAGATCAATATTATGGAGTGAAAGATATTTTGTACCATGTATTACAAAATTTCCCTTACAGCTAATTTTAATCCCACCAAATTTGACAGTATCTGTATGTGTTACTGAAGATAAATGGACGAAATAATTGCTGAAGTCATAACAAGGTGGCCTTCTGTGATACATTTTCTGTTTGATACTTCGCTTCCATTTGTGACTGTGTTCAAAGATATGGAAGAGACAGGTGGGAGACAACAGAATTTTAAATTGGAATCAAGACTGAGACTACTTCAAAAGCAAAAATCTTTCTTTCCTACTGTTTATGTCTACTATTCATATTTTGGCTGAGGAAATACTAATTTGATTGCAATAGCCACAGAAAAGATAGTTTTCACTGTGACTTAGGAAAAGCTGTACTTCTGATGTGTCAGGTGTTCTGGACATTTGGAATAACTTTCTCCATTTTCTAAACCCGTGGGCCAAGAATCACAGTAAAAAATTTAAACAAATATAACAATATTAGTAACTCAATTACCCCAGGGGCCATTGAATAACCCTTAACAGAATCACACTTGAATTCTGCTTAAAAAGCCTATTTTCTCTGTGGCATCACATCACTGCTGCAGGCACTCTAAAATAAACACAGATGAAGAAGATAGTCAATATCCCATCAAGCTTATAACATCAAGTCTAGAAATGTGCTTTGCTTTATATTTTCACTCTTTCCAATTGAGTACAACCTTATATAGCCCTCTCTCCTATCTGCTACTTCTGAACAATGTCTTCGTCACAGGACCACTGTGGCCACCCTCACGACACCGGCTGTTTATAGGAATGACTGCTCTTTTTCCCAGAAGAGAACAAGGAAAAAAAAATGGGTAAGTTAGCAAAAGCACACTTCAAGGAGGCAAGTATGTAACAACACAATAAGAGAACAGCCCATCTGCACATAAAATTATGTGTTCTGCTCCTGGTGAGACCTTTTTAAGACACAGAAGCCAAACTTTAGCAAGGGAAAGCGTTTATAGTTTGGAATGTATGCTAATGTCTGTACACTGGGTAAGCTATGCTGATATGTGTAACTGTAAATAAAAAATATCTGGAGACACATGAAAATGTCTCCTAAAATCTACTTGTACATTTGAACTGATATATGCAGTATAATTTTACCTTATGAAAAATAAAGATATCTGAACAATCAAAAGAGTTAGCTTCTTCCATCTGATCATGGCATTTCTGTTCGTAGCAGTATGGAAATCATAAATGAGGGCCTTGATTTATGCTCCTGTCTCCTGACAGTCATCCACAGCATCTCCAGATAGTTAAGGATGGTGAGCACCTTCTAGGATTGGGTAGCTGTGCTCCAGCCTATCATCCCCTCACTCTGTCTGGTCTGTTTGGCATGCGATGACAGAATGATAACCCAAAAACCTATGGTGAAAAAGTTTCTGCTGCTAAATGAAGAAATAACAGAAGCATATGTAACAATTATTACAAGAAAAACAAAAAGCAGATTTGTACTCAACAAATGCAGGGTACTTTGGAGGTACTTCTTTAAATACATGGTAATGTAAAAAAAGTGATGCCTTACAAAGGTTATTACCTTCATTCAGGGATATTTAGACATTGGAAGGTTTTGCAACAGAGTGAGCAAACTTTAAAACCTTTTTTTAACTGACTGCATGGATGTGCATCCATAACTGTGATTCCTGAATAAGTTTTGAAATGTAGTGAATATTGCACATAAATCCAAGGATGTATCCCGGTACAGACAATCTCTAACCCAGAGCCCACCAGGTATAGTTTGCTAGACGGTTTTGTTTTGTTCAATAGCACTCTGACAGGTACAACAATTATTATCACTGTTATTTTAAACAAGGTGGCCAACAGCAATTGTTAGATATAGCCATTAAAGGAAACAAGTATCATCTCCACACCACTCCCCAGATAAATCATAGGTGGCAAATATAAAATCAGTTTGCTTCTAGAGAAAGAGAAGAAAATGTTACTTTTGAGCAGCTGGGCTGATTAAGGGAGATTGCTTTGAAGGCTGCAGGGAAAGTAAAATCAATGGGGAAACCACATTCTGTGCTCTGAAGTGCTGCATATACTTCCAGCACTCTATAAATAAATGCCACTATGTGCATCTATTTCTGATTAAAATCCTGTGTAAATGTATATGGAAATCAGGTGCTGCCCCCAGGCATCCTGACAAGCTGCTAATGCAAGCTCCTGCTGCTGCAAAGGTTATGCACTTCTGATCTCACAAACCTCCTACTATAGCAACAATAAGGGTTAAGGAAATTGTTCTGTGGATTAATTAAAAATAAATATATAGCATAGTGAGATGATTTCTAAAGAGGCCTTAGATAAGCTTGCAACAACTAGAACCATATGGAGATTGTGAAGAGAGATTAATTTTACAGTTGTCTAGAATGGTATTAACTACAAGTGAAGTTAGGAAATGCAGTTAAGAACAAATTGCCAGCAGTGAGAGTTGTTAGTGGAAAAGCTGCAAGGCAAAAGCTCCAGCAGTAGAGTGATTTAAAACTGGACGGAACAAAGCACTAAAAATTATACCGTGGGGAACTACTCTGGAAAAAATATAACTTCATGTTGTTTTTCTCAGAGTTCCCTAGAGCTAACACTTTGCTAACACTGAGAAACCCACAACTCAAGCAGCATTTCACAGTCTCTCAACTAAGTGGAAAGAACATTTCCATTCTCCAACACACAGCATCTCTGAAACAGGAAAAGATTACTGTGGAAATTATTGTAACTATAATAAGACACTGAATGCTCTCACATTGTAAAAACAGCCCACTCTCCACCGTGCTTGCCTGCTCACATTACATTTCTGAACCTGACTGTACAAACTCAAATAAAACCATTTGTTTGTCCAAGTCATACTTCAGTTTGCAATTATTTTTTTTTAGCCTGGAGTGGTGGACATGGTCCCTCTAAAGCACACTCATCTATTTAACACCCTGCCTACTCCTGTTGTATGCCATCCACCACGTGCTGGATGCTCCACGCTATCCCAATTCAATTAGTCTCAAGTCCAAAATGGAAGTCAGTTGTTCAGATTCACTGTAGGGTAAATATCTGCAACTACCTTTTCTAATCTAGCCACTCTGAAGAGCTACTTAATTACAGTCAGGACAAAAATGCCCCGTAATCGGATAGCTCACCATGGTGGTGGGTACAAAGCTTATCATTTTCTCTACTAATAAAAATGAACACATGCTGAATTGCTCTCTTCTCCCATTCCTCTTAAAATCCACCACTTTAAACTCCTGTTAACTCACTTAATAGAATCTGAAGGCATTCAACCTGTAAACCTGCATCAAAATGCACCAGTTTTGGCTGAACGAGTCATCCTGATGGCAATGGAACCCATGACAAATGCTGTTGGTGACAGACAGGCATCCAGCCATGCACTCGGGAAAACCCCAGGGAGCAAGATCACGTACCTAGCCCCGAGCAGCCTCCATGTCCCCTTGCCATCCAGTCCTAGAGCTGCAATATGAGCTTTTTCAGGGCTAAGTGATCTTCTTTATTGCCTTCTTTATTCCTGAACAATTTGTATAAATACAACAGCGACAGCATAACAGTTTAAAAAGAAAACAGGTAATCCTATTTTGTTTGGGAAATGAAAAGTTGGAGCCAGTATTTATCTTCAAAAGCATGCAGCATCTGAAATGTGGGCATGCAATTTCACTGTGGGCACATCACTGTTTGGGCCGAGTAACTTACTCTCTTACTTTGCATTTACGAACACTGACTTGCACTGTAACATCATGCAGTATCAGGAAACCCTTCTGCAATTCTTTTTTACTCCATTGAATAATCTGGTGTTCATAACAAACTCTATCATCTCCCTTTTCCCCCAGCTTATCTCTGAACATACTCAAAAGGCACAAACTTCCCAGGGAACTTCAATAACAAGTCACTTTTGAAAGCAACTGCTTGTTCAAAAAAGATCAGGTTTTTTCTGTTTTTAAGAGCCCTATTTGTGGTCACTGTCCAAAACTCTTTTGTGAAATCCAAAAACATCATCAGCACAATTGTTAGGACAAATATCACCCTTATGGAGCATTTACTGTTTGAACAAAGCTTTAAAGGCAAGACTATGCTTTTTTCATTGTTGCAAAATTACTTCCTGAGGCTAAAAATCTTACTGTGGTAGATGAATTTTTTGGGTCCCCAAGGGGACTTCTGTCAATTCGGCTCTCTTGATCATATCCCATGTTTTTCAGAACCTCTCTACTTAAGTGGAACAAGAAAGAGACGGAAAAAAACTCTGTATGTACTCGTTGCTACGCTCAGGTAATAACACAGTTACTTTGACACACACAGATACAGGTTATGTTGCTGTGTACAACTTTATCAGCTTCACCTGCATGCACGGGCGAATGCTGTATTACACGAACAAATCACAAAATTAGGTTGGAAAAGACCTCTGGTATCACCGAGTGCAACCTATGACCGAACACATGTCAACTAGACCATGGCACTGAGTGCCACGTCCGGCCTCTCCTTAAACGCCTCCAGGGATGGCGATTCCACCACCGTGGGAGTCGAAGCAGGATGGCTTTCACATGCTAAACAAGCAGCCCGTTGGAAAGCCCGGGTAGCGACATTTCGTGTTTTCTGTTGAGGCTGGCACGGCTGCAGCCTTCCAAGGAGAGCCAGGCTTTCCCAGCAGTGCCCCCGCGGTTCCCGAGGCAGAGCGCCGAGAGCTCCAAACCCGTCACTCCCCTGCTTCCCACCGGCACCAAGGCCTTCCCCGGGCGCCTTTCCTCAGGGCCGCCCCGGCGGGACGGGACGGCACCGCACCCCGCCGGCTGCCGAGCGGGACCGGGAACTGCTCCGGGAACCGGGAACTGCCCCGCCCGCTGCCTCCCNGCTATGGCGGCCCCTCACGGCACCATGGCAACCCCGGGGCGCCACGTCACAGCGCCCTCCCGCTGCCGCCAGCCACCGCGCCGGCGCGGAGCCGGCCGCTCCCGCCGGGATCAGCGGCGCGGAGGTCCCAGAGGCATCGTTCAAGTCGGAAAAGACCTCTGGGATCATCCAGTGCAACCTATGACCGGACACCACTATGTCAACTAAACCGTGGCACAGAGTGCCACGTCCAGTCTTTCCTAAAACACCTCCCGGGACCGTGACTCGCCACCTCCCTAGACAGTCTCTTCCGATTTATAATCATCCTTTCTGTGAAGAAATTCNCTTTATCAGCTTCACCTGCATGCACGGGCGAATGCTGTATTACACGAACAAATCACAAAATTAGGTTGGAAAAGACCTCTGGTATCACCGAGTGCAACCTATGACCGAACACATGTCAACTAGACCATGACACTGAGTGCCACGTCCGGCCTCTCCTTAAACGCCTCCAGGGATGGCGATTCCACCACCGTGGGAGTCGAAGCAGGATGGCTTTCACATGCTAAACAAGCAGCCCGTTGGAAAGCCCGGGTAGCGACATTTCGTGTTTTCTGTTGAGGCTGGCACGGCTGCAGCCTTCCAAGGAGAGCCAGGCTTTCCCAGCAGTGCCCCCGCGGTTCCCGAGGCAGAGCGCCGAGAGCTCCAAACCCGTCACTCCCCTGCTTCCCACCGGCACCAAGGCCTTCCCCGGGCGCCTTTCCTCAGGGCCGCCCCGGCGGGACGGGACGGCACCGCACCCCGCCGGCTGCCGAGCGGGACCGGGAACTGCTCCGGGAACCGGGAACTGCCCCGCCCGCTGCCTCCCTCGCCTTCCCCCGGGGGGACGCCCCGGCGCCTCAGCGGGCCCGGGCGGCGGAGCTCACCGGGACGCCGCGCAGGCGGGCGCTCTGGGCGATGTACTGCAACCGGCGGGACACGCTGCTCCGCGCCGCCACGGCCGCCTCCTTGCGGCTGCCGAGCCGCAGCGACACCCGCGCCCGGTCCGGGCGGGCGCTCAGCTNTGCCACGTCCAGTCTTTCCTAAAACACCTCCCGGGACCGTGACTCGCCACCTCCCTAGACAGTCTCTTCCGATTTATAATCATCCTTTCTGTGAAGAAATTCTTCCTAATATCCAACCTAAACCTCCCTCGTGCAGCTTAAGACTATGTCCTCCTATCCTGTCGCTGGTTCCCTGGGAAATGCTTCTGCCAGTTGCCGAGTGGCGAGTGCCACTGCCATGGCAGTGTCCGAGGGTAGCACCCAGCCGTGAAAAGTGACCAAGGGCAGGACAAGAGGACAAGGTCCAAGCCCTGGCCAAAGCAGGGTCAGCCAGAGCAGGCTGCCTGGGTCCGTGCCCAGTTGCATTTTTAATAATTCAAAGGATGGAGACTCCAGAACCTCTCCGAGGAACCCAACTCAGTGTTTGACCATACTCAGAGTAAAAATATAGGGTTTTTATGTTCACCTGGAGTGTCATCTGTTTTAATCTGTGTCCATTGTGTCACAGGGCAGCACTGAAGACAGGCTGGCTTCCTTGTCTTCCATCCATCAGGCATTTATAAGCTCTCTGACTGATAAGCTCTCCCTGATCTTTCTCCATGCTGTAGTTCCAGCTCTGTCAGCCCTTCCTCACAGGAGAGATGCTCCAGTCCCTTCATCATCTTCACGGCCTGCTGTGGTGGCTGAACCAGCTGCTGTAATGGCCAAGGGGCCAAACAGCTCAGATATAGAAGAGGCCCGCTGTGGGCTAGCTGTGAACTCTAAAATCACCCCCAGACTCAGGGTGAGAAAAGCTTCTCCCATCCGGCGTCGTGGTTCTATGCACACTCAGTCTGCCTGGTTGGCCAGTTGGCCACACGCCTCTTTTACCCCTCAAAAGGTTGTAATCCAGCCCCCACTCCGCCCCCTCCTTCTCCACATTGGTTGTTGTTGTATTACCCCGCCTCCTTTCTCTACCCCTATATAAATTAGTCCCGGTGGCCAGCTTGTATTCTTTTGCCGGTAGACTTCTTGTGTTTTAGGAGTAAGCCCCTCAAAACTCTATACGAGGAGCCGCCTCCTGGCTCTTTGCCTCTAGTGCCACCTGAGCTGTCCAGCTCAGTGTGAGCGTGTGCTCGCGTGCTTCCACCGCACAGGTGGGAGAGCCGGCCTGCGGGTGTGCTAAACAGCACCGCCGGAGCCATTCCTTGCTAGGGACGCTTCAGGAATAACGCGGCGGCCTTTCCACTGACCCCCACACAGCAATAACAGCCTTTTGTTGCACTCTATCCAGTATGTCCGTATCTTCCTTGTATTGGGGAGTCCAGAGAACACTCCAGGTGTGCCTCAGGAGTGCTGAGCAAAGGGGAAGGATCTTGACGTGCTGGCAATGCTTCCCCTAATCCAGCCCAGGATGCAGCTGGCCTGCTTTGCCATGTGGATGCATGATCCACTTGTTGTTCTTTTCTGCTTTCCAGCCACTGAAGCCCCAGTGTGCACTGGTGCACAGTGTTGTTCCTCCCCAGATGCAGGTTTTGGTATTTCCCCTTGCTGAAATTCATGAGATGTTTCTCAGCCCGGTTCTTCAGTTGGTCGGAGTGACTATGAAATGAGTAGCTCAGTGATGAGCTAGGTCTGGTCTTGTTTGTATGAAGATTTTTGGGAAGGACTCTGGATATGTCACCACTGTTTACATTTGTGGTACGTTGTGTTTTGATTACCCGAAAACTAGTCTAGCATAGAGGCTGGAATGGTACTGTATGGTTATACAAGGTCTCGCAGCCTTCAGAATTCATATTGCAAATACTGGAAAGTCTGTGTTACATGAAACAGAAAGATATTGCTATACTCTCCTCCTAGATAAAAACATGACATGCAAAGACACAAAGACATCAAGATCTGATTTTACAACTCAGATGAAGATCCTTTAGAGGCGTCAGGAAGCAGAAATATTGAGGGAGCTGAAGCCCTGTCTTTTTCTTCCTTCATTACTCTGCTTGGTGTGGTGTATGCTTCACGTCCTTAGCTTCTGTACAAATTTCCTTTCTCATCATTAATATCACTTCTGCTGTAAGAGGTATCAGTGACTTCTGCATGTTTCACGACTTTTGGAGTCTTCTGCCTTTGAATCTAGTTTTCTCTCCATATTTGCTGAACACTTAAAGCTTCAAATGAAACAGATTGAAGCTCTTAGGTATTCATTATCTCTGGAGATGACACTCCATGTTTCTCAGCAGGAACAACCAGAAGTAGAGACTCCTAAAGTTTTGAGTGGGACTGACTTTGATCAAAGTTATATGACAAGACAAGGAAGAAGCTTGTAACAGAATCCAAAAATATCAGTGCCTAGGCACTTAAAATAAATCAATTTGAGAGCTTGCATGAATAAATTCTGGGCACTGCTGACTTCAAGAAACAAAATGCAAAAAGGAAAATGAGTACAGAGGAAATTATAAATGTATATTCATCAGAAATAAATTCTTTCTTTAAACAGAGAGTTAAATGCTTTTGAAAGTAGTCTGTCATAGCTGTACTTACTTTTGTTGTTGTTGTTTTGTTTTTGTTTAGCCAAGATGTTTAGAGGAATTACTTAAATATGTAATAGTATCAGTCAACATACTCTAAGTATTGAATGGTGCTTATCAAGAAATCGTTAATAAAGCTTTTAAAGAACTCTTGGATAATGTAATGAAGCCAAATTGTGTACTCTACTTTTTTTTTCCATATTCAAGATAATTATGATTTAACCGTTGATTAAAAATGATCTGCCTTTTTATGAGACAGCCCATATCAAATAAAATCCATTGCAGTATTTATACTCAATATGTAGATATGCAATGAAATCTCATAGGTGTTACACACTTCAAAATTCAGTGCTGTGTGATTTTTAAATTTTGGAGAACACAGTGTGTCTTACAGAAATATTGCATAAAGGTATCATATTTAAGAACTTAATTGGATAAATCCCAAAAGATCTTTCTAAGGCCAGATATAAAATTACCTGAAATGCAAACTAATCTATGGAAAAAGACTATTCTGTGAAACAAGGTCAAATGTTACTGAGTGGTTAGCATGCGCTATAAGAACGTCATACACTAGGGATCATTTAATTATTATAGCCACATTTTTGCTTTGCACTCTTTAAAGATACATTGCAAAGCTTAAGTTTATGTGTATTGAGGGAGTCTGTCACTCAGAATTTGAATATAGAGCCAAATCTACAGATAATAAGCTTTTCCTGACTTACATTTTGAGTTGGAGGCATCTTAGAAAATGACTGATTAACCTGTTGTTTTAGAGTTGGAAAAGCTAATTTAATTGTGAATATCATTCTACTAACTTATTATTGAATTAAGAAATTGAAAACTTAACTACAGACTGTGAAGAAATAGAGATGGTGCTAAACTGTGTGTAGGATTTGGTTTTTTCCTCAGGAAACAGATGGTTTTATGTTTGGATCTATTTCTGTATGGTGGCAGTGAAGTGCTACGTTGCTTATGACTTTTAGCAATGGAGCTGGATTTATTTAGTGAGGTAAGATTTTTAAGGTTTGGAAGGTATGTGATGAGGAAATCTCTGCTACTGCTGCTGCCAAATGCTGTTTTTGTGAAAGGACAAATTGGAGTAGCAATGTTGACTGATGTCTTTCTGTGTTCATGTGTCTCAGCTCCTGACTTAGTGTCCTGCCAAACATTTAATGGCTGGAGGCCCTGTGCTGTACTTATGCATACTTGGTTATTCCTTGCAATGTTTTTATGCAAAATCAGTCTGTCACTCACTTCTTACGTGGCGCTGACAATCACTCTGTACGGCAAATAAATATCCCATGTGAGCCTGGTTCGTTACCTTTTCAGAACCATATGAAACTCAAAATTGAGAAGGTTAGATCCAAGCTAATGGAAAATAATCCTTCAAAAAAAT
>VYXC01003296.1:264808-339967 GCA_013397175.1 Platysteira castanea
AAACTTTTACTTGAGTATCTTTTATCTTTTAAGAAGAAACATGGAAGAAAAAAAGACCAACACTAGTAGCTCTGTCCCTGTTGGTGTTTTATTTTCAAGATAAAAATTTACTAGATAAGATGGAGCCAACGTAGAACTTAGATGATTTCTGTGAAATCTCCTATAATAAGGAAATGTGTGTCCTTGGGAGCCTTTTTTCCCCTCATGGACTAATGAGAAAAACGGACTTCCCAAGGCTTGAGAGGAACATACTAGGGCTCACAGGAGTTGAGGCTGGTGAGAAGGTTTTCCCTTTACAACATACAGAAGTCTACAGAGAAATGGAAAAGCCTCCAGTCCTCTGACTTTGGCTGTGCCTCCAGGATTTCCAAGGGCTGTTAATGATTTTTGTAGCTCAGGATGTCAGTCCATGAGTCTCTGCTCTGGTTGTCACTTGCTGGAAGACACACTCCAGAATTTTCAGCCAGAGTAGAGGAAGTGGCTGTATTGCTGGAAAATATGAACAGATTCATCACATTTTTACTTTTCTTCAAACAGGCTTCCTTCTAAGTAGTGATTTGACAAGATAATTTGTTTTGGAGGTAACTCCATACAAAGCTACTGTCTCAAGCTGAGTGCAGATGTAATCTGACTTTTTCTAGTTTTAAATTGGTCCCGTTAATATAAGTGATTTCTTTACTCTGTTTTTCAAAGTGAACTTTAACATATAATGTGAGCAATTATCTTGTTATATGATTGTAGTTAGCTGTTGGTGTTGATTTTATCTACTGATTGAAAGCCCACAGCACAAAAAAAAGAAATAATTACATCATTCTTGTCTATCCCTGTAAAACTGTAAAGATCTTAATAGATTTGCTACTGAAATCAATTAGGACACTGCTTGTCTTCAGTCATGACTGAATGAAACCCTAAATCGTGGAACATACTGATATTAATAGTGCTGTCAGAGAGAAAGTTAGGTTTAAGACTAGTAGAACTAAGATTTAAATCTGTTGTCTCTGGTAGACATCACTGAAACGTCTTGTGTTCTGTGCTCAGCAGCACCTAAAATTGTAAAAAGTCACAGCCTCTGTTCAAAGGCACGAACATTTCAGGAAGGCTAAGTGGCTCCTTGAAGTGGTTTTCAGTAATGCATTTGTGAGGATTTATTCTCTGTAAGCAATAAATCTTTGCCAAAAATGTACGTTTCAAAAGAACTAATATTTTAAAAATAAATTATAAATAAAATCATAACTTGAAGATAGTCCTACAGAACATGATAATTAAAATGTAACTTTAAGATACTGGCTTATAGTAAACTCTTCATTAAAATTTACATGCCTAATAATTTTAATACAATTTATTTAAAATGTTATCTCCTCTTCTTTAAGTTTTGAAGGAAAGAACATGTATTTTCCCTAGAAAAAGTTCTTAGAAGTTTATGATAACTGTGAATGAACAGACATGTATGCTTCTCATATAAAGGTGCTCCTAAACATGTGGGTGTTAATTTTCCACAAATACTCCTTTTTAGCAAGGCAATAAGTCTTGATAATTTCACCACCAAGAACCTGACAGTTATAGCAATTATATGTTCAGCAGGAACACTTTAAAGAAGCTTTGTGGAGGCAACCATACAATTGAAGAGAATTATGGAACGTTGGATATTAAGAACAAAAGTAATTCCTGTGTCCTGATCTCCGTAAAAGGCCATGCAGCTTTCATAAGTTTAGAAGTGAGCTTACCTGTGGCAGGGGTTTCACCCCCACCACGTTTGTAAAATGTTTCATGGCTGTTTCTTGATCTTAGAAAGTCCCATGCTAGAGCCAACAAAGACTGGAGACGCCTGCGAGTTCGTGTTTAGGTTGTTTATTTTTTCTTACCTCATAGTGTCTGGAGCTGGCCGACAGCGACCTGCTCCACTGAGATACATTGCAGGAGTGACGTCCAGAAAGGACGTCTTCACCTTTTTATCTCTTTTAGGAAAACCAACCAAGTTCTACAACGTATTATTGTTTACCAATTTTTACCAATTAATTTCTACCTTTTCTTAACATGATAGTGCTACCTCCACCAATACCCATCACCATCGTCACAGCAGAAGATGGAGAGAGAAGAAAGAAGATGGGGAAGGGGCACCACCCTTTGCCCTCCATGTTTGCTCTTTTTTCTTTCTCTCCTACCTCCATAAATCTAAAACCTACGTTCACCCAGTGATAAGATAAGCTAATTACACATTTTCTTTCCGTTTTGTATTTCGTCCCGCAATGTGGGCAGCTTTCTCCAAGGACACAGCTCAAACATAGAATTCTGGGCTTTCATCTCGAGTTCCGAGACTGTCTGGCGGGGCTCCAGACCCCCCTGGACAGTCAGAGGGATACTCTGGGCTGCCACATCTTCCCCTCCTGTTTGAACTAAAAACACCTTGTTAACAGCTCTGTCCATGTATTGCCGTATGCATTGGAGGAGGCATGGCACAAAGATCAAGAAGACTACAATGCTGAGTAAAACATACATACCTATTTTTAAAATCTCTTTTCACAATGATGAAAGGTTAAAGAAATCGAACACACCATCCAACTAAGATTTTGTTTCTTGTCCAAGCTTGTTTATACCTTTTTCCAATTGCCTTATGCTCTCATGAATAGATCTTGAATGATCTGCCAGATTCATGCAACACATCCCTTCAAACTCCTCACATCCATGTCCATGTATTAGCAGCAGATAATCAATTGCTGCTCTGTTTTGAAGGGTTGCTTGTTTTACACTGTTGACATCAGTTAACATATTGCTCAGTGCAGTTCTGAGACTGTCTGGCGGGGCTCCAGACCCCCCTGGACAGTCAGAGGGATACTCTGGGCTGCCACACTTACCAAACTTTCTGACGACTCTATTGTCTTGATGGAAAGATTTCACATTAAGGAGCATCTCTTGATGTTCTTGGACAGATCTTTGTTGATTGATTATTTTGACTGATGAAAAAGGATGAAATTATATGCCACCTATATTAACAGAAAATGCAGACTAGAAGAGGCTGGAAATTATCATCTTTTCCAAGAAGTCCTTGGCAGATTTTAGGCTACCCACTTCTAAAAAGAACGTCTGATATTACAGATTTTTTGCACATCCTTATCTGTCCTCACTGTCTTGTTTGCATATGTCCTTTTGATTCAAGGAATGCACTGATTCAGCACTTAATTATAGTCAGCATCAAGGAAGAGACGCTGTAGTCCGCGGTCTCCCTCTTTCCACAAGCACAGGTCCTTAATATCAGTTAAGGTTCCTTCTGCACCATCTCTGTGACTTCCCTCTCTCACAACTGATTGCACAGACCTTTGTCCCAGGTTTGAAGTGCAAAGGAAAGGAGTTTTATCCCAAATAGATCTCTTTCTGGGACTCAGTTTTTAGACCCTGTTCTTTGCTGATGGGTATAGTCTGGTTTGCCAACAAGCCATAAACTCTGAAGGGTCTGGGCCCAAGGCTATTTTTCACCCAGGACAGTTTTACCAGTCCTATTCCTGGAATTTGTCTTCTCACTCACAATTCTTCTAATGTAATAAAAATTACACAGTGGAAAATAGATAACTTCTAAAAATCAGTGCTTAAATTTGTTTATCCAAGCTTGAATTGGGAAATATTTTTTTTTTTAAATTAAGAAATACTCCTTGTCTTATATATTATTTATTTATTTAACAATACTGAACCTGAACTACTGAACTTGAACTACACTGTCACATTACCATGACACAGAGAAAAAGCAGCTTCTTTTTCAGGCAGGAAAGTTACAGTTTCATGCCTTGAAGCACAAAATTAATTGGGTATGGTATGCAACAAATGTTAGCTTTCATTAAATTACCCAGGCACTCATTATTAGATTTGACCCAAAAATTTGAATCACCTGTATCAAGGAAATCTGTATTTTGACTGTACGCAGGCTGAAGATTTCCTTTCCTTACTCTTTCTTTCTTTCTTATCTATCAGATGAGATCTTGCTATTGCACAGTTGGTGGAGGAAAAGGTAAAGAATGGATCACTTTAAATCCAGGCCAGTCACTGGGTGATCTTTATCTTTTCTAAAAGAAAAAATAGTCAGTACATGGCATTGCCTCTTTTAAATATTTGCAATAAGATGTAACTTTGGTTTTGTTATGGATCTTTGTAATGACTTTAAGATTACTGTTAATTATGCCTATTGATCTGAAATAATAATTAAACAAAAAAACCTGTAAAGTTGCATGTAACAGATACTTTAAAAAATATACACATCCAGATATCAAGCTGTAGATGATGGAAGAAAGAGATATAAGAATAGCCTTGGGAGGTGTAATTCAGAAATTAGCTGAAATATGGTGTGCAAGAGTTTGGATGCAAAGCAGAAGCAGAGGTGGGAGGCTCAGGCCAGGGCAGCTGACAGCAAAAGGATGCATTTGCTTTTATGTATTCAGGGAGATGAAAGAACAGGTAGTGACACAGTGACAACCTTAAAAGGGTAAATGGAATGGTGTTAGAAATGTCTTCCTAACTTCTGTGCTGAGACTTTTTTCTCCACGTTAGAATTTACTGAAAAGGCAATAGAAAGTGATGTTCTTGCTCTGGTTTTCACAAGCTTTCATTTTTTACTCCTCAGATTTTCCATGATGAGAGTTCAAATTCTCACTTTTGAAGACCCTGGATTTTGTCTATATGCTCTAGGTTTTCCTTCCCTCCTTTTCCCAGCTCACTCTACTCAATCCAATTGATGTGTTTTTCATCTTCTTTACCTTTTACGAATTTTACCCACATCTCTTGAATTCTCTGGAGGACTAAATTTGCTGTGTTACCACCTTCTTCTTTATGTCCTTCCTCAGAAAATGTTGTCCTGGAAAACCTAACCCTGTTCCCTCAGAAAAGTTAAGCAGAGTATTAAAGACTTAGAGTAGCATTCAGACTATTACCCAATGGTGCAGAAGATTCACCAAGGTTTGGAAAAGAAGAAGTAGTGCAGTGCGACTTGGAAGGGAGTAACTAAACACAGAAAGTAGATCACTTAGTAACTGAGATTTAAAGAAATGGTATTTCAATAATCTTGAAGCAGTTTCTGAGTTAGTTTCAGAATATCCTATGCAATTGAAACAGCAACTGGGTTCGTGGAAATCTAAGTGATACAGCAGGAGAAAAGCCAAATCACAGTTCAAAGATCAGCCAAGAGAAAACACACACAGGAAAAGTTGCCTATAAAAATGCTTCTGAAGGGCCCTGGAGGCTCCCTAATTGAAAAATGGCTAAACCCCAGAGAGAGAAAATGAGAACAGGTAAGACCTATAGTGACAGTAGGACAATACATGGCAAATGCCAGAAAAAGAGAGGCAGAGGAAGAGCTGTCAAAGCAGATGGTGCCAGGACAATCGTTCTAACTATTGGTAGAGAAGTCTATAATCTGAAAGCTGCATCTCAAGAGAACATTTGTGACCATGCTTGGACTATGAATATGGAGATTTGCAATGTTGCTATTAAGTGTAAAATTAATTCAGAAGTAGGGATGACTGATTTCTAGAGAAACTTTTGAGCAGTTTTGAAGTAGCTGTGAAATGGAGCAGACTACCATTTTCATTAGTAACCCTAAGGGACTAACATTTTTAAACACTTTTTAAAATTAACCAATAGTCAGGATCAGTTCCAAAGCCTTCCAAGTCACATAGGAAAAGACTCGGGTGTTATTTCCTTTTTTTTTTCCCAAACAAAAAGTTGTTGTTTTTTTTTTTTTTAAATTGCAATAGAGGGAGAACTTTATTTTTCTCTGTGCTATGAAACTTTTTATTTTTACCTAAAATTTCCACGGGCACTTTATGCATACCTAGGGACATATAGAATACTCTAGAGCCTTAGAAATGCATCAGCTTCCTTTAGAATATGTAATTTTCTTGGTATTGAAATTAGGCTGGCAAGTTCTTTTATTGTAGGTTTCTGTACTGCGATGTCTGTGGACTAAGCTTGAAGTTGAATTCCCCTTTTAATAGTCTCTGTCCCCTCAGCATGGAAAAATGTATCATGTATGTATCGGGCTGAGCCAGTTGGGGTTGTTCAGCTTGGAGAAGAGGAGGCTCCGGTAGTGCCATTCCAGTACTTCAAGGGGACTTCAAGTACTTCAAGGGGGGAGAGTAGATTCAGACTAGATAAAGGAAAACATTTTTTACGATGAGGATGGTGAAACAATGGAACAAGTTTCCCAGAGAGGTGGCAGGTGCTCCAGACCCTGAAAACATTCGAGTCCAGGCTGGACTGGGCTTTGAGCAACCTGGTCAAGTGAACAGTTACCCTGCTCACTGCAGGAGGGTTGAACTTGATGGCCTTTAAAGGCCCCTTCCAAAATAAAATCTTCTATGCTTCTAGGATACTACATTTTGGTTAAAAAGTTGAGTTTTTTGTTATATTTTAATAGTAACTGGACCTCATGCTAACTGTACTTCCCTGCAGTTTTCAGGAGACCTGTGTTGTCAGTGAGAAATAGGTTGGCCTTGCTAATCCATGCCATTTTTCTCTATATTTACTCTTCCTCTTTTTGTATTAATAAGGTCTTTAATTAACTAGATTTAGATCTGTGGAGAAAAAAAAAATCCAGTATTTTGAATGACCTTGAGTATGTATGACTATAATATCCCTATTTTACAGGAGGGACCCTACTTTGCACCTGAAATGGTGAATTAGAACTTTAAAAAGACAAACCACAGGGAGTTATACAAATACTAAGGAAAATAGATAATTGCAAGATCAACCATATGGTTCTGTTTATACCAATCTGGCATGTTTTGGGAGTTTTTAAGGTTAGATTCTTCACTCTTTTTCCCTGCATGTAAGCAGAATGCAGCAACCTATGACTTTAGATTTCACCACACTGTAGTGTGCCCCAGAACAGGGGGTCGTAACAGGGCCCTAATCATAGAATCATAGACTGGCCTGGGTTTGAAGGGACCTTAAAGAATGTGTAGTCCAACCCCACTGCCATGGGTAGGGATGCATTTCACTAGGCCAGCTTGCTCAGGGACCCATCTAACCCGGCCTTGAACATTTCTAGAGATGGGACTTTCTCAACTTCTCTGTTCCAGGGCCTCTCCATTCTCACAGTAAAAAATTTCTTCATAGTATCCAATCCAAACCTACTCTTAATTTAAAGCCATTATTGCTTGTCCTATCTTTACAGACCCTTGTAAAAAGTTCCTCTCCATCTTTCCAGCAGGCCCCCTTAAGGTACTGTAGTGCTGCTGTAAGGTCTTCCTGGAGCCTTGTCTTTTCCAGGCTGAGCAATGCCAATTGTCTCAGCCTTTCCTCACAGGAGAGGTGTTCTATCCCTCTGATCGTCTTTATCGCCCTCCTCTGGACTTGCTCCAATAGGTCAGTGTCCTTCCTTTGCTGGAGGCTGCAGAGCTGGATGTGTAATCCAGAATGGAGAATATCACATCAGTTTGTCCTTTTTCTGGGTAATACTAGTCTTTCAGGAAACTGAGCACAGAAGAAGGTAATTTTACTTTTAAATAGTAGGATCCTACTACATTAAATGACTCTCCTGCGGATGTATTCCTGAGATATAGTAATTGCTACATTGTTAGGGAAAGCCAAATATTGAAATACTTTGCAGCTCTCATTTGACTGTATTGTCCTTGAAGGTGATCACTGAAGTGTGTTAAAAAGGAGTTATTGTAGCACATATTGAAAAATAAATACAAATGTTAGTTGTCTTGCAAAACTGTGCTATGGGATTGCAAAAGATAGGAACAGTTGAAGTCAAAGCATGTTACGAAAATGGATTTTATGTGGCATAAAATATGATTTGTCATTATAGACCATTATTTTTCCTTGTGCCTTACTCATTTGGGTGTTCTGTCATTTAATGCTGTTTAAATCAGGAACTTTTATATATTATTTTTGTGCAAATGATGTATACCGTGAATCTGGTTTCACCATTTATAAGGTATCTTTTTTTTTTTTTTTTTTTTTAAACAGAAGGAAAACTACAGTCCTGTCTTCATTTGCTTTGTAATCCCTGAGCATTACTGGGAAACATGGAGTCAATCAGTGCAAATGAGTGAAGCCACATATCTGAAAAGCAGAGCTACTGAAGAAATAGTTTCAGAGGGGAGAGCTTTTTATTAACCTTTCTAACACCATCCTCAAAGGTGCTGGGGATTCTCAGTTCCCATAAGCTTCAAAGAGAATTCAGTGTTCAATGTTTTCTTGCAGAACTGGTGGGTCCAGAAATGAGGGCCAAATGATAATGTGCTGATAGGATCACAAACACTTATGAAAGGAAATGCTTTATGTAAAAAGGCTTTTTTTGGCGAATTTTTTGTATGTCATGGATTGTGCAGTGACAAAAAATGGCATAAGATGGCAGTAAGAGATTGCAAAATATAGTGGTTTGGAGTGACATATTCCGGTGAATCAACCTACTATCTTGCACTAAGGATGACTGTATAACAGGTGATAAATGGGAATTGGTGGGCTCCTTCCAGACATTGTTTTCTAACTTTTTTTTTTTGCATTTTTATTTTCCTCAGAGGAAATCTCCAGCTTATTTGACACTTATACTCTCTTATTTGAGTGTGGGAGAATGGAATAGTTTTTCACCCTGCATTGCCCTCTATGTGGAAGTGCTTGGAATTCACTGCTCATACTTTTTTAATCTGTGCTGTATGAAAATCACTCAAAATTTAGCATTATATTAAATATGGTGTGATAGGAACAATTATATTAAATATATATTAAATATGTGCAGATAGGAACAAAGTAGGGCAAAACAACCACATCAGTAATGCACATACAGCTTTACAGCCTTGCTAGTGTAGCAATGTGGACAGGGGGCTGTTGAGTTTATCCACGGCTAAACTCCAGTGTGGAGGACAGGCTACTGTGGGCCCAGACCTGTGTTGGCAGCTGTAGTCAAATCCCAGGAGGGTGGAGCTGGTGAGCCCTGTGGGAAGTTTTGTTAGGTGCTCTCGTGACACCAAGGCTCCAGGGTCTTCTCACAACCTTCCAGTCCAGGGCTATCACCTGGAGACAAAATACTGCCTTCTCTTGGCTAGAGAAATGACTTTTGAATATATAAATAATTACTGCCTGTGATAACTATAGGAAAAAGGGAGAGTTTTATTCCTAGAGACTGATTCCTGTAAGATTTGTCCAATATAAGAACTACTGAGATAGAAAATGCATGGATTATTTGCAACATGTAGGTGTGTAATTTCTCAGTGCTAATGATTTCATTAGGTCTGCCTTGAAATTTTCAGTAATGACTTTACATTAGTACATAAAGCTATGTTCTGCAGCCCCTGTGCGTACTTTAAATTCCTCTCAAACAAAAAAGATTCACATTTTCTGAATCCTCTCCAGTGGTGATGATGATAGCATTTTTAGCTGGTGCTTTTTGTCCTTAGATCTGAAAGTGACTTATAAATGCACGTATCTCTTACCAGAAAGGGCTTTATGGGATCAAACAAAGTAAAATTAACATCAAGCAACCATGCACAATAAATGTCTTCTACAGTTGCTGGCAATGTGTTGCCCAAGATCTGTTTTAGTAGGGAAGGGTAGATGTGGAAGAGACCTTTATGTTTGTCTAATGTTCATTCTGACTCATGTTCATTATGACTTTCACTCAACAAAATTATTCTTTTCAGCATCTGTTTTAATATGATTTCTAGGGGGTTATGTGGTTATGGATGGTTTTTATCTGATATCTAAGCCAGAGTCAAAGCACAGAACTGACATTTAGAAAGATACTATGGATTTGTTGTGTTCCCCGAAGGCCTTGGTCTGTAAGCCAGGAGATAGATTACAGATATGAATATTTTCATCTTTCACTGCAGTTCACATGTACCTGATTGCTTCCAACAAAGATTTCAACATTTTAGGAAATAAAAAGTCAACTGATTTTCTTCAGCATTTTTTTTTAACAATGATGTTCCTGGGAAGGTCAAGTGGACATTTTCTCATACGTCTTTTCAGGAGGGTGTTGGATCACATGTGGCACAGGAGCTCCTCTGCACTGTAGGACCAGGTGCACCATTTGTGGGATCAGCAAGGCCAATCGTGCTATAGCCATAGTGAGTGTCATCCTGGTGTCCTGGGGGAACACCAGCAACAATCAACAAAGAGTAAGCATGTATTATAGTCTCATTTCACTGATAAAAGGGAGAGCTTCAGCTCCTAGATGCTTAGGATTGCAGTCATAAGTATTATTAGTATTGGACTGTATGATCCATTATTTCAAAGTCCCTTTGTAGTTTTTTCTAATGGGATATGAAAGCTGGCCAGAGCTATGGAATGGATCTGCTGAAAATTTTTCTGTATGGTGAATTTCTCTGAAGGCAAGAAGGGCTTTTAAACTGAAAAAGACAGGTTTTTTTTTTTTTTTAAATAAAGGGGATGGACTGATTTTTTTTCAAAATAAAATAAAATGATTGGGTGAAAGAGAGCAGAAAAAAACATACACCATAGGAAGTACTTCATAGTTACTTGACTAGGTTTAAAACATACGCGTTCATTAAAAGAGAACTAGTAGGAAAAATGAAGTCCAACTTGAGGTTTAACTCATCTATTTGCTCCAAATTTGGGAGAAAGCCTGAGTAGCTTTAGAAGTGACTTAGTTCTTTCTTTCCTTTTGCTAATATTTTTGTTTGGTGTTAAATTCCTCCTTCATTATAATAGTAAATTCATAATAATGAAATTACAATAATGGTACTTTTTACTGAGTCTTTACTCTGTTAATTCTAGTGAGAAAGTGATAAAGATCCCTCAGTTTTGATTCAGTTGTGTAAAGAACATCAAAGTTTGGTTTACTGAAGTTTACACTTTTGTGTTTATCTCACATGGATTCACACAGGTAGAAGGATAGGAGCCATTTGCATTGGTAGACACACCTGAACTAACAGTGTGAATGGTTTTCCTTCAATCTGCCTAGAAATATTTTAAATTGTGAATAGGTTTTCTTCACAAAATTGTTGTTATTGTTAATATGGTAGATGCAATGGTGGTTTTCATTCTTATTCTTACCCTTTTGAATCTGCAGAATTGGAAGCTCTCAGGTCTACGCGGTTTTCTTTTGTCTCTTTTGTATTTCCCGCGGTGGGGGTTCGGATTTCTCCGAACCATTTATGGATGTAGATACAAAATCTAAGCAATTATTGGGCCCAAGAGGGACCTTATCGCCAGCATCTTCCTTTACCATGGACCCTATATAATGAGGAACTGATTCCCCAAGAGATAGAGCCCCTTCTCTCCTCTCTTCTGGGACTTTGCGTGCTCGGGAATAAAGGAGAAAGGAGGACAAATCCTGCTCTTTTGCCTCTGCTTATTTTATGCCAAAATCATTGGATTTGCAGCCTGCTTTTATGCCAGACCTGAAGCCTGCCTGCCTGAGGAAGCTTTCTGCAGTTTTTCTGTTCGTGATTGCTAAGAACTCCTGCCAGCTAGCAACGGCGCTAGGACTCTGAGCTCTCTGAGCTGCCGGCATAACTACAAGTTATCTGTATGACAGCTTTTTCTCATCTGTGAAGAGAGAATGGATGCTCTCAAGTCAAGGTCTATCTTTTTATTTGCCATTTTTGTCATGTTCAGTACAGTACAATGATTGATGATTTTTGTTTAGTAATGATGCTTTCAAGATTATTCTGGCTTCTCTTCCCCATAATTTTGAATGATACGAGATATTTTGAAGCACAACACAAACTATTTCTGATTTCAGTAAGAAATCTTTGCCGTTGCTCTTACAGTGGAAAATTTAAGAATTTTAGAAAGTTTTCTTACAATGTCACTGAATGCAGCCACACTATGATTGCTTTCTTGTGTACTGCTGTATGATACTGGAAATAGTTGTGAACCAGCCCTCTTGTCAGCAGAGGGCAAAAATCACTGAATTAGTCATGTGATTTCACCTCAATGACAAGCATGAACACATTTTAACAACAACAATTTTATGTATTATCCAAATCTATTAACTTCTGATGAATTCCAGAATAGAAGGAATTCTACAACTCAGGTTGAAAGTCCATTTTTCATCAGACTGTTGCAGAAAAACTCTTGCAATACAGGTTTCTGAGAGTCTTGCACATTTCTTTGGCCTTTCTACTGGCCAGAAGTGAATGACAACCATATGGAGAAATGTTGATGCAGTTTATCAGGTTATGTATGACAGCACAAGATATGAAGTCAAAAAACTGCTAGAGCTTCTGGACTCAAATGAGATAAGCAATACACTGGCCCCATCTTAGAGATTCAAGGAAGAACTTTTCCAGCAATGGCTGGACTAAACCGATTTGCTGTTCTGCCATAATCTTAATAAGTGCCTTTGCCCTCATATTGATTTTCCCTTAAGGTCTGATCCAAAGATCGTTCACAGAAAAGAGGATCTTCCAGTGGGCTTTGGCTCATGTCAGTGAGTGAGGTCAGGTCAGGCATCACAAAGCTTGGCAAGAAAGGGAACCAGGTCACAATGACCACAAAGGCAAAGAAAATCCACAAGTGACATTTCAGAGTGGAGTGAAAAATGACACTAAGTCAGAATTCATCTTGACAAAGTCAGACATGGAAAAGTTACTTGTCATATTTCCTTCATAGCCATAGGATAAGAAAGAAATGAGATAGTGATTCATTGAACCTGTCTTAGACATCTACTTTAGGTTGAGATGAACTGCCTCCTGGAGGTGCCTCTTTCTCTCCTTTGGCTATAATGGAGCTCAGGGGACTAGCTGATATTTAGGGAGCTGATTTTTAGGTGATAAAGTTAGAGAATTCCTGCCAAAGGAATCTGTGGAAGTATCTCTCTTTTGCCCTCTCTCTTTTTCTTCCTCCTAGCCATTAAGACAGTATTACAGGTAGGTGTGCTGGCTTGAAAAGGCACCCTCCTGAACCTCTGGTATGTCTGGAGACTATGCTTTCCTCTAGAAAAATCTCAGCTAGGAAACAGACGTCTCATCGTTCAACCTGAAGTAAGTTTTCCTTTCACTGAAAAATCAGGATTTTTCCAATTCAAGAGTAATAATTACAATTGAATAAACTTCTAAGATTACTTAAAGTGAGAATAGAGCTCAAAGTTTAACTGCACCTCTGTTTTCCTCCTAAATATACCCTATTATTCCTTCCATCTCTTCTAACAATAGGTTAGCATGAATTCAAATAGGGTTTTCTTATATCCCAGCTGCTGCTCTAACTACTGGACTAGAGGAGGGGTCCAGGTAACAAATTCTTGTTGAAATCAAAGACTGAATAAGTTGACTTTGTATTTAACGTGTGTCTTTACAAATCTGGCCCAACATTTATTCAGGAGAATACATGCAGAAATAAATTAATGTCTTTCCTCATATTGTTATATCGAACAGAGTATAGTTGTGTCCTTCACAGAGAAGAAAAGCACTTCAAAACAAAATGTACCTTCTGTTTAATGCCACAGAGGAGAAAATCTGACACCTAATTTCTTCAGACTATTTGTTTACTGGGTTGGTCTGAGTTCACTTTTTTCACATTTTCAAAGGAGATATTTTACAAGTAGCTTGATTCTTAAAGGTATTTGGGTTCAAAAAATATGTGTTGTTTCATGTGTTGGTTTTTTTTTACATCATACTGCCTTTTTAAGGGCCAAAATCTTTGGTAATCGATAGTCAATGACATTTAAGCTTCTAAATTTAATTAAAAATGTATTTGGGCTATTAAGGGAGTTAAACTTTAGATGCTTTTGAAAATTTAGACTTGTATATTGAATGAATTTATGATTTTCTACTCAGTTTTGAAAGAAAGTTATTTGGTTAGAAATACTATTTTTTTTAGTGGATCATAATTCTTCCTTCAAGTGTTACATTTTGGTTCATTGCAATCAAATATCTTCAGGAAATTATTAGTGCAAATGGAGGCATCTCTGATACGACACACACGAACTGTTTTGGAAATGATCATCACTTGAGATATAGACTTCGGTTTCTCTGCTTTTTTTCCATTTCCTTTTAATCACTGAGGGAGAGAGAACAAAGTGTTCAGTACAGCAAGGCAAACAAAGAGAAGAAATAACCGCAAATAAAATGGATCTGCTCATGCAATACTGTGAACATTGTGGTGGGACATAGTGTAGTTTGAATTTGACAATTGCTAAAACATATATGGACCCAGATTCGTCTCCAGAATCAGATATGTAACTTAAAAGTCACTGTTTTTGTAGCAAGTGGATGTGGATCCTACCTATGCTATCTATTAAGAAAAGGTCAGCTCTGGAACAAATAGAAATATTACTTTTATTTTTAGTTATGTATTCATTGTTTGATTCTGAACCTATATGTACATCAAAAAATAGAGTAAGACATTTAGTATGACTGTGAAGACATACTTCTTCCCAAAGTTAATATGACTTTTTAATAATTTTGAAGACTTCCCAAAGTCTTCAAAATGTGAAAGTAAAATATATAAAATAATAAAATAGTCCACTCTGTATTGAAAAATATTTTAGAACATTAATATAAGTAATTAAAATGCATATTAGTAAAAACATTTGTCAAATATAAAAATAAGCTAGTTTCCTCTCAGTGCAATTCTCTTTTGGGTTGGCCAGAAGTTATAGTACTTGTGGGAATGCTTCAGCGTTAAAATATATGAGGGTAAGTTTTTCTTTATCTGTTTCATTGTCTTAAGAAAATGCCTAGATTTCTGGTCTCTAGAAATATTTTGGTTGGTGCTTATCAAAACAGTCTTTTAATATCCTTTCTGAATCCCTTAATTCCCCCAAAGCTTTAGAATTAGCTTGACTAATAAACTCAGTTCTGAATAAACTTAACATTGCTCTTCATTACTTATAAACCTATCTGTCTACGACAATGAATCAGCCAAAAGCAAGAAAGTCAGAGGAAAATTAAAATCCTTTCTTATGTTTTATCAAGAAGTAACAATATTTTGCTCTCTCTCTAGTTGGTTTTGAGGCTAAGATTTGAAAAAGTGCTAACAATTCTCCCCAGCGAGCACGCTCTTCCCTGTAATTGTCGCAGTTTCTGAAACTGAGAAATACAGAGGAAAGAAGAGCATAATTTACAAATTTAACTCTGAAAATTACATACACATTTTCCTCCTTGGGCTTGAAATGGAAGCTAGAAATATTTTTATGTAAAACAGTTATAGCCATTCCTGTGTTGATTTGCCACACTTTACCTCTGGTAAAGCTAGAGCATGTAGTCCTTGTCATGTCCAATGAGAAAATTTAAAGAGTTTGCAAGAGAATGACTGTGGTTGTTTGTCTCTTGATGGATTTGGACCACAAATACAAACATGTGATTCAAACATAAACTTGGCACATATCCCCTGCACAGAGAAAAATGCAGTTGAATAGTTTATTAATAATGTGAACACGCAAAGTAAAACTGATTCCAGATGGTTTTGTAAACTCCAGTAACTCACTGAACGTTAGATAAATTGTTCTGTTCATTAGTCTCAGTAGATGAACTAAGCTATTAAATAGGAACACAGAAGTAAAAAACAGTATCTATTATACATATAATTTTGATCTGTTCAGAATTTTAAGCTCTCTCTTATGCTGAGCCATTTTAATGTAAGTGCAATGTTCTGGTGAGGGGGAGAGAAGATTGACCCTGCTGGCTTGGTTTTGGATTTCATACTGATACAAACAACCCTGATTCATAAGAAGTAACAATTGGGAAAGAAAGTCACAAAACAGGGTATCTGAATATTAATGTTGTAAACTCCACAAAACACAACTTTTTTTTGATGTTTACAAAAGCTGGGCATGAGTATGGTGGATCTAATTTGCATGAGCAAACACTATCACCCAAATATTGAATGGGGCTTCACGTACTTTTGTGTCCTTCGTCAAATGCTTGATATAATTCCAGCAGTAGCTTCCCAGATGAAGGTTTTGGCATAAATGACTGCTTCACTTCCTGAAGGTGAACGGAGCTGTGTTCCCTTCTAGGAACACATTCAGACCTTTCAAATGCAATTTTCATCTTTTGAATGCATAATAGGAAAAGCGTCCCTTTGTCTTTGGTAATGTATACTTTACCTTTAGACTGTAGGTTGAGGAATGCTCCTCTGTGGGCATTTCTTGATGCCGCTGTAGCTGCTGAATTTCAGCTGTTCCTTTGCTGTGCCCTGGGTTAATAAAAGTAATGTTATATCAAGTTTCCAGAAGCAAGAGAAAGTTCAAATAAGGAGAACTTGGTAAGGGACTGTCATTTACATGAAGCAATCCTGGCTGATTCTGTCCTTGCTCATCCACGAGATACCTCCAGGAAGATTTCCCCTGATGTGTACATTCTTTTAGGAGCTCTTATTTTCTGATATTGGATAAGAGAATTTGTGGTGGGCTGACTGTTGTCCTGTTTTTGCTAAAGCCTTCTATTGTTAACTTGGAGTCAGATGATTTTCTCACAGAGTTTATGTAAATAATAGCCAATGTTTACTTAACGGTCTTTTCTGTTTTTCATTCCTTTTGGGATAAGGAAAAGTTTGATGAGCATCCTTTTTTCTCCAGTGGGATTGAAGAGGAAGTGTCTTGTCCTCCAATCCCTTATGGAATTGAGAAACCTAAAAATTATGAGAAATGTAAATAAAGCCTCTCTTTTTCCTCTTTCTGCTGAACCTAGCAGGTGTCAGAGTCTCTTTTCTTGTGTCCTCTAACGACAGCTGACAGCTTGGTCTGGGATGGCATAGTTCTTCCTCTCCTTATGACTGTACTTCCCACAACACTTCAGGTCTGTGCACAGGGCACAAAGCCATCTTGTGCTGGATAGCCCAGGTGCAGGGCTGCAGTTTCCTGAGCAGGATAGCTGGGATGATGTGGGAGCCATTCTTGCTGAGGAGCAGAGTATCTAGGCCATGGTAATGCTAATATGATCTCACTGTTCCCAGTGAACAAGCTAGGTTGATAATTTGGGTAACAAATCCATCTTAATTTGTATGCTTATTCTTTAGCTTTTAGAATGGCTGAAGGAAATTCCTGTCTAAAAATCCAAGCATCAGTATGTTGTCCAAACAATAATGCATTTAAAGAAATGTTCTATCTTAAGTATGAAAGTCAATCCATTGAAAATGTGGTTGCTAGGTCTTCTTTCATGGATTTTGCACTTACTGTCTGTAAAAGACAGTACCAATCTGTGATCTCCACACAAGGTGTCTCCAGACTCCCAGGGAAGTGTTATTCAGCAATTCATGAACAGGCTGGGCACCCAAATCCTGTATCATGTTTTACACTGGACCTGTCCTGGAAATATAATTTTTAAGCTCATGCTATGTACTTAATTTCATTCTGAATTTAATAGGGACCCTTGGGTATGTAGGATTGGTATTAGCAATAGACAGCCCACACGAATACTCTGAAACAGCCTGTGGAAACTGAATTGTCTCACTACTTCCCCATGCTCTTGATGCTGAGGTAAGAGTGGTATTTTCATCCTAGACTATTTCATGAGCTCAGGTGATGAGCTGTTGGATATGAAACATATGTGCTTATTGGGGAAGAATAGAGGTGCTTTTCCTTTTTGTCAAAATTCAGCTCTCACCCAGGCAAAAAGGAAAGTGCCCTTCTGCTGAGCCAGTAACCACTCTAAGCAAATGCTCTCTGCAGTTGTCCCATTGCAGACAGACCACTGGATATCTGGGAGTGTCAGCTTCCAGGGACACAGGGGAAAAAGGGACCTGACATGTTTGGGTAATGGCAAGAGCCACAGTTTGGCAGAAAGGTGTCACTCCTATTGCTACTTGTGCATTTTATCTAATTGCTTTCTACTTATGTGTGCATAAATATTGTTGGAATGGAGATTATTACCTAGGACTCTTGACTCTGTTCTGGTGTAACCCCAGGCATCAACCACACAAGTGCTCTCTCATTCTCCCATGCACTCCTGGTGTGGTAGGGAGGAGAATCAGAAAAACAGGTAAAACCCATGGGTTGAGATAAGAACAGTTTGAGACTTCAAATACAATAAAATATAGTAATACTCCTTCTAATAAACATGATAATAATAACAATAATAGGAATAAAAATGTATTGAAAAGGAGAAGGAGATATAAATGTAAATAACACCCAAGAGAAATAAGTGATGCTCAACACAATTGCTCTTCACCTACTGACTGCTGCCCACCCATCCCCAAGCAATGACCTCCCCTTCCTGGCGAATTCTCCCAGTTTAGATACTGGGCAGGACATTCTGTGGTATGGAATATCCCCTTGGACAGTTCAGATCAGCTGTCCTGGCCTTGCTGCCTCCTGGCTTCTTGTGCACCTTCTTATTGACAGAGCATGGGAAACTGAAAAGTCACAGAATCATAGAATGGTTTGGGGTGGAAGGGACTTTAAAGATCATCTCATTCCAACTCCCCTGCCATGGGCAGGGACACCTTCCACTAGACCAGGCTGCTCGAAGCCTCATTCAACCTGGCCTTGTTATTTTTTTTTTTACCTGAGAGTTTATTATTGCAGGGGATAAAACAAAAATAAGCTGAAATGAAAACATTTTTTTTCATTACTCAACCACAAAATTGTGTAGTTGAGCTATCAGAGAAATCACAAAAGTATATTATTTCAAAATAAACTTAGAAAGTCCTAAACAGTTAAAAGTTCTAGTAGCGGTGGCTTAAGAGGAATTTGTCCCATTGCAATCTTTTTTCCTTCAAATTGTTTCAATTCTTCAGCTTCTCTTTGGTGTAAATAACTTTTTTGATGTATTCTTGTTTGTGAGTGCAGAGGATGCTGATGTGGTGTTATGTCCAGAGCCACTGGCAGTCTATCCAAATAAAATACTGCTGGAATGTGAGGCAGAAGTTGCTACTACAGCATTAAATGTTCCAAAGGCTGTAAGCACAGTGATGCTTGAAGAGTTCACAGCAGAAGAATTGCTAGGCGTTTACTAGGATGTAGCCCCAAATGCAGAAGGATTACAACCAGCAGAAATGCTCTCAAAAGCCGCAGTGTTTCCAAATGATGATGCCCTGGCAAGACTGGAAATCATTGTAAAGCAGAAACTGTCAGCACTGTTACTACTGCTGTTCACGGGAAAGCTTGTCAACCTGAAGCTTGATGTTTGTGGTTCTCCAGATCCAAAGGAAGGCATGGGTTGAATGATTGTGGTCTTTAATTCAGATGGCACAGCTGCTTTTGTCAATGCACTTAAAGCTTTCAACTGAGGCAGCTGATTTTTCCATTGTCCATTCTGTTGGACAGAATTTATATATAGTTCTGAATTTACTGTTTGCTCTGCAGTCCTAACACTCCAGATGGAGCTGTTCTGGCAAGAAATCTGAGAAGCCTGAGACATTCAGCTTTTCTTTCATTGGTGAGTTAAATGAAACTATCCATTGTCCTGAAGATTCCCAAATTTCCATGTCTTTCACTACACAGTCAAGAAGTCTCTCCTCTTCATCTTTATAGCCATCAGCAATATTTTGACTGTTTGTAAATGCAGAAAATCTGTTCTGCAAAAAGTCCTTGGCCTAGGGTAAGAACTACTTAGCAACAGCCAAAACATCAGTGTGTTATCAGTGTTATTCTCATACTAAATCCCAAACCACAGCACTGAATAAGCTACCAAGAAGAAAATGAACTCTATCACAGCCAAAACCAGGACACTCTCAGAGGAGTGTTACTTTACCCAAGTTCCCTGGGATTTATGTCCCAATGTCATCATTCCCAATGTCATCATGTCAAAATAGTAACTGAAGAGCAATGATTCATTTGGAGCTAAGATTCAACTGTTTTGATGTTAATTGTTTTGAAGTTAATGGTTGAGTAAAAAAGTGATCTGGGCTCTTAATTGTTGGACAAATGACTCAGCCCATCCTGAAACAGAAGATGCTGATGAATCACTAAGCAAAAGCATACCTGTATCAAAAAATGCTCCTTTGAGTATGGAGGAAATGGAGAAGACTTGATTACCAAAAGTGCTGAGCTTGAGGACAGCTGAAGTGGTGGGAGACAAATTGCACCCTAGGTTTCCTATAAATCAGGGTTTGGGTTCCCTGTGAATCACATCAAGAGCTGCTTAATGTGATTGATCTTAACGAGCAGATGGGATGTCAAAGGAGGAATCCAGTTCTGTGAACATAAAACTGTCTAGTCTTCCTCCTGCATATGTAAAAATTAAATGGTTACCCATGTATGGAGGAGCTGCACGGCAAAATAGCCTGAACAACATGGAAAGACCTAACTCTTCTGGTGTGTGCAACAAAGCTGCAACTGAAAGCCCGGGCAGCTTTCAGAGGTCTGGAGAGCCTTCTGAAATGTTAGCCCTTCATGTAAATTCAGTATATATATTTGAGGTGAAGAAAGCCATTGTGGTTATTTATATTGCTCTTCTGCAGAAAGGTAGCAGTTTTAGGAAATTAGACATGCTGTGTCCCCAGGGGAAAATCCTCCTGTAGATATGTCCTGTACAGGCAAGGACAGAGCAAGTAATTTGGTGGGCACACTGTATATGTGCCTTGCTTGGTGGAAAATTGCAGGTTTAATTGGGTTTTTCTCCTGCTGTTTTTTTAACAATACTGAATCTGTCACTATGCAGGGAACATTGTATATTAAAAATGTCCAAAAAAGATTAAGATAAGTGGCATCCTAGGGAGTTTGTTTAGTGCTTAGGGCATAAATGGCAAATCTCAAAAGGCTATGACAATAGAAATAATGTGTAAAAAAACAAAGCAAAAATTACTGTATCATACAGCTTAGTTATATGCAAATCAGGGAGCATTAAATATCAGTATCCTATTTTTTTTTTAAGAAAGAAAACCCAGAGCTCATAAAGAATGGTAAACTCTCTGGTCCCAGTGGTGACAGAAGTCCTTTCAATTCCCATGTGGCACCAGCAGCAATGTAGATTTCTGTACATTCTACTCATAATGTGTCAATGCCAGCCTCAGGGGTTCTCCAGGAGACACAGCACAGTGAAGTGAGCATTGGTCTGGGTCTAGCAACAGATCTGGGTGCTGGAAAACTGTGTGTCTCTATGTATAGTCCAGCTTTGAGGTTCCTACTGCCATACAGGAATTGACAACCTTACAATGCCTGTCCTCTCTGCCCACCCAAGGATGTCTCATAAGGAATTCACAGTCAGCACTTGGAGGGGAAAATTGTCTCAAATCACTTTGAGGGGCTATGGGGAATAAGCTTCCATCTCACATCCTCTTCCTCGCCTGAACGTGTAGTCACCCTACGTGTGCCACCTGGAAGGTTCATCCCTCCAGACACACTGAACTAAGTAGATTGTTACAGAAATTTTCATTAGAAGTAGAGCAGTAGTCCTATAAGACATAACCAGAGAAAGTAGCAGTGACTTCCTTACATGAAATCTTCATAGTGTAATTCTGAGTGGGCAAAATACTCTATATGGGATACAATTCCTTTCCCTTCTCCCCCTGAAAGAATTCCAATCACCTCCCACCACCTAGGTGAGTGTCCCAGCCAGCAAGGTATAGATGCTCTGTCAGACGTTAGAGTAAAGATAAGGGAGAAGGATAGAAGAAAAAGGGCTGCTATGTACATTTTTTTAAGCGTTACCTAAAACTGAATGGGAGTGACTTAATTTTTAAGGAATTTCTGTAGGACTGGGGTCCTGGGAAAGAGCAAAACAGCTTGTCCAGCCCTGGGGTGTCCAGCCTGGGGCCACCCAGCCAGGAGTCACACGTTTGCATGAAAGGCAAAGTTCTTTCACACTGTAGTTTCATCTGCCCAAATTAAGTGAGAACTTACGAAACACATCCACTTCTTCACAGTTAAAAGATTGTCAGAATTAAACCTCTTCTTTTACAATCGCTCAATTTTTCTGGCATACCTTACTGGGAGATCTGTGCTGCTTAGATCTCTTCCATGTCCTTTCTCCCTGTTTTTTTCAGAGCATGTCTGCTAAAGCTTTTAGCTGTTCTTGCATTCACAGTGCTGTCTTTGATGTCTGTTTATTCCTGGTACCATGCAGTGTCACATAATCAGATTGCAATAGCCTCACTGAACAAATCCTTCCTTCCAAGCATCAAATATATCAAGCTGTTGGACCTGAATAAAGGTATACTCTCTTTTGCAGTACCCAGTGTCATTTCTGGGCAGCTAATCCCATAGGATAAGTTCTAGGAGTCATGGAAATAGCCCCACATAATTAATTTTTTTCTGAAGTGCCAGCATTCTTTTATTAAAAAAAATAAAATTTGCAAGTTCAATGTGGAAATAAAAAGGTCCTAGAGACAAAAGTAGAATTCACAACAGTTGTTTTATACATGACCCCACAAAACAGGCTGCTAATTAATGGATTTCATTTTTCTTTTTGCATTGCTTTCCTGTGTATTTTTGTCCACTTATCTATCAGCTCGACTCTCTGTAAGGGAGGGACTAGTTTTTTAGGCTGTGCACATCCTGAGATTTTTATCTGTGACTGTATTTTTGTAGCCCTCAAAATAATTAGCATGATTTATAGTACTTTCCTGTTTTTTAATGTTGAGTTATTCCATCAGATCTCAATGTGAAAGTTGCTTCAAAGGGAAGCTGCTGGTTATGAACACAGAAAGTTGTCAACTTGTGAAGTGGTTTGACTCCTGAAGAGAACATTCCTGTTTAAAAATACTTACATGCTTTTATAGTATTTTTTGATCTAATGTTGAAGATTTTAAATTGACTTTTGAACCCGTGTTTGGCATTTTATAGAGCTGAATTAATTGTAAGCTTTATGTTACCTTTTTCTTGAAAGATTATTCAGTTCCATTTTCTCCTAACAAAAATGCCGTAAGGGGCTCCTATGAGCCCACAAGAGAAAATGAAAGCTTTCAGTTAATAAAATGCATTTACCTGTGTGTGTGAGCTGTGACTGACTGAACTTCCCCCAGCACTGCTGTTATTATATACCATCCATCTCCCACAGATACACAAGACTCAAGGTCAGTGGGGAACAAAAGTTTTTGTGTAAATGCTGGTATGCAAGAGTCCTTCATCTTCTGAAGCTGTTGTGCCTGAAGTGTGAAATAGCCATGAGAAAATTTGCTAAAATAACTATTGTTTGCCTGTACACTCAGCTGCTTCTCCCAGAATGACACTTGCAGCTGCAAAGGGTTTTTGTGTACAGGTACAAAACGGTTGTGGTTCAGCCCACAGAGATTTTATGGCAGAGGGAAGTAGAGAGAGGAAAGGAAAGGAAAGGAAAGGAAAGGAAAGGAAAGGAAAGGAAAGGAAAGGAAAGGAAAGGAAAGGAAAGGAAAGGAAAGGAAAGGAAAGGAATCATAGAATGGCTTGGTATGGAAGGGGCCTTAAAGACCACCTAGTTCCAACTCCCCTGCCTTTCACTAGACCAGGGTTTCTCAGAGCCCCATCCAACCTGGCCTTACATACATCCAAGGATGGGGCATCCACAGCTTCCGTCACCATAAAGAATTCCTTCCTAACATCTAATCTAAACCTGCCCTCTTTCAGTTTAAACCCATTCCCCATTGCCCTATCACTACAGGCCCTTCTGAAAAGTCTTTCTCTGTCTTTCTTATAAGCCTCTTAAGTGTTGAAAGGTTTCTCTGGAGCCTTCTCTTGCCCAGACTGAACAGCCCTGATTCTGCTAGCATTTCCCCATAGAAGAGATGCTCCATTCTTGACTGGTGCTTTAGCAATGACCAGGCAAACGGATGTTTTCTGTGGAAGGAAGTGGGTTTCTCCCACTTATCAGCTGAGGCTTGTTTTAAATTGCTTGAGCTGTTTTTAAGGACAGGACTTCTGACAGTGCTCATTCTTTCTAAGAGAAGTGTATTCCAGTGTGACTTTGTCTTAGAGATGATAACTATCTGCTTATGTACTTACATCCTTTTTAATTCCTCAAACCTCCTTCAGACTTGAATGACTTGTCTCAACATTTTGATGTCCTCCAAAGACTCCCACACAATCATCTCCTGATTGTTAACTAATAACTTAAATACACTAAATAGTACTGGCCCTCTAGAGCTACCTTTAAATTCTTACCATTTGCATGCCTAAATTCTCTACCTTTGTATCTTTTAATCAGTTTCAAATCCCACTGCAGAGGTTTGATATTTAACCCATGACTAATTAGTTTGCCTAACAGTCTTAAAAAGAACATAATGAAAATCCAAATAAATTATACTGTACCAACCTACTTTATCTATTACTAGTATGTTAGTAGAGACAACTTTCTCATGCAGAATTGCTTTGTCTCTCTTGCTTTCCCTCTAAAACACACAAATAGTGGAAGCGACACCTTCAGCATCACTTAACTAATTTCTTTGAAGCTGTGCTAATTTGCATCCACTGAGGACTTGACCAGAAGCACACAAGTCTAAGAACCTCATTAAGCATTCCCTTCTCATGCAATTAGCCCTTCATTGTGTGAGTAGCCCCATTTAGGTTAGTAGTGAGATAGAATCATATATTTTGGCAGCTACAGGCTTTTGTGCTGGGGAGTCAGAAAAAGGTGCCGATATCTGCAGAGCATTTACTTAGGTGAGACATCTCAGTACTGCTTCCCCAGTGCTGGTAGCTCTGTGAACTCAGAATTTTTCAACCTCAGTTGTTGTCTGCTCCTGCTGCTCGTAAGAGGGATGAGATACCGAGAATGGAGGCCCTTCTCCCCACCTTTGGCCTTTCTCCGAAGGCTTATCTCAGCCAATGTTCTTCATTAAGAAAATGAGATTCCCCATCCCAAATACCAGCTGCGGGGTAGCAGAGGTACCCTCTCAGTGCATGCAGCCTGGGGTATGTCTCTGACCCACCTCAAGGGAAGTGAGCACTTAAACTTGTGTTCCCATGATGCTAACTATATGCACACTTTGTCTGTAATTTCACTGATATTCACATTGGTTTTGTGGTTTTCCTGTGAGCTGCCTAAGAAGCTTGTAGGTACACACAAGTTATTAGTGGTGACCAGACTCTACTTCCTTTCCAGATAGTTTTTCTCTGTATTAATTGTGAAAATCTTCCTCAGGGTTTTAGCTCAAGCCAAACCTGCAAGCAGCATGTTAGTTGCTGGGTTGTAAGTGTGATGTACTGTCAAGTGAAAGGGAGATGTTTCCTTGAGCCCTTTATATTTGAGCAATCTATCACTGCCCCCAGGGAAGATGAGACCCTTGTGCCTGACTAGCCTGTCAGGGCTCTGTTATGGGGACCCCACTAAGCAGCCATTGTATCACAGGGTGGTTTGACTAATAATTCAGGATCACATACTGACAGCATCCCCATTCTTGGCTGGTTTATTATCAGTTTTGTCAAGCATATCATCCACTGCCAGCAGCTGTCGGCAGCCTTGAAGGACTCAAACTCACACTTTATGGAATAGCACACTTTATTATCAAACACACTGGTAAAAGAAGACTGTGACAGGTTAAGGTTCAGAGATTGCCATCGGCAGTATACTGACTGCAAAAATGAATTTGAAGCAATATCCAGACAAGCTCTAATCACCGATGAACGCTAGCTCAAGATAATCATTTAGTGAACATAGAATAAGGTTCTTACCCAACTGGCATCCTTATGGGGACAAGATAGGTTCAGCCCATGGATGGATCCCAGAAGTTACAATGGAGTCTTCTCTAACCTTCCCCCCTACTTAATCTATATTTATATTATTTTCTTTGCGGAAGGAGAAAATATAAAGTTATGGTTTCATGTTTAAGATGGAGTTTGAGTAACTTTACTCATTAGCTTATGTAGGGTAGAAAAGTAATATGTATTTTTGAGTTAATGAAGCAAATTTCAGCTTTTGATTACCATCTAGAAAATTCCTTTGGCTTAGTTCCTATTAGCTGCATTGTTTTCAACAGAGGCAAACTGCTGTGCTGCTTCATCCTTTGTTTCATACGTGCATTGATTTCAACCGAGCGTGACTGCAACACCTTCGTGCCACTCCGTCCTTGGTTTCAGGGCTCCCTCGGAGTGATACGCCAACCTTCCCCAGAGTTCTTGCTTCAAAGGTGTACAAACAGTTTGTACCTGGTGAACTATAAGCCAGTGCATGCACTCCCTTGCTGAAGTTTGTTTTTTCGTCCCCACATATATTATGTATATATTTGTGTGTCTGTATATGCCTCCACTGCTAGTGTCAGATACTTGGGTGTGCTCAGGGTAAGAAGTAAGAACTGTAATTTTGAGTTGTAGATGCCTGAGTGGTGAGCCAGGAGATTAATCAGCTTGGTGATTTTGTGCCTGAGGCAGCTGAGGATGAGCGGAACCCCATGAGGACTTCTTGAAGGGGGGCCCCAACAAAAAAATGCTCTGTATTATACAACAGCATGTCGAATAAAAATATCAGTCTAGGCCTGTTAAAGCCAGAAGTTTCTCAATAGATAAATATGTCTGAAATGATGACCATCTTATTTTTTAAGAGGCCTGGATAAAATGGCCATTAGAGTTGATAGGTCTAGACATAATGCTGCTAGAAAGTGTGACGGGTATTCTACCCCCACACAGTTCGTAGAGTGTTTTATGGCTGTTTCTTGATCTTAAAAAGTCCCATGCCCGAGCCAAGAAAGACTGGAGACTCCTGCAGACTCGTGTTCAGGTTGTTTATTTTTTCTTATCTCTCAGTGTCTGGAGCAGGCACAGCATGACCTTCTCCACTGAGATCCACAGCAGGAGTAACACCCCAGGAAGGCGATTTCTCCTTTTTATCTCTTTTAGGAAAACCAACCAAGTTCTACAACGTATTATTATTTATCAATTTATACCAATAATTCTCTACCTTTTCTTAACATGACTGTGCTACCTCCACCAATACCCATCACCATCGTCACAGCAGAAGATGGAGGAGAGAGAAGAAAGAGGAAGAAGAAGGGGCACTGCCCTTTATCCTCCATGTTAACTTTTTTCTTTCTCATTCCTCCATAAATCTAAAACCTACATACACCCAGTGATAAGATAAGCTAATTACACACTTTCTTTCTGTTTTGCATTTCATCTCTCAATGTAGGCAGTTTTGTCCAGGGACAAGGCTCAAAAATGGAATTCTGAGCTTTCTGCCAGGGTTCCGAATAGGTCTGGTGGGAATCCAGACCTCCCTGGACACTGAGAGGGATACTTGGGGCTGCCATATGGAAGTATGTACTTAAAAGTAAATGGTTGCAAATGCTGCTATTTATATAAAAATATTTGAGGATGCTGAAATGTGAATAGAAACTGTCTGTCAGCTTCATTATCAAAGCAATATCCAATGTTGATATCTTGTGAAACAAAAAGTATTATTGGAGAGAGATAATGCTATGTTTCTTTTTTTTTATAAGTAAGCACTGAAATGGTGATGGTAAATTTAGCCAAGGCATTTAGTATAGTTTTAAAAGGATTCTTTAGTGCTTTCATTCCTTTCATTTGGTTTGCTCTACAAATGGCAGCTGAAATATTTTCACAACTGCAGATGAGCAGAGGGCATATGCCATGGAGTCTCTCAGGCAGGAAAAATCACAGCATGTGGCAGTATAAATATGACACTGAACATTTACTGGTTGTTCAGAGACCTATGATAAACCCAGAGCAGAAACATAAATCTTCCTTCTTCATTTAAAACTATGCGTGAGTAATGTAGCCTTGTCTTCTAATTTACATATAGGGGATGGGGTTTTTTGGTTTTTTTTTTTTTTGGGGGGGGGGGAGGGGAGACAACAACTGATTTACAGAAGAGTAAAAGAGCCAACTGTCTTGAATTTTTAATTTTTGCTGTTATCTTTCATTATTGAGGCGGTTAAATCTGGGATGCAGTATGCCTGCACTTAGGCATAGGATGCTGTAAAACATGAGGCTGTGCAACTGATCGTGTGTAGGCAAATAAGGTCCCTCTTTTCACTGCTCAATATTAAAAATAAAAATCTCATAAAGCATGAGACAGAAAACTCAATCAAATTCATATGTACTGTAAAAACTCATATGAATATGAATACTTTTTTACTAGTAATAAAAGCCCAAAATGAAGAGGTATGAACTAGAGTAACTGATTTTGAATGAAGATACTGACATCTCAAATTCAGCAGGAGAGAATTACAGGGAGCCCAGAGAAAGCAGGGAACTAAGTTTAAAATAAATTATTTTCTTTGACATTCACTGGGGAACATGCCCAACCATACAACCTTCCTTTATAGGAGGCAAGTCTGAGGAACTGTCTCAATATAAAAAGACACCAGAAGAGTTTTAGAAAAGTCAGTGGAAAAGGAAGAATAAAACTGATGGTATCGGGCAGTATGAGCCAAGTGTGTACCTGTTGAACTCAGGGTTAAGTTTGCTGAACAATTATTTGTAGCTTCCAATTTATTGTTTAAAATTATTTTTTCTTTTGGATGATTCAGGAGTGGCAAATACAACATCAGTTTTTATCAAAGGGTTGCAAAGAGAATTCAAGGAACTACAGAACAGTACCTCTGACTTTTGTGTTGGACAAATTGGTAGAAGCTGTAACAGATAGAAAAGAGTAGAGGTAAAATACAGCATAGAGGAGAAGAGTCAAAGCAGATTTCATAGACTGAAGTCATCCTTCACAAATCTACTGTAGTTCTGTGAAGAATATGTCTGTAAGGGTGATGGAGTTAATAAAAAAATTTTAAAAACACTTTCAATGATATTTTTAACCATAGAGTCTTGATGATATTAAGACATCACAGATTAATAATTGGTTAAATGAAAGAAGCTACAGGGTAGGAGTAAATGATCTTTATGTCACAATAGAGAGGAGTATGCACAGCTCCAGCCTCTGTTCTGTTTAGTGTATTCATTAATGATCTGAGAAAGGGGATGAGTGATGTGGTGACAATTGCTGCTTGATCAGACAAAATATTTCAGAATAACTGAAACTCAGACCAACTGGAAAGAGCATTAGAGGGATTCCTTGTTATTAACTGACTGTAAAATAGAAATGGCAGATGAAGTCTAGGGCCCAGATATTTTAAATAACACATCTGGGAAAACCAATCTCAGATATATGTATGAAATTGAAATTTCCCTATCAGCTATGTCAATTTGAAGTTATTATACATAATTTTCTAAAGAAAATCATTATAATGATTACTGATAACTGATAGGCAAATGGAATGTTAGAAGTTATAAGGAAAGGAATGGAAGATAAAATAGCTCTTTGTCACTGTTACATATATGGAGTGTTGAATAGAGAACTCCCTTAGTCTCAAGATGATATAGTAGAAGTAGAAAATACAGAGAAAGACAGTAAGGTTAACCAGAAATTTGAAATGGCTTCGGCACATGGGGAGATTAAGTTATGGCTTTTAGCCTGGGAAAGAGACTACTGAGATGTATGTGGTGCAGTTCAGCTGGAGATGATCATTCCCTGTCTCTCCCAGCCCGTGCAGTATGGACAGTGTAATGGTGCTATTAGACATCTGGCCTAAAACAAACAAGAGGAAGTACTTTTCCACACAGCCTTTAATAGAGCTCAGGAGCTCATTGCTGTATGATGTGTCAGATGTAAAAGTACAAATGCAAATTGGATGGATCTGGAGAATCAAGGCCCTTGAGATCAAACTGGCACAGAGCAGCCTCAAACACCTGCTTGCTGGGAATATCAGCCGTGGTCAGCAGGGCTCTCTGTGTGCCATGTTTGCTGGCAGGAGCATCTGCTGATAGCCATAGCCACAGACTGGCTACAGGAATGAATGGACCTTTAGTTTGACCAAAGTGTCTTAAAATATTTATGCTTATATCCATTCTGTCAGATATATGGAGTTAGTGCTGTTCTTCGCTATTGACAGAGTGATCAAAGGCTGGCCTGTGTCAGAGGACTCAGGTGGCTGCTGTGACTCAAAGTCTTCTACTAGCAAGAGGCTGTGGCTCTGCTGAGCTGAGCCCTGCTTTTAGGCTTCCCCAGCACTTCCCCTCTGTCACTCTCCTGGACTTTCTTTTTCCTTCCCAAGCCTTGATTTTCTTCAAAGATGGGGTTTGAGTTTTCTTCTTTGTAAGGAAGATAGGTTCAAGTTTTGCAATTCCGAGACGTTTATCAGAACAAACACACTCGAAGGGGGACACAGGCAAAAAACAAAGAACAATCGCCCACACGTGGTTTCGTCCCGAGGGTCCCAGGGGCAGGCAGAGCATCAGAAGCCAATAGTCTGAGGGCCAGGGGTGTAGAGGCAAGGTTGAGTGACACAACAGGGGACAATGGGAGAGGGGAGGGGAGCGGGGAGAGAGAACCAGGGGCCCGTGGGGTCTCGATGAAGGGAGAGCTTTCTGGCACAGTGGTGTGGGGAGAGACATCTCCTAGGAACATAGGGGGTGTAATGTGAACTTAGCCACCGCAGCATGCAAGGTGGTGCCTTGAGGAAGCACATGAGCATGATTCCAGCACATCTGTGTGTTGGTCTCATAGCAAAATGCCTTGTGTTACTTCCTGGCATGGAGTGAGCAGTACAAGCTCTGCTGTCAGGATCTTTCGCTGCCTGCTTGCTGTGGAGGAACGAAAGGTGCCCACTAATGAGGCAGGTGATTCATTATGGTACGAAACAGACTGACGAGGTCTCCTCTGTAAATAACTTCTGGCTGTGTTTTCTGTCAGACAGGTGGAAGCTCCTTATTTGTATGCAATAATGACACGTGCTTATCAAAGAGTGATAATGCAAGGAACAAACAAACGACAGTTCCAGTATTAATATGTAAATTACATGCTAAGAAGAAATGATCAAGCACTCCTGAAATACAGCAGCAAGCACTAATTGCATTCCTTGCCCTTCGGTATGCTGTGCACTGTAGATAGCTCTTTTCCCTAAATAAGCATTTAAAGCTTTAATTTTTTCTGCTTCTTCATGCCTAAATATTTCAGATATATTTTTTTCCTAAATTTGTTGCACTGTTTGCATATACTGCTTTATTGTACCTCTTAGAAAGGTGATGTGACCAAAGGTTTGCTAGAACAGCCTTTGTGTGCTCTGATTCCCTAGAAATGTCTGTAAATTATTCCTAGCTTGGAAAGAGCAGGCAGAGTGCTGAGGTGGATTTCTGTGTGAGAAACCATTCCAAATAACTCTCTTTTGCAAACACACCTAGGCCTATCTTGAAAACTGATTAAGGGTTTTTGTTTTCTTCCTAGTACATTTTTTTCTGGAAATCTGTTCCAGAACTTCAGTCTCCAGATGACTGGAAATCTCATTTCTTAGTAACCATTTTCTTCATATGTCAACACTCTCTGTGAGTTTGGAAAGTTCTTCTCTTGCATTTTCTTCTTGAAGCGTTTGGAGCACAGTTGCACCCTCTGTTTGGATGTGGCATCTTTGCTTTTTTTGAGCTGAATAAGTAATTTTGTAATAGTGTCCCCAGTAAGATGAATCCCCATTTCTCCAGTGTTCTAACCACTATTCTCTGAACATGGGACGGCCTGAGTTCCTTTCTTTAACATTAGCTGTTAGGAAATGTATGTGTTGTGTGAACTGGGCCTTCCTGATCAGGACTTAACCCGACAGTGCTGCTCCACCACTGTCTGTACATAAGAAGTAGGATGATTATGAATCCTATGGAGACTATGGAGTCTTTTACAAAATATCTTTCCAGATCAAGCATCTTTGAGTGAAAAGATCCTGGTAGAATAGAAAAGAATACCTCAATATTCAAAATAAACAACATGTAGAATATCCAGAGATGAACTGAAGGAACTTACGTAGGACACTTCAGGTTCATCCTTGCTGCTGTCCAAGGGACTTAATGCAAGCCCAGCCTGTGGCCACGCAGCACAGTGCTGTTTTGGGTGACTCATGACTGGGAATGTGCAATATTTAGGATTCTTTTTCCATACTGTAGCTGTGCAGAAGGATTACAAGGGGGAAAGACTGATATCCTGTTCTAGCAGCTACTTTTGTTGGCAGAAGGAGCGAATTGCAAATAATTTCCCAGCTCTGGTATTCCTTTGCCTGTTCATTGGCATTCACTAAGAAGAACTGGTAGATACCAGAAAAGGAAGGGCCTGGTGGGTGAGACTAATCCTAAATCTCCCCTGTACAGAGCGGGAAATTTGTATTGAAACTTTATTTATGTTTTTAGATGATACCCTGCTGTATCTATCATTGGAAGTGGTATAAATTAGTTTAAGAGACAGGATTCCTACATGCAAGTAATAATGGCAGTTAGGCACTGGCAATGTCAAGTAACAATTCCTGCATCTAAGACACTTGATATGCTACAACAGCCTTCGCTTTCTGAAAATGAGAGTTACTATTTGTTCTCACTTGCAGCAGGCACAGCGTTGCTATGCAGTAGTAGCTATTCAAAGGAGTAGATTGGATACACCTGGTTTAAGGTAGTTTTAAAGCTGCTTAAAGCTCAGTCAACTCATCTCTACTCACTGCACTTGTGTTTGCTCTCAATTTCTTAAAGATGGCTTTTACACTGAGACACCAGTAATTTTCTTTGCTTTAAAGTCCCACTTCTGAATGTAGCAGTGAGGTGCTAGAAAGGGCTGGGGAGGGTGTTTTATTCATCAAGAAGCTGAAGGGAGACTTGAGGTGATCTCTCTGTCTGATGAAATTCATTCCCTTATCTAGAAGCTCTTAAATCATCCCTGGCAGAGGTGACATTATAAAAATAATTCTGAAGAACAAAAGTTCTTGCCCTTGGAATACACTGCATTGCACCAAATGGTAGGCGTTTATTGCTTTCTTTTTTCTTTTAGGGAGTCTAGGTGGATGCTTCTGTTTCCTTTAGATTTCTTTAATCAGTTTTTGCAAGTTGATAGATGTTTTTCTCCCTCAAATGAATACCTTGTGAAGTAAGCTACATGAAGATAGCCAGAGTGGTGACTGGTAAACCCCAGGGATTTGCTCTGGGACACTTTGGGTTCATCCCTGTCCCAGTTTCAGGGGCTTTGGGGAACTCAGCCCTGGCTTGCCATTCACCACCTCTGAAGTGCTCTGACTGTCTTCCTCCTTCTGACAGTATAAAGAGGTGGAAGCTGACACAGGTGAATTTGTTCATAGAACAGGAGCAGTTTATAGGTTTGGGGTTTTTTTTGACAGTGAAAGCAATACTTAAGATGTGCTGAAGGTGAATTATGGGCATAAGGGTATATGGAAAGCCTGCTAGTTAGAAGGACACTAACATCTGTCCCTTTCTGTCAATTATTAAAAAAAACACCCCAGACTCTAGGAGACAGCAAAGAAAAGATGAAGGTGGTGAGTCTATGCCATTATATTCAATGGGGACATAATTCAGTCTGGGTAGGTAGATTTATTCACAGATAATGTTATTTTGAAGTAATTTCTGTTGTTTGTAGTGATTTTTCAGGACATATTTTGGAATATCCCCTGGTTTAATTTATTCTGGAGGCATATAAAGTATGGTTTAATGAGCTTGTTTAAGTTCTGGTCAGGAGTTTTTCTCCCGTATTATAACAGAGTATTTGAACTCTTCTATTATGCAAAATATTTAGTGTCTGTTTGAAAACTCACTGCTGGTCTGCAGTTCAGCAACAGTAGTAAATAGTTTACTAGTTTAAATTTTGCGTGTCACTAGAGACAGAAAGGGGCTTTTGGGTGACTTATGGCTCAGGTGTCCAAGGTGCCAGCTCAGATTTTAGTCAGGAAGGTGAGACACTTTTTAAAGAAATCCACAACTTAGCTAGGGGATTTGGCTGCAAATATATGGTATGGTCCAAGAAGCAAGTAGACAACTAGAATAACCTGGTTTCTACAGTTTTTATATATTTTGGATCATCAACTTGGTGCAGCTGTTCCATTTTTTATTTTTCTTTGAGTATATTGCAATAATTCCTGCCTATCCAAACATAGTTTTGATATTGATTTCTAGAATGCCACAAATGGCTTGAAACAGGAGCTGAGAACGACAATGTCTCAGCCACAGCAGCTACTGCTGTCCTCTGAGCAGCAGCTCAGTCTTAGTGACAACTGAGGGCTTCTCATGAAAAAAGCCATTTTACTGTGTACACCCGATTCATTTGACTGATTTACAGAATGTGACAAGTAATCCTCACCTTCAGATCAGTCCTGAGACATGGTAAGATGTTGAGAGGCTTTCCAGCAGCAAAGTTCTTAGCATAATAATCTAACTTACAGTATAGTGTTCTCTTTAGCATAACTTAGCTTTACAAACTGTCTCTGACTTTGATACTCTCTCACCTGGACCGTGATAATGGTAATTTTGCGAGTGCTCCTTGTTATCTGATAAGGGAAATGCTACTGGGGAATCTGAGGGCAGTAGTGAACAGAGGTGTCTCCTCTAGGAGACAGCTTCATGGTGTCTGGACAGCGTGAAACTCACTTGGGATTTTTTTTTCAGGCATTGTGGAATTCAGGTTTGCTCAGGGAACTTCTGCACAGGATGAAAGCATTGCACCAGCTTTTACCTGCCTCCTAGTTGCTGGTTTGTGGCCCACAGTCCTATAGGTTGGTGAAGTCCCTGGGTACCAGGGTGGCTTCAGAAGGGGTGAGCAGTAGGGCTGCTCCGACATGTATGGGGGTGGGAGAAGGCCATTCCAAAGACTTTCTAAATCTCTGTTGTCACCTCTAGACCATACTTATTTCAGCATCACTTGGCTGCTTTTGTTAAAAAATCTGCCACTGATTCAGCTGGATGTGAACCTCTTAAAGAGCTTTCAAGTGGGGAGGGAAGGCAGTACTGTGTTCAAAACTGCCACCAGGAGTCTATCAAGCCTGAAGACTTAATGGGGCTGAGGCCGTGCTGCTCTGTCCTAAAGGAGATGTGTTCAAGCACTGAAGAAAAGTCACTGACAGCCTCCTAAGGAAGCATGTGAAACTGGACATCCAAAAGGAGAAGTTTGTAGTCTTGACTGCAGTAGGTTTCAGGTAGAGAGTAGCCTGTGGAATAGTGCACCACACTTGTGAGTGAACTGGGAGCTTGCTGTGTCATCAATAAAACTGCTCTCAAAGACACCAGTGACTTTATTGGAGTCCCATATACACATTGGGCCTCTTGTGTGAAAGATTTCTGTCCCAAATGTGATAATGAGCTGATATTTCATTATTGCTTGTGTTTAATTTTTCCATGCACCAGTGTTACTGGTTGAAGTAATCAAGCCAGATAATGAAACTGAGGCCTGAGACCCTGGTCTGTGTCCCAGAACAGTGGCCTGGACGAAGTCATGGTGGCAAAATTCCATTTGATTTCAAAGAGGCCTGGCTGTCATCCATAGCAATAAACTACCCCTGTCCCTAGCACTAATAGACTAAAACTATTTTCAGCGTAGCTTGTTATGCTTTACCTACCACTTTATTTTCAAACATCTTTCATATTGTAAGCAATTCTACAATGTATATAGAGATAGTAAAACAAGCAGTGATTCTGTAACTCCTAAAATTCAGTTAGAATGATGACATATCATTGTAAGTTTTATTTTGTGTGACTTCCAAGGGGGGAAAAGCATTAAAAGTTTTGTGTTTGAACATTTTCCTTAAAGAGAGCTTGTCTGACAGATATAAACTCTTATTTGATCCTGCTATTTCATCTTTCAAATAATGTAATTGCATATATTTAAGGGAACTAATTCAAATCACTTAAAACCAAAATATTCTCCTCATCAGATAATTGATTTCTAAGGCTTAAAAATGTAAATAAAGTGTGAGTCATTTTGTGTGTGGTTGTAGGAAGCTCCAGGTAACTTTTCTGAGAATGGAGAGGGTGTGTGTGTATATGTATATATGTATGTATATAGATGGATACACACATATATGTATACACATCTATACATATATGTACACACATGAATATATATATATATGCTTGCCTGTGAACATTTATATGTAAGTGTGTGCACATAGACACCCCCACAGACATCAGGGCAGAACTTCAGTTGCAGGATGAGTGCCATCTGACTACCATCTTGTACTGCCCCAGTACCAGAGGAGGGCAGGGTCTTGTAAAGAACACAACAAATAATTATAAAGAGGAAGGAGACAGTAAGGGAGGAAAGAAGGTGGGGATGAAAGCACAAGATGATATAAATTATCTGTGGGCCCTGCATGGTGTTTATGAGTCACTGCAAAACACCTTTAATAAGAGATGTGGGTTGTCCCTGACATGCTGAACACGTAAGGATCATTACGTGGCTGATAGATGTCGCAGCACAGGTAGGTCTTGAGGAGAGATTTGAAAGGGAAGATTTCCATCAGATCTTTTTCAAAGGGTACATTTTCTCCTTTACATCAGTTGGAGTTCCCAGAGCTGAATCATTAATAAGCATTTTTTTCTGATGAAGTTCGGAGACCCACAGCACTGAGAGCAGGATGAAAGTAAAGCTTGAGAGATTTGCCATATACTCAGTTCCACAAGGGCTCACTCTTCCAACAGTTGCCTCATGTTTTCTGAAGAACTGTTGTGTGTAAATGAGTCATGGCTATGCAGCATAATTTCCCTGCTCAGCATGTTCTGGGAGTGTTTTTCAGGATAACGTGAGGCAGGCTGCAGTCATGGGGGTGACCTGAGGAGGTTGATGCTGCCAGTCCTGGCAAGCAGAGGGCTGAATTGGTGCAATTCCTGCAGCAAATCACCAAGTCTCAATCCAGAGAAAAGCTTTTAAGTAATTCAGGAGGGGAAACACCATTTTGCTAAGCCTGATTTCTTAGGTCTGTAAAAATCCTTTCAGAGTACATGTATGCTGCACGGAACCAAATGGCACTGTTCTTACGGAATTGTATCTCAAGAAGAAAAGTTGATTTAGCTCAGTCTTCAAATCCCTGTTAAAACTTTGACTTTTATGTCAAGGTAGTAAATTTTAGTTAGATATGGATGGAACAGGTAGGAGCTTCTTTTAAAAGAGATCTGTTTCTTTTAAATAGGGTTTGTGTTTTTATCTCATATGCCAGATCTCATCTGTACAATTTTAGGGATTAGAGTTTTACAGGTAAATATCTACACAGCTGGCTGAGGATGGTACAAGGCAGAGGTGCCTACCTGTCACTGAGGACATGGATTATAAGTAACACATTCTTTCCTTTCTGTGGACAAAGGCAGGAGATCCACTTGGGCTCACATCTAGGCTTTTATACCTTAACCTATGTCTGCTCATGCTGCTAAAGGAAGGATTTGTGGACACCTTTCTTGTCACCACAGCAATCACACAATGAAAGTGGGGGCCTTTTCTTATACTCCCCACCTCCATGGAAGGAGAGACTGAGTTCAGCATTTCTGTCCAAGTGGAAATGGGGCTCCTGCATTTGGGCGTGGCCTACTGGCACTCACTGTGAAAGAAAATTGCTCATCTGCTGTAAAATATTAATGAGACCAGTCTAGATTTGTGTCTTGAAATTCAGCCTGCTGAAAGCTTAATGTGGTACAGATTTTGGCACTAGTTTGGCCCATTTCTAGCTAGGGTGGTACTCTGATTTACATGTTATTCAAAGACCCAGCTAGAAAAGATTGATTTTAATTATTAAAGAGATAATGAAATGTTATGTAGATAGATTAATTTCATACAGGCCAGCAGTTGGGCACTGACAGAAACTAGATTTGAGTCAGTCATTTCCCAGCCCACCACAATCTTCCCCTTTGCTCTTACTCAAGTGCAACAACCCCCGTCAAACACAGTGTAGTAGCCAGAGAAACTCTGGAGCACCACAGTCTAGGGAGGCAATGATTCTACTCACACGTGAGCAGTGGTAGCATTCTATTTATTGTATAATCATAGAATGGTTTGGGTTGGAGGGGACCTTAAAGACCATCTAGTTCTAACCCCCCTTCCATGGGCAGGGACAACTCCCACTAGACCAGGTTGCTCAAAGCCCAATCCAATCTGGCCTTGAACACTTCCAGGGTTGGTGCATATCCTGTATAGAAAGTCCATTACCCCAGCTGAGAGCATGTTCATAAAAGCTGTTTGTTACTTTCTTTACTCATAGTATTTTATTGGTAAGTAAAAGCAAACAGCTGCCTTCTTCTTTCAGTGTCTTTGCCTCTTTTTTTTCCCTCCTCCTCTGTGAGCTTCAGAAGTTTCCTGAGAATCATTTAGATGAAAATTGTGCTAACAGATGATTGACAGGAGAATTTGGGCATGAGGCACCTATTGTGTCTGTAACTCCTTTTCTCACTCTCAGCAACTGTGTTTCAGACCATTTGTGGGGTGGAGGCCAGAGAGTTTTGTTTTCAGGCTGCTGGAAAGCAGAGTCCTGCTGTCATTTACAAAGAACATGGCAGTAGTTTTTTTTCCCCCCATTAGATGTAGGGCTTTTTCCTGTTATTTTTCTCATCTCTATCTAAATTCTATGTCTTTGAATCCTTTCTTAATAATTTCACTTCCTTGTTCATTTCTCCCCCTTCCCCCACCATTTATCCCTGAAAATAACAGGTGTGTCCAACTTGTGGTTCAAAGACAGGTTTTATTTTAGCTTGCTTTTTTTTCCTGAGCAAATATGAAATGTGAAAGCATGCTGCATTTGTCTGATGATCAGTTGTCCACAATCCTGCTAACACTGGCCCCAAACATTTTGACACATGATCTGATTTCATCCAAGTTTGTCAGAAATGTAAACATAAGAAAACCAGTAACCCCCTACAAAAATAATAAACACCTATGTGAAAATAGTTGGTCAGGTAGAGGGGGCAGAAGGTTCATGCCCCATCAGGGGAGAGGCTGATGTGAAATCATGTTGCTTAGACATCAGAGAGTCCAGAGGAGAGCACAGACTTGAGATACAGATCTGCAGGAAATCAAGTTTCGTCATCTCTGCTGCTTATAGAGTGAGATATTTAATTTGTCTCTCCTGAAAGAAACTTTGAACTGTTCTTCTTTAGTCCCAGGGTGTCATTGTGGCATTTGAATATTTTATTTATTTACTTATTTACAGATTTATTGATCAGTCAATTATGATTAATTTAGGTTCTGTTAATGCTGCTTATTTCATAGAAGACTTGTGACTATGACATCTACAGTGTGGAGTCTGTCACCTGATTTTTCTCTGCTATTTTTATGTCTGTCCATGTATCAGAGAGAAAATAATGTCTGTGGTCCCAAGTGGGAAAATAACTACTAATGGATTAGGTTATATCAAATGGATTGTGAGAATGAGATAACCAGCCATAACAGTCTGAGGTACCCAGCACCAACCACAATAAAACCTGATATTTATTGGCAACAGAAATGAAAGTCATAACCCAGAGAGGAAGGTAAAATTATATGGACTCAGATTGACTATGGAATAATAGTCCCATTCCTTCTTACATTTTCTCTCAGCTAAGAAATAAACCTTTAACATCACATCTTCTTCAAAACTTCATTCGAAGATAAAAATGAGTGATTTTGTTGACATAATGTCTATTTCCACTGAGAGCTCTATCAAAAGAGATCAAGTAGGTGTCGTCTTTCTGGAAAACGAAGATTAAAATCTACTGGCTGCCAGTGCCTTCCAAATGGAAGAATGTGTTAAAGAGTAAGACTTGTTTTATTCCTTTATAAGTAAGTGAAGCTAGCTATGGATTTACATGCTTCCTTTAATAGGGTCCCTAACTTGTTCTTTGGAAAAAGGTGGCAGTAAAGCTTTACTGTATCAGTTATGAGAACATATTTCTTTGGTTCTCACTGGACAAACTTTCAGCTTTCATGGTCTCAGACTTAGTAGGACCAATAACATCTAATATCTAAAATTTTCATAAAGTTTTGAGGTTTTAAAATGCTACAGTAATTATTTTCTTCTGTCTCAAGATATTCACGGTAAGTTTGTAGCACATGGCAATATTCAGCAAGAGAAGGGCGACTTCTCCTGCCCAGCAACTTATTAATGAGCTGAGTTTATCTTTTACTCAGATGTTTGACTTCTTTAATGTAGTATTTTTGTAGACAAGCTCTTTTAGTAAACTTCAAGAGATCAAAATAGAGGTAGGAAACAGGGAATATGTTAGTGGAAGGAAAGATGAATAACATGGTCAACGTTGGTAAAAAAAAAAATTGATGGAATATTTTCCCTGAATTTTTGAATTTTATTTATTTTGCAGAAAACTAATTTTGGAGCAGAAAGATGGGACCATGTCAAAATATCACATTGCAAGTTGTCTGCACCTGTGACTTCTATGTCCATTCAACCAAACTATTCAAAACTCAAAGCTGTCAGAGAAAAAAAAACCCAAGTAGTAAGTAGGAGTATATTCAAGTCTTAAAAATGTTTCTTTTGGTTACAGTGCAAAATTAAAATCTCAAAAATGTTTGGGATTAAAAATCTTTAGAGCACACAGCTCAGATAAAATCATATGGTGATTTTGCTTAAATTTTAAAACAAAATACTTTGAACACAGGAATTTTAAATTTTTTTCCTCAAATAAAGCCTAACAACAATTTTTAGCAAGTCAAGATTAGCCACTGGGGAGGTGGGAATCATGAACTGAAAGATTTCTCACCTGCTCCACAAAGAAGGCTTTGATTGCATCTGTGAAGAGCATTCTCTGAAACGGGTGAGTTGTGCTCTCTGCTCCTCCTTTCATCTTCACGAGAATGGCTACTGCATGCTCAGAGCTTCAAACTGCACTGCTGTCACTTTTAAGAACAACCAAATTAACTGCACAATTTTTCAAGATATTATAAAAATTTCAAGACCAAGTTTTTGAAGAATGCTTTGACTTATGGCCTCTCTACTACGAACTTAGTTTTATATGATATTGAATACAAGTTAAACTATTTGGAAATGAGGCAACAAAAAATTATGGATTACTCAGGACTCTGCATAGCCAGACATGTTTCCTTCTTACGTATCCCTTGACAGTTCCATTATGAACTGATAATTGCCAGCTCTGCTGTAATATATCCTTCTATTTATTGGTTATTTCACATCATCATGAGCCAACTTCCCCTGTCCTAGTGCTGCCCAAAGGTGGAACAAAAAGGCAGGCTCGGACTTCTTTTTTTTGTTCTGCTTGGAAGAAGAAAAAGGAATTATCTCTGGAATAAGAGTGACAGGATGAAGCAATATTGTAACGGTCGCAGTCAAGGTGCAACCACTGAATGTGTCATTTCTTCAGTGTGCACTGTCTGAAATCTGTCTAGCTTTAGAGTTGAAATAAACCCACCAGTAAAATAACATCTTATAGCTTTAAAACTTTTCTGTTTGTTAGTAGCCCAGAGGACATTTCTCATCTCAATTTTATCAATCATATCAAACTGATATGAAAGTTTACCAGCTATTGAACATGCTTACTATAGCTATCCTGAAGACTTTCCTCTACTTAGTGATTGGAGGAGAAACAAAAATTTATTAAATCTGTATAACCACCATGTTGATGTGAGTATCAGTTGATACCACATATAAATATATTAAGACTTCTTTATTGATAGAACTGTCTCTGCCTGGGCAGACTGCAGTAATTCAGTTAAATTAGTGTTGCTATCAAGGCAGCTAAACGAAGGAAGAAAAGTAAATACTAGACACAGAGAAGGGCAGGTAATTTCTGTCACTCCAATGAAAACTGGCTTTTCCAACCAACAGCAGATTTCTGTGAACAGAGTAGGCATTCTTACAAAGCCTACAGTAAATGAAATGTCATTTTTATGGATGATGATGTTATTTGCTCTTGAGAATTCTGCTTTTACAGGAGCTGGTTCAGAACTTGCTGGTCTTGTCTCCACCAACCTTATGTTTCTCTGCATCAAAGATGTTAACTGAGTCCTATAAAGTAAATATTTAAGGATCTTGGGAATCATTCCTTCAAAATTTTGCACAAGCTTTTATCAGTAGCATCATTTTTTGTCAAGATGTACTTGCAGTACAAGAGAGGAATGATTTTCCCATTGGAAACAAGGAAGCCTTAAATTCTTTTTTTTATGCTGCCCTTGGTAGAGCACAGTGTTGTTTAGGCTTTGTGTACGCTACATTTTTACTCCCTGGGAGCACCCCGACCAGCAAAACCAGAAAAAGTATGGCACTAATTCAGTTTTCTTGTTTCCTTTCAAGTTTCAGCATCGTGACTGCTTGAGCATCTGGACGTGACTGTTCGCACTTCTGCCAGGGGACCAACTCCCACATGCTCTTCCTTCCCTCACCCCCGCCTGTTTCCTCCTTACCCCCACCCAGAAGTCACTTTTCTTGAGAAATGGGAAAGCTATCGGCATGTCCTCGTGCTTCCAGGGAAATTTGCAGTCTGCCTTAGCTCTCAGAGGTGGGTGATACCTGCTTTTTTTAATGGGCTGGTCAGAAAGCAGCAGGCGGAGCTGGCATCTCCAGCCGGGTCCTCTGCACCCCTAGGAAGGCCGGAGCTGTCCCTGTGCTGTGTGGGTGACACACGTGCATGGCTGTGGAGGAGAACTGATGGGGGGTGGTGGGTGATGGAGCAGAGCCCAGGGCCACCCACAGCCAACCTGCTCAGCTGAGACGGGCCTTGAAAGGCTGTAAAATTTTGCATGGTCAGTGGATGCTGGCAGAAAAGGAGAAAGGCATCCAGCTGCCATGGCTGGTCTCTTTCTGGAAGAAAAGAGTATAAATTACATTTATGCTTTGGGAATGACTTGTTATTGCCCTGCTTCTCTGCCTGTTAGAGGCATTTTGTTTATCTGCTTTTAATAGAAGTATTCCTTCGTAGGCCATTTGTTTCCTGTTGGGCAGTGGGGACCGTTTGCTCCCTGAGTCCTTTGCTCTGCTCATTGCATCAGGATAATTTTCCCTGGTTTCTGGGTGAGGACTTCTGCTGCTCTAGCAGTGATTTACTTTAAATGAGAACCCACCTATTACCTTTTCCACTCAGGTCCTGGCAGAATGGTTGAGAAATGGCTCATATCAACCATAGTCTGGCGTTCAGTGTTTATCCAGTACCTGTTTAAGAGGTGATGGTTTGTGCTGACTGCCAGACTCACACAGACTCAAAGTGACCGCTGGAAGGAGAAAGACTCTGTGCCCTTCTACCAAGCTGAGGATGGCAGTCTGTGCTGGGGAAAAGTATCTGGGAGACAACCAGACCCAACACCTTTGAAGGTGAGCTTTCTCTTGTGCCTAGTCCTGCTTTACCTGCTGAAAGACTTTCAGTGAAACAGTTGAAAAGAGTGTGTTAATACCCTTTTACAGTATGACAGAGATTTAAATCACAGATTTCTTTTTTTTTAATAAACAGAGGGTTGTTGAATTTCTACAAAGCTTCTAACCCTGCTTAGAATTTCAAAACCAGCTTTGGACTGGAAAAAATAAATCGAACAATGAAGGAAAATATTCAAATCCTCCCCTACACCCCTCAAATAAAAGGAAAGAGGAAAAAAGTGATATGTCACTTTAATATTAAAGTTTAAAAGGCTTTGATAGAGAGCAGAACTTTGCAGAAGAGAAAATGATGGGGGTGACAAATCTTTAAAGAAGGGAAAATGGAATACTATTTTTAAAATTCCTCTATTCTTTTCAGATAGTGGTATTTTACAGAGCCTTACAGATGACAAAGCAGCTGCTTCCCCTGAGCCTTACAATGCTTTCTCCACACACCACTGGGCTGGGTTTTTTTTCTTCTTTTTGTGTCACATTGATCTTCTCTTGTTGTGCTGCCTCTAACATGCCATTAGGTGCCTCTGGCTGCCAATAGTGAGGAAGATCAGGTTCTTGTGGGTAAACTGCCATTAGGCTCTTCCCGACATGGCTTAAAACATTGAAGTTTGTGTTGACTCTTTGAAGATATTTTGAGAGGTTAGGATTAACTTGTTACTGTTTTTACTACTTGTACTGAAGGAGTTTCTAGGAGCCCTTGTCCAGATCTATCATACAGGAGCTGCACAAATGGAAGTTAAAAGCAGCCCCTGTCTCCCGGAGCTTGCCTTCGAACAAGTGAGATGTATAAAACGCAATTATTATCCACAATTTGCAGCAGAAAGTTTTCCACTGCTGCACAGAAAAATAATTATACTACAAGCTCCAAGTAGAAGTAATATGGGCAAATGAGAATGATATTCTCCTATCTATCCTAAAAAACCCACTTTCTTACAACCTGTAAGGTGAGGTGATGTGTTAAGACAACAAAAAAAGGTACCCGCAGTGGCTAACACCTGAGAACAGTCCATCAGTCATATGAGCCAGATTGGCAGCTCTCATTCATACTTAAGATGTTGGTTGCTGCCTCTGGTCCCAGAAAATCAAGATTACTTGCTCACCTGTTTTTGGGGGTACACCAATAAAGCTCATGCTGCCCAATGAACTGCAAAGTAACTTCTGTAAATATGTGCAAAGCAGCTTTATTGTCCCCCCTCAGATCTTAGCCTTAAATATCCCTCCGTGTCTGTAATTTCTGCCAGGACTTGATGAGGGTCTGCCACTGGCACGTGGATGCCGTTTTCTGTCTCACCAGTCGATACTGTCTGATGGGTTCCTTTCTGCCTTAAGGGCCTGTTGTGTCTTGCTAAGGCTGTGGGTGACCAGGGCAGCAGTTCCAACCTGTAGAGCTCTTCACACAACAGAAACCTAGTAAATGTTGTATTTCTAGGTCCTGAAGTAACGCATAAAATAATAACAAGTAATAATACTACTAGTAAGCATCAAGAAATCTTTCTTCGACCGCATTTCTATGCTTGTACTCTCAAATACCCTTCCCCTGCCCCTGATTTCTGTGACCCTGGAACATACTTGACAAAGCTTGCCATGTATGGGAGCAATTTGCAGCCACTGATATTAAGGATGCCTGTATTTAATAATTGAAAAGAATTAGCATAATGCTTGACTCATTGAATTTCTGTGGGGAAACAGTACCTCCAGTGGTCATTTAGAGTCCAGTCATGTTCTAACAGACTTCAGTGAGTACAGTATTAGGTCCTTAATTTATACCTGGCTTTAAAATTTTCCTTGAAGCCCTAAATTATACATTCATAACCAATTTCTAATACAACACAGATGCTAGAACTGTGCTCTTCAAAAGGTTTATTTTGCAGTTATTTACCTTTGCCAAGGGCCTTGAGATTCAGAAAAAAATCACTGTGAAAATGCAAAGTAATATCAATTTTTAGGGAAAAGCGAAAACTTTTTTAAGGAAACAGTACAATCCATATGGTGTCTGAACTTGACTTAGGAATGTCATCTAAATGCTAACTGAATAGATCTTTTTAAAGTCAGAGATATCTTTCAGTTAGAGGTAAGGCTAAGAGAATTTTCTTATGCATTTTAAATTGGCTAGAGGTTAGAGTCTGAAGTGAGACATCCATTTAGGAATGCTCTAATTTGACCAGTCAGGAATCATGGGGAACAGAGGTGGAAGACATCTTGGGAGGACTTCTACCCTGTGTCCTTCAAGGTCAGGCTATCTCTAGTTAAACCGTCTCACCCCTCAGCTTCCTTCAGGCTGCCATTCCACAATACAGAAGGAAAGGGAAGGTCGGTAAGGTTTTATGTTCCCTTGTCGTTCCTTCTTTTATTAAAGACCCTGACTGATTCTGGCGTGGTATTGGAACTGCTGTGTGTTGCTGATAGTGAAAGGATTGCAGGAACTGGCACGACTGTTCCCTTCCCTTCAGGGAAATTACTGCCTGAGAGCTCAGAGGCTAAATCTTCAGAGTGCTACCTGGGGTTGCAACACATTTATCTAGAGAAGTACAGCATAATTAGCTTTTCTGTGGCTGTGTTTTCAAGGGGCTGAGGGTACACCACTGAATATGACTTGGGAGGGGTCACATGTACTCCCTCGAAGTTTTTAATGTTGATTGTTCACTGGGTGATGTAAATTGTTATCATTTCCAGTTGATGACTGAGGACCTTGCAAGCATGTTTATATTTATGCTCCTGGGCAGGTGCTGTCTCCGTAACTACTGCAAACTTCTCAGAGCTTCGAGTGGGCCCAATCTGTCAAACTGGGAATCCGGTGTATTAAGCCCTCTACAGTTCAGCTGGAAGTGCACACTCATGTGGCTGGAAAGGGAAAGGGAGAGCCAGCAGAGAGAGATCTTATCTGATGGTGGATAGCCAAGATGCCTGCTCTGTCTGTGTCTTTCCAGGTAGAGCTACCTCTGTTACCTTATTCCCACCTCCTGCATGGACAGTCATCCACTTCTGCTTTTTGAGAGCAGTCAAACTCTTCCCTGAAGTCCACAGGCTCATCCTTGTTGCTGACACATCCCCTTCATCCACCACAGTAGAAGGCTCTTGGGTTTGCCTCTGCTGTGAAGCTGAATTCTGCTCACGCTGGAGAGACCACTTGGACTGAGGGCTTGCATGAGAATGAGGTGGTGCTTAGCTGAAGCAGGAAAATGAAAACACTAACAAAATGAAATTTAAGGGGAGATAGCAGATGAAAGCCAAAAAAAAAAAAAAAAGGTAGCAAGCTGTGATTAATATGGGAAATAGGTAACAAAAAGTGGAAAGTTAAAACATGAATAATTAAAAAAGACCACAGGCAACACAGTCAACATTTTTTATGTCGCAGCTGGTTTTGCTCAGGGAGAAAGCAAAGGTGAAACAGATGAGCTGTGAATGCTGATCTCTCAGTCCTGCTTTCTTTCAATCAAGGATTACTTCTTATCTTTATTTTTTCTAATGAGGACTGCAAACCCTGATTGGGGATTTACCAACAGTTTTCCTTGATTTTTGTTGATTTCTTTTTTTCTCTATGGCATTGTGACACTTATCATCTTTGTCTGCCCTTAAATGGGTCATTTGCAGGAAAATTACAATACATTCCTGTCTGAACTACCAGCAAATTGAACACTCAGAAGACAGTAAGTGATGCTCTCCTTAAAGGCAGGCTATGAGTCAAAGAAAGCAAAAAACATACTAGTGAGATTCATGGGATGGACTAGGACATATTCCAAATTAGAGACTAGTGTCATCAAGAGGTGATGTATGGTTCATTTATATTGCTTTCTTTCAGCAAATGTGTAGTTCTCATTTACTTTTTAAATATAATAATTCCTATGTCATCTGGAGGGAAATTTATGTTTCAGTTCCGCAAATATGGGATTGAGGTTCTGTGCTACTAGATGCTGCATGAACCCTGGAAATATTCCTTCATATAGGTGGTCTTTTCCTAAATTATATGCATCGGAAATAGGCCACTGTGGAACAACCAACTCGGTACAGTTGTAAGCACTGTACACTTTAGCTGCAAATGGGAAGAAAGATCTAAGAATCACCCTTTCCAGACTGTAATGTAAATAGTACCAGTCTTCTTCAAGACTGATGTGGAAACATGCTGAAACAAACTGATAATATTGATGTCCTGAGAAGATTCCCTGACACTGTCCATGGAACCCAGTAACAAGAGTTGTTACAAAGCTGTGTGTGAAAATCTCCTTGGACTACTACAGGAATCCTATAAGTTTATTGAAGTCCTACTGTCTCTCTTTCTCTCTTTCTCTTTTTAAAAAATTACTGCCTTCAGAATTTAATTTGTGTATATTAATGGCATATGTGAAAATGATGGAAAATCAATACGGTATTTCTGGATACAAGGACATACATAAATATGACTTTCTCCACGATTAGGAAAGATTTATGTTTATTCTGTCCCTGTTTCATCTTTCTGCTCTCTGCACAGTCCAATGGTAACATAAATAATGTTAAAACAATGCACTGACTCACTTTCATCCATGTTTCTGGTTAGTTAAATTATTAATAAACAGTTGGTGCAAAACTGATTTCAGCTAAATTTAGCAGTCTGCAGTGCATACATTTATATCTGATTTATCTTTTTAGGGCTCCCTTTGTAGTCAGTGTGGGGAAAAGCAATCCCAAGGAGGGATGCACATCATGAGTTTTAGGTTCACTGCTTAAATGAGATGAACTGTGCCCTAAAACACTCCAGCTAGATCTGTGGCAGATGTCTTAATCTGCAGACATGAATTTTACCCTTTGTTCAGATAGTGTAATTTCTATGAATATCTGGATCATTACTTACAATCATGTCTAGCCCGAGGTAGCTGAAGGCACTATTCTCCTGTGGCATGAGGTGCTGCAGGGAGTGATCTCCCTTCATGAGCACTCACTGGGTGATAAAATAGCCACTGTTTTTTATGAGTGTCCTTGGATGCTTTTGTGAAGGCACCTAATTCTGCTCCTGCTGTGGTAAGTATCTATCAGGTTCAGCCTTTCAGAAAATGTGGCTGAAGCATGCTCAATGCCATGACTCAGGTCTCCCTCGTGGGAGGGTTTGAGAAGCTCCTGCTGAGCAGGAGATGGAGCAGCACCTCAGGCACTGAGCAGACTACAGTGGATAGGAGGGTGCCTCGTGATTGTAAATGTGTCCAGGGTTAAGCCATAGCAGAGAGAGGAATTTTTAAAAAAAATTATTTTTTAAAATTATGGTTTGTTTGGAGGTCTGTTAGCTTTGCCTCAGCCTCATGTCAGTGGCTCAAGTCCTTTACTGGATGTAGCTATTAATAATATTTACAACACAGGGATTTATAGACACATTTATTCTGGAGGAATCTAATCACTGCATTGCTTTCGTAAATGTAGCTGTATCAGAAGCAAACAGTGCATGAATTATATGTCTCAGCAGGATTGATCGTGCCCTTAGGAGCTAACAGCAGCACCCAGAGAACAATTACATACTCCTGCTCCCAGTAATGAAGTATTATTTAGAAACAGAAAGTCATTATGTAAAACTTTGAGAAATGATACAATTACATTACATTACACATACTTTTGTCATAGGCCTTTCTTACTACATAAAATTTAAATGCCTTCTGAGAGGGAATTCTGTAGTGCTCTTGTGCTCCCAGGCACTTTGCCTTTCTGTTAAATGATGAAAGAGAACTGTTTAAGATTGGAAATGTCACATACTCTGAAAATTCTAAAACCTCACGTATAAAAAGAAGTAGTGCTTGAAAACAAGCAGTAATCATATTAATATTCAGTTAAGTTAATATTAAATAACCTGTTAATTTGCCAGTATCTATTTCATATTTTGGTTTACCATTTTACTATAGCAATATGTAACTCAAAGAAGTGAACACAGGCATCATTATTTCTAAGGTTATCCATCCTGTATAGTCTACCTGATTTCTTCTTTAAATTTGTAATTGTTTACAGGTTTAAATTTAAGCCATAAGTTTTTTTCTTCTATTTGCATAGTAGTTGGTCTTTGTTTTGCACGCTGGTTTCAACTGGTGCATGGCAGAAGCTGTGTGATGGGAGGGAAAATGAGCTGTGTTAGTCTGGTTTGTGCAGCGTTCCCAAGGCAAAGCTCTAGTGAGTGGCTGAAGTGTGGGGCTGGGGCAGATGCCACCCCTGCATGGAGGCAAAAGTGGGAAGCAGGCAGCATCATGGATGGCCAGGATAGATCTGCTCTTTCACAACCTCTTCTGCATTATCTATAGAATGTGAGATTGGGAAATAGATTTGTAGGAAGGGCTAACACAGCATTTCCAAAACATCTCAGTAGCACTCCTAAATCTTAAGGATTTTTACCTGAGGCTGGAACCACAGCAAACATGAGTTAGTTAGCAACCTGCGTTCTCTGAGTGCATCTCATTGCTCTCACTAGCAGTTTTTGTTTACACAAGCTTTTCCTGGGAGGGGAGAGGTATGAGGCATGTTTCTTAACAACCTTCCCACACCTTTTATTTAACTGGGACTCTGCCATAGTGTGAAAAGAGTTCAATGCTTGTTCTTAGAGAAGCTCCCAGGACCCCACAGGAAAAGCCATAGGAAGCTCTGTCCTGTGGGAAAAAAAGTAAGGGACTGTTTTAAGTGCATCAACAGTCTTTTATTTAAAGGCAGTTGCTTCTGCGCTCCTATTTCTGTCTCAGTAATTGATTGTGGATGGTTTCAGCAAATGTGTTTCATCAAGAGCTCACTAACATTAGTGGAATTGAACCAGCTTTGATTTTTTCACCCACCATTTCCTAGTATTTTCTAATGGGTTGTGTTGCATTTTGCTTTTTAAAATAAATTCTGTGGCAACCACATTACACTAACAGCATGTGTGTGTGTGTGTATTTGCACACTGGGAGAGTGGAGCTCCATCACAAAACTTGTGAGAAGCCTGGTACTCCAAGGAGGTCTGATGAGACCTGGTTAATCATTTACATGTCTAAGATTTTCTGCTCAAGTCTTACAGCACAGAAATACTGAAGTAGTTCCCCGTCATAATTGATTACTTCAGGAGGCTGCTAAATGCCCACAGCACTGGAATAATACATAAACCAGTCCACCTTGCCCTCCCAGGAGCCATTTTCCAACATTTTAGTCACAAGCACTGCTGAGAACTCTAAAAATGTATTAAAATTTTAAATAGGTGGAAGCCCCCACAGATTTGTTATGAGAACAGCATGGTTACATTTTGACAGTATTTAACCTTTATTTCAATTATTCTCCTGAATATAATGCCTTATTCCCTTCTAGATCCTATCCAAGCTAATAAATTGTTGTTGAAAGCATTACATTGCAGAAGGCTGTCATCTGCATCTCACATGAGCTGCATTTTTGATACAGCAGTCAAACTGAATAAACCATGCACAGACACAGTGTGATATCTCAGTGACTGCCCTCTTCCCAGTCATCCCGGGGGTGACTTTGTATGAAACTCAGTGCCACAGAGCTCCTGACATCTTCCCATTTGTTTTTAATCCAACCTTTTCTATGATCCCTAGGCGTAGAGATGAGAGCTTTATATACACTCTTGTTTCCTGGATGTTGACTCTCTCTGTACACATCTTTGTTCCCGAGTTTCTGAGGGTCAGATTACATTAGAACATCCTCAGGTCCAGCACTGCAGGTGACCAGCAGTGACGCTCGGAGCAGCTCCAGATGCCGGACAGCCCTGAGACGCAGGAAGTTGCTTCAGTCCCTCAGCTGCCTGCTCTCCTCTGTGCCTGCTAACAAGTGTGAGATGGTTGGTGAAATGTCTGTAGTTCCCACTTATTTCTGGAAAGCTGCACTGCATTTCAAAATTTTCAGCCCCTTTATGAAGAACAGTAGTTTTCAAATTATGCAGGGGTTCTTTTTTCAGTTGTTTTTCAGTCAAAGCCTTTGCTCCTGGACACAAGGCATTACAGGAGATTATTCCCTTATTTTAGAAAGAAAAAAGCAACCCACAAACTGTTATTAGTTTTAGTGGTTGCAGTGAAAAACCCAAAAGTCATGGCTCAGATTGCCCCAATGGCAAATTAAAATGTAAGTAAAAAATATGCAGCATTTGTTTTTTTCAAACCCAAATTCTAACAGATTTTTTTTTTTTTTAAAGAAGGTCTTTTTTCTTCCTTATAGTCTGAATATTTGTAATTGATAAGGTTAATGTGGATAGGGTAGTGCTGCACAGGACTACACACTCCTTGTGGATTGTGGTCTTCATTTTTAACCCCCTCATCTATCTGTCCCTCCTAGGGAAGAACATTGTGTCTCGGGTAGCCCTGTAGTTTCATTTAACAGTGCTGAAGCTCCAGATTCAAGAAAAAGAAATGTATAGACTGAAAAGATACCTGAGTCTAAATGTAGTGATGTTGCCCTGGTTTTTGCTAAGCCTTCTGTTTTTAACCTTGGAGTCAGATTCTTTCTCACAGTTTCATGTAAATAATAGCCAGTGTTTACTTAACGGTGTTTTCTGTTTTTCATTCCTTTTGTGATAAGAGAACTTTGATGAGCATCTTTCTTCTCCAGTGGGATTGAGAAGGAAGTGACATGCTCTCCAATCCCTTGTGGAGTTGTGAATTGTATAAGAATGTGACATATGTCAATAATAAAGTCTTTCCCCTCCTTTCTGCCGAACCTGGCAGGTGTGAGAGCGTCTTTATTGTGTTTTCGCAGACACATCGTGATATGTTCTTGTGCAGAAAAATTCAGAAAACTTGGATAGAAATGACATGGAAGATCTGAAAGAATGCCCATCACGAAAGATTTAAACAACGTTTGGCAAACCCCTTGCAGGAAAGACACTGGGACAGTGAAGCATTTGGGCAGGGATGGACTATGTGATGTCTTAGTATCTTTTTCAGTTCTCTCTTTATTTTCTGTTTTTGGAATTTGTGAATGAGTTGTGTGGCACCCTCTGAATCTGAGGTTTTCCCCCTCTTAAGATATTATTAAATCAAATAAGATTTTTACATATTGTGTTTATGTAATTGCTTTCATCTACTAGTCATGTATGGCATTAGAGATGTAAAACTGATTTTGATAACAATTTGTTTTTCATAAAGCCATCTTGATGAGCATTACTTCTGCATCTGGTTTTAGATTGTTTCATACCTTCCTAAATATCCCTGTCATTTTGCGGAACATCATTTTATTTCCATATTTCTAGTCACCCTTTGGGATAATGGTGTACAATTAGCAATTTTCCAATCTTCTAGAAAGTCCTCCAGTGATCCAAATTATATCAAATTCATATCCCCAGACAAACTTAATGGCTTATTTTCTATTTGCTTGGATGCAACAGCCTGGGTCTAAGTAAACCTAATGGAATCTGTAGAAATCCTGAGTTTAACTCTTGGAAAAGTGAGATGGAATACCTGAAAGATGGGGCTGTTTGTATGCACACAAATGGAATGCCATGGTCAGAAGTATCTTACTCTCTGTGGTAACATAGGAATTTAAAACTTCAGAGGATTTTGTGCTTATATACCAGTCCAACAGAAAACAAAGCTTAAAATTTCTTGTGACATCTGTTTTACAAAAAAAAGTTACTACTTTTTCAGAAAACAGCAAATGAAAATATTTCTGTTTTGTTTTACAGATGTGATGGTCTTGAAATCTGGGTGTGACAGCACCAGAGAAACAGCTTTCATTTTCTGTATTGCTGAAGGGGATTGCAGTAGTGAAATAGCAGAAATCAGTTATAGCAGTTGTTTTTATTAAAATGACATTTACCTTGCTGCTCTTTCACCAGCTATCAATCTTAACTGGATTAAAACCAATGCAATGGCAAGTATGCATTATTAAAATGATTTTCACAGTATATTCAGTGAGATGAGCAACTGTATGGGCACCATGCCCTCTTTGACAGTAAAAATGCTCTAAGACTATGCATAGCTGTTAATTACTTTCCTTTAGTAGTAGCTGGTATTAAAGGGAAAAAAATACTATTTTCTCTTCTGCCCTGTGTAAAGACTATAAATCCATTTCTCAAGACAAATCATCACAGTATTGTGACAAAGGAGATGTTTGTGAAGAAGAAATTTTCAAGAAAGGCCTACTTACAATCTTCAGATTGTTTTTCCTCATCTGAGGCGCTGAATTTTTATATTTTTTGCTATCCATATTGATGCATTTTTCTAAGTGGATGTATTCTATGCACTCTGAAAATCCACAGACATCCAGTGAACATGCATTTAGCTTGCCCAGGTTTTGTCAAAAACATTGAGAAATTGACCTTCTGTCCAGTAGAGTTTCGGCAAATAAACCAGTAGTGTGCTTGTGTATGTATGAACTGGGATTAGAAAAGTAACTGTACAAAAATTCTAGGATATTAAGAAAAGGTAGCATTATTCAAAAGTTTTGCATGTTTAAATTCTTGTCTCATTTGTGTTACATGGTGAAAAGACCTAACAATGAAAGACTTAAAGTGAAGAGCTAGAAGAACAGATACGAGTTTGCAGCTGGTGTGTAAAGAAAAATGGTGTCAAATATTGGATTTAGACATCACAAAGATAGCATCCCATTCTGCTCCCAGCAGGAATTTTGTGATTGATCTCAGTGCTAATAGGATCAAACAGAAATACAAAAGGCATGTAGAAGTGGATAAAAGCAAAGTGGTGAAAGAACAAGACTGGCAAAGTGGCCTGCACTGATACGAAAGGATGGCAGTCCTTAGAATTAGGCCTTGCTTTGAAAAATGCAATACTGCTGTTGAAAATGTATAAACTACTTGCAAAAGGATTGATGTGCGTAGGTGTTCTACCTGCCTCATGAATATATTAATAACTGGGTTATATAGATATGTATATGGCTACAGCTCTTTGGTGCTCTGCATAAAATAATTGTTTGTCAGTAGCCTTTCTAGCAAATAAAAAAGAAAATTTGAAGTATTTTGCAATAAAATGGACTATACCATACCTAATCCAGCAAAATCTTTCCAGGCCTCAATGTAAAACAAGAAGTTCCACTCATGAGATGCTTTTTAATTTATCATTTGGTGGCACACAAACACATCATTAACATTATTCAGCATTATGAGAGCAATATTACCAACAATAAAAGATAATGAAATAGGATTTTTATTTAAATTTAGTTTTGATTAATGGCATTGTTGTAAAATTTTACCACAGATGAATAGAAATCAGTAAATGGAAATAAAAAAGGTAATCTTTCTTCAGTTCACATCTTAAGAAAAGACTGAAGTAGGCTTCAGTGAAAGGCTTTTGAATAAGAAGTGACTTCATGTGTGATGCTTCCTAATGTGGAAGGGAACCTGTAGGCAGACTTTTTTCTGCCTTGGGTCTTAGAGGAAAAGCCATGTGAGAAGGATCTGGAAGATGTGGTGATGGTCCTTACCAGGGAAATATAACAGAATAAAGATTCATTCCATTTACTTTGGAAATCTACCTTATGATGAGTATTAGGCTCTAAGGAACCCAATTGTTCCCATGGAAGAGGTGACTTAGACTAAAAGTCAGCCTTAACCTTTCAGCCTGCTAAAGTTAGTGTTTCTCAATATAATGTAATGTTATTTACTTTAGTGTTAATTTATGCCTCACTGTCACATTTCCTTCTTGCAGCACAACTCCAAGTATCGTGTCGCTACCTGGCTGCCCCATCTGAGCCTCTAATGTGAAAGAGGAAGAAGCCTTTACTGCCTTAGGGCACAGAAACACCAGATGCCATTTTTTGGCTGGAGGCTGTTTCCGTGGGATTTGCTGTCTCATATTCAACACATTCTCTAAATTATATTGGACTAACAGCTTTGGTTTTATTGAGAATTATTGTAGCTCCCACCTATCTCCACACACAAAAAAACTTTGCTTTGAAATCGAGTGGGAGAAGATATGTAATGGATATGTAATGCAGCATGGTTTAATGAATGACCTACTTTGGGAACCAGCGCCAGACCAGAAGCCCTAGTACAGAGGGGTGAGGACTTTTGCAAGGCTGGATACCTTACTCTTGTGGAAAGAACAAGCTGATGTGGCTCCAGGTATCTCTCTGATTTCTCTGGAGCTGCTTTGAGATTCTCTGTGCAGCACTGCATTGTGTCAAGTAGACATATTGGTTAAGTTAATATATGCCCAATAAGCATATGTGCCCAATGAAGACAGCTTAGGTAATTTTATGTGGAGAAGTTTATTAGAAGAACTGTGGAGCTTGTGACAGAGAAGCAGTTGATTCAGCTGAAAAAATATATCTAAAAAGGCACAGCATGTGTTTGGAAAGGGATGTTCAAACTGTGTTACTTAATCAGGCATCATGAAATGATTATTTTTGAAAATATTTTGGCAAGATCTCCTGACATGTAGCAGATAGCTTGCAATTTCTATTGCATGCGCTCCAGTAATAGTTCTGATAAAAAACCCCTCTGGTTTAATTAATGAAGTTGACTTTCTCTAGAATTCCACTTTTTCCTGGGTCACAGGAGAGATGATGAACAGTGTTGAAATGAATGGGTCCAAATCACTGAGACAAAGAGTAGTTTCCTTCCCCATATTAGGGAAAGCAGTACTGTCTTTAAGTTGGCCACAGACCCAAGGATAGCACGAGTAGAGACTGACTGAAATTACCAAATTTATGAGTCATGCCTAGGTGTGAGATTTAGGACAGTCGCCCAGACCTCCAGCTGTGGTTGGTGAAGAGATGAGGATCCTGTGAAAGTAGTTCACAGCTGGAGCCTAATTTAGATCCCTGAATCACCACACAGAAGTGCCTGTAGAGGAGACTTAGCTCAAACATTACTTTGGCTGGCCTTCAACCTCAGTGGGAAGCTGCAGGTTAGGAACTGTGCCTATTTCCCTTCTCCCTTTTATGCCAACATAGGTTCTCCATATGTAGACTGTCTTCTAGATCTGCTGATAATGCAGAGATTCTTGGCCTTGACATTCATAATTCAGGGACTAAATTAATTTTCTAAGCCTAAATCCAGATTAGCTGCTGAGGGAAACCTGTTGATAATGCTGGTTTGAAAAACTCAGGAATCAGAGGGGAATGAGTTACTAGAACTAATTTAATGTACCTCAGAAGACTTGCTTAATAAGAAATAATGAAAAAGCAGTACTCTCAGTGTGCAGGGTCACTTCAGCATCTTTTTCTTATATCATGACAGGGATGTAGAAGTCAGGACTGGTCCTGTGGGCTTATGAGCCTGTTGCTTGCGTTGTCTCAGGCAGTACTGATACTCAATTTGTACTGCTAATCATAGGAATCATTATGCAGCTGAGTAGAAAAGGGCAAGATTACTGATTAATAAAATTCTTCTGTAGTTAGGCATTGAAGGAACAGAGAATTCCTCTGGTCTTTAAAAGGATATTTACTTTTTACTCACAATAAGGGCATTCACAGAAGCTGCATTTAATTTCTACACTGCTGAACTCCTTCCTGATGTGTCTATGTACTATGATCTCATTAGGGAAGTCCAATTAATGGTGGGCTATATGAGAGATGAAGTCTTCCTTTGAGGAACCTAAATCTTCCTCAAAATTACATTTCTGCCTAAAGAACACCTTCCAAGGGTTGCTCAGTTACTAGTCTTCAACAGGTCTGGAAATAATTTTGATTCAAGTCGCTTGATGTTTATATTTGTACAGGAAAAGGATGAGAAGAATTGAAAAGAGGTTTTAATTTTTATTCTCTTTTTTCCTTTGTTGGTACTAAACTATTTATGCCAGGTACTTTTCATGTGAGTTTGTAATTTTAAGAGAGACATTCCTACTAGGTATCAGTTTGTTTATTGTGAAACTTTGCATGTGCCTCTCTGAGGTAAGAAAGTGAGTTAAAGATAGAAAGCTGAAGTGCTCAGAATTTTTCATCATCATTAGATTTTGCATCCATAATAGCCTTCTGAAATCTTCTGTCCAGCTGCTGCATAGCTTGGAGATGTTGAAAAGTCTGAAAGTTGATCAAGGGTAAATCTGCTTTACCCTAGAGTTTGATCTCTCATCTGAAATACCAGGTTGTGAACAGCACATGGTCCTACCTCTGGCCTGAAAACTCCAGGAACGCTTCCAAGAGAAGTCTCACTCTCCTGTGCCTTTGCAGTGGGCTTGGGAAGCTAATTCCTTGGGGACATACCAGGCTGGATTAGCAGTCATATCATGGGATATTGTAATCTGGAACATGGGTCTGAGTTGTCCCCTGAAGGACTGGCCAGGGTAAGTAGTGTTGGAAGAAGGACGTGAATTACTGAAGATGTTCCCATCCCAGATGAAATAGTGATTGTAGTTTTGCCCGTTTCATGATGTTGGAGAAGCAGCTACCCAGGGAGTTTGCAAGGCCTGCTAATGGAGCAAACAGCTCACCACAAACTTCTGGTGCAAAGGGTCATGTAGGAGGAGCCAGGACTGGGGTGTTCTTCGCAGTATCTTAATAAGAGTCTGGCTAGGAGGTAATCAACCAAACCTGAAACACACGGTAATTGATGCTGAATCAGAAAAGGCGCAATGTATTTCACCGATCACAGGCAATCTTCTGGGAGGGAATACACAAATTTCCTGTATTGCGCTTTGGATGGAAATATAGAAGGTAACCTAACCTAAGCTAATGATTTCTCATCAGATTCCCCTGGCCTTTTCAGTGCTTTTGTCTATTTGTATTCATTTAGTGAAGGCAGCTGGTAGAACACACGTGTTTGCACAAGCACTGTCTTGGGAGACAGACTGCGCCGTAGTGTGAGGGCCAAGGTGGGCTGTGACCGTGCTGAGCTATCTGTTGTGCAACTGAAAAATGGCTTGTTAATTGACCATGGTTTTATTTAACAACTCATTTAAAATAATTCATAAATTATTTTTTTCAGTTGGCGTATTTGCTTCCCCCAATGTATATCTCAATTTTTTACCAACTTTCTTCTCATTTTTCCGGCATCCTTCTTGATTTTTTAAACCAGCCAAAGCTGACAGCTGTTTTAAACAGGTTTGAAAGCAGCTTATTACATGTGTGCTGTCAGCACTGGAGTCTATGTGCTTACAAGTATATGCATACAAATATTTATTTATATTTACACATATTTCATTTTACAACATGAAATTATAAGGCAGGAACTGTTCACTTAATATATCAAAATGCTGTGTGCAACTATTGCACTATATCATAAAAACAATACACAGTAAATCCCATATATTTGCTTGTATATGACAGCCTTTTTAAAGCTGGAGTCTTACCTACTTCAGTTTCAAACTAATTAAAAGTTGTCATTTAAAACTACTGAACTTGTGTTTTGGCCCCACAGTAAATCAGAGTTTCAAGGTTCTGCGATTTCGACTAGCATAGTGTGAAGTATTTCTGAACTTGCACATGGAACAGCAAAAATATACAAAAATGTTCTGTAGTTAAGGTCCATTACATGTCATAGCTTTTATCTTTCCTCTCACTTCAGTGTCTTTGGACTCTATGAGCTGCTGCTAGACCCCAGTTTTAGCTCTTGCCCGTTTTTGCAAATAAATACTTCAACGGTGTGGACCAAACTGCAACTTTCATGTCCACTGGCAAAGAAAGTGGTGAATTGTGCCTTTAGCACCTGCTGTGCTGTGACTGTCTCCAAGCACTCACCCTGCAGCAAGGAAGAAGGAAAGGGGATGTGGAAGACCCTACAGCTAAGTCCTCTCGAGTGCTGGCCAGTGACACAGTGCTGAGATGAAGTGCTCTGCACTTCCCAAATGTCCATTTTATATTTTCTCCACCTGATAAATGGGTGTTGTTTTGTCATGACACTTTTGCTGTGTTATTCCAACCACTTGTTGCATTTGCTCTCCTGATGACAAAGGAGTCACTCTCAGACTCCAACCTCTTCTGGCTTTTAATCAGGAGCTACTACCAAGACCAGGGCAACAGGCTGGGTAAGTCTGCGTACTGGCCCTGCTGCTGGAATGCCAAATGTGCCACGTTATATGCTGAATGCCATTATTAATTAATGTGAAGCCTTTGACTCTTTTGACAGATTTGTTTCAAGCGGCTTATTTTCAGCTCTGCTTTTCAAATATATTCATTGTGTTTTGACAACAGATAATTGCCCCAGATGTCCGCCCTTAACTTTACTTCCATCAAAAGCATCTGACATACCAGGTGATACTTTCATTATTGATATGATAATATTCATGGTCAGCTATGCTTTTTCTTATGGATTGGAGAGATCAATGATAGGACACAGTACTTGTCTGGGGGAGAAATGTCAAAAAGCCTTTGCTGATGGGTTTCTGATAAAATATTTTGACTTGGCTGGATTCAGGCATGTGCTCTGTGCTGCTATGCTGGCTGACTTTCAAAGCTCTTGGAAAATGTGCCTGTGCCTCTGAGTTCCTGTGCCAGTTCTCTAACTGTTCTGCAGATCAGAAGGGCAAGTTTCAGATGTTCTGCTCTCCATGTGCAGAGCTGTAATTCGTAGTGCAGGCCAAGTTAATAACCCGATTAATTTACTTATACCTGGCCTTCTGTTACAGAGTGCAAAACACGAATCCTGAAGTAGGTGTCGGTGCATTTGCTTATGAAACACAAGTCACAAACTGACAATTTTTTTAAACCTAAATTCAATATCAATATTGATTGGGATGGGAAGAATGATCAATGCCTACGTGTAGTTAATAATTAATGTAGGACTCCAGAAGCCCTCTCTAGTGAAAAACCATCATGGCTAACTTATTTTGAAAAAAATCAGATAGAAATAGAAATGTGTATTGTGGGTTTTAGCACCTAGTTCTCCAATTATAGTGAAATCTTAAGAAAAAAAAACCCCAACACCTTCAAAGATTTGTACAGGAAATGTTAGCTTAACTGTTTCCCTTGCTTGAAAACAATTTTATTTTCCTTCAAGGCTCATCCTTTGTTACTCCTTAAGGCTTCTGATTACCACAGTGACTTCCAGCAATGTGTGTTCTTTAAGACCAGTAAACAGAAATATTTCTGCTGTCAAGATAAACTGTGTCTTCAAAATCCCAATTTTCAAAGTTTTGCATCCTCTTGAATTTGCATATGCGTGCATATATGCATACATGTGAACCCATAAGTCCTTTTTGACACACTTTTAAGTTTCTTCTGGAATGTTCCTTCCTGTGCAGCAAATATTCTAAAGGCATCAGCTATGAGTACTTATTCAGTAGGTTTTAGATTTAGCTCAAAAGAAGATGAACATTTTAAAGCCAAAAATACAGAAGGTCATTGCTTCTGGGAGAAATGGATTGTGTGTAAAGCATAGCAAGAGACTAATTCTTTTCTCTGTCACTGACTAGCTTTTGAAACCTGGACAGATTTGGAGCCAGAGGGACTGGCTTTTAATGGAAGCCTGCTGAGCTACCACCTGTCTGCTGAGCCACATCTCAGCTCATCTAATTTGCAAAGTCAGACATACTAGCCTAAAGGACCACAAACATGGTGAGAACACAGGACAAGAAGACAGTCTTCATTTACAAATTTCAGATAGCTGTTTGATTCAGGACCATGTGGGCTCAGAAACTTGTAAGCAGGATAGAATCCTGTAAAATGGCACCAAACAGGCGCTGTTAAAAGAGAGTGCACCCTATGTGCTCACACAGAGAAAATATTGTAGAATGAGTAATTAAGGCTTACATAGCTATTTTCAGGATTTCTACTGTAGTCTGAAGACAAGATAAGGCTCCTTCCTGTATCAGTCTAAAGCATTTGGTATCATCAGGTATTGACTTCAAAAGGAAAAACAGAACTTTAGAGCACCCATATCTTGAATGCCATAGGCAGTTTTAATTTTTGCACCTCAAAAAGGTCAGAGTGGACTTAAAAGTACAGGGAAGATCACTAAAATGAGTAAGAAGATGAAAGAGCTGCAGATTAGCTTGGGACTTCAGTTTGGGAAGGCTTTGGAGTGTATGGCTAAGGCTTACAAAATCGTGGAGATATGGTTAAGGTGACTGCAGAACTGCTGTTTTCCTTAAATACAAAAAATTGGGGAAGTCATTGAAACTGGTGAGAAACTATTTTAAAGGACATAAGAGAAATGATGTCTTTGTGTAGTGGGTATAACCTGGAACACCTTGCCTTGGAAATTAATGGAGGCAGAAGGTGTCAGCAACTTCAAAAAGGGAGTAGACAAAAAGGAATGCAGTTGCTGGTCCATGGACAAATACTAAAGAGAATGGACAGTAATATCCTGTAACTGATTGGTGAAGGAATATGGAGAGTTCATTTTCCTGCTTTTCTCATGGTCGTAGTTTTCTTCATATTCCTCAGACAGGAATTTCTCAAGGAATTAATTAAAAAATTATGACATTCTACTTGAGACTTCCTCTGCAGTGCTACTCTAATTACTAAATATACATATTTATATGTGTGTATAAAAATGAAGGAGTCATTCTTCATAAATTGGTATGTTTGGCAGGTTGGTCCTGTTGTCTTTTCAGACCCAAATTCAGATAACTCCTGTGGGAAGAATTCCATGCTGTTTTTGCACCGGTGTAATTGTGCTTGGTTAGTTCGTACTGGGCAGATGTCAGTGGCTGGCAGCGCCTTACACCCAGATGGAGCGACCCAAAGGGTTCCAGTGATCTGCTCCCAGGGCTGCCTGGGTTCAGGACAGGTACAGCAACAGGTACCATTGCAGGCGTAGATATAGATGTATACATTTCTGTCTGTGTGCAGGTGGGAATTGATTATGACATGAATGTTATCTTGAATCTATAATTAAGTCACTGTTATAATTGTAATAAATCCTACTGAATAACTTCATGAATGTCAAAGTAGTCAGGAGTAAGTGCTTTCTAAACCCTTTTGTACCCCCTTTTTCCCCCATCTATATCATTTGCACCCTTCCCAGACTCTGTGTAAATAATTTTAAATTGACTTCCCTTTGTGTGCTTCATCATGGGGTAAATAATAGAGTGAACCTTGCCATTGTACTCTGTTATGTTGAACTTTCACAAATTTATATTAAAACTTGCTTTTCACCAACGCCTTTGATGGTGGTTCTCTAAGCCTCCTAAACCACCCATTCGTGACAGAACTGTCCCAAAAGTACGGTCACAGCCCTGCTCCTTGCTGTGGGACAGGTTAGTTTGTCAGTCAGTGACAGCCGTGTATGAGTGTGTTGAGGGGACATATAGTCTGTTATCTGCATCTATCCTGATTTAAGTTGCTCATTGGCTTGCACCACGCAACTGGAAGAAGAAAGTGAACTGAGGAGCAGGGCCAGGAGCCAGGTAAGCTGTATCTGGATCCCAGATAATGAGCTGGACCAGTCTCTAGAACTTGGTTTTCTCTGTCTTCCTGGTGGGAAAACTTTATGAACATCTGAAACTGCTCCTCCCCATGAGAGTTTATGAAGGGAGAAACAGTTTTTTGGTCTGGCTTTTGTCTTCTTTTGGCTCAGATTTGTATTGCTCACAGGTGTTCTTTAAATAGGCTTAGTAAAAGCTCACAGTCCACCTGCAGAGTGCCATAATCTCACCGAATTTGTGCAGTGCTGGAAGCCCTGTGCAAGTTGCCTAAAATCTGAATCTGGAAAACTAAACAGGTCCCCCTGTGCTTTGTGGCTGCAGGAGACATGTGTCAGCACAGTGTGCTCACACGGGATATCCCTGGGCAGCCTCATTCTGGGGTCAAGGAAGGTCCATTTACAGCATTGGATAGAAGCCAGGAGCAGGAGGAGCTCTTAGGAACTGTGATGGCTTTTGTAAAGATGGTCTGCATCCTCCAGGGAAATGAAACAGAAGTTCACCCACTTGTTCTCCTGTGATCACACATCTGTAATACAGTCTAGAAATGAAACACAAATAACAGCTCCCGTGTTGTGCTGCTCATCTCCTGGTGAAGACAGAACTGAGCAGCAGCTGAAATTTGATGGACAAATTTCCCAGAAATAACAGAATAGGAAACCAAACTAATAGCTTTAGATGAAGGCATGGCTGTGAGTATTTTTTCATCTGAGCTCAGTTTTCTGTGGGTGAATACAATTATTCCAAGATTTGAGGCTCACATCATTCCTACTAGCAGTGTACTGAAATCACACAGCTCATTGATGTAGCCAGGCAGAATGGGATAAATTATTTCAGGCTAACAGCTAATGGCTATCTCTTTCTTATGTTCCCAAAGGGCTGGGAAAAAGCCCTGTTAACCTTTCCTCTGTATTTGTCAAAGATCACTTTTGTGTGTCCACTGGGTCTGAAATATTTGATGAGTGCTTCGAAGGTATTGTCAAAATGAAATGTACTGTTGTGTTTAATTCTGCAGATCATGTGGCATTATTTCAGATGCCCAACTGACTGATCTGTAGAACTAACTTTCAGCAAGATCACTGATGTCAAGTGCAGATATAAGGGTTTTTTTTAGGAATTTAGATTGATATGAGGTTAAACATTGCTACCCGCCCCCCCCCCCCCATTATCCAGACTCATATAATTTTAGAAGCATTTAGACAAAATTAAAAGGCATTCATACAGTGAGTGTGTACATATACATATGGGGAAATTTTCTGTGTTTACCTAAGGCCCAGCAGTAGCGACTGGTATTTTGTAGTGTAAGCATCCCACAAAAAAGACCAGAAACACCAGTGTTCTTAAAAACAGGCTTGCTGATCCCTTATTTTCTATGAGGTTCACATCCCCCTGAAACCCCCCACTTTCTCTCCCTCTATTCTAAGGTGTCCAAATCTTCTTGGAGGTGATACCTGGTTCCTGAAAAGGCTCAGAGGGGATGGGTGCAGTTTGAACTGTATTGGGTGTGCTTGACATAGCTGCGGAGAGGAGAGGTGGTGGCATACTCAGTGCCTGCAGACTGTGAGGACTCCCTGGCCAGCGTGGGGGGAGGCATGCACGCACGTGTGAGACTCCTCAGCCTGCATCTGCAATGGCTTCAAGCCTAAATGCTGAGTGTGAAGACCAGGAATTAACCCCCTATCTCATAGCTCTTAGTACTCACTGCTCAGCACTTCTACATCAGCAGGCTCCATGCCAGGCAGCACCGTGATTTATTCCTTGCTCTCAGCAGCGCTGGCACACTGTGCAGTGCTGGGTACCCACAGCTGCATGGTCTGTCTTACCTCTCTTCTCTTCACCCTGTCAATTGATGTAACAGCTCATGTGCATGAAAAAATCCCTGAGTTAAGAGGGTTAATGCCAAAGCCTGTGGCTGATGGAAGAGCTGTGAAGACTGTCTATGCCCTACATCTGGCAATCCTGCACATCCTGACTTGTGTCTTCCTGTGGACATTGATATTGTTCCTGACAGGGTTGGTGTTCTCCTGACATCATGCCCAACTGCCACGAAACCACACCCAATTTATTTCTGCCATGGCTCCATCTCTTCTTCATCCATCTTCTAGAGCCCAGGCCCAGGGCTTCTGCTCATCTCTCACAATAAATAGATTGGTAAGTGAAATTGTGTTCAGTTGCCTAAAAGCTGTTTTCAGTAGTTCCAGACAGTGCAGCATGGGTTAATAGCTGTAGATTGGGGTTCGAATGCTCTGGTAGAACTGTAAGAAAAATGACTGTCTAAGTTTGAAAGACAGGTGTCTGATTAAGGAGGCAGCAGCCTCCCTTAGAATGGAAAAATGCAACTCCCCTCCCTCCAAATTTTTATAGTTTTGAAATTAAGGGGCTTTCAGGCAAAGATATGGGGTATAGGAATAACAGTTCTTTTACTAAAAATATATATAAATACATATATATATATAACAAAACAATAATACAAAAAACACTGGCTTAAGCTGGCAGTCAGGGTGGTGGTAGCAGNCTTCACCAGAAGTGTAGTGATGCAGCTCTTAGGGGCTGTCAGACCTCAGCCTCAGATCTTTTCCAGATGTGGCTGGACAAAGGAATGCCAGACCTGAACAAGTGATGGTGACTGTCTAGTTTCAAAGAGGAAGTTGAATTATACCATATTCAAGCAATATTTCTGTGTTTTTGTGATTGTTCATGCTCTTAAATCACTGGAATGGTCCTTTGAGTGTGTTTGGCCCGGGACGAGAATCAGTGTCCTGAACTATCCTCAGGCATCACATTGAGAATTAGCCTAAGCCACTCCCAGTGCAGTTTAAGTGGTGCTACCTTGTTTATAAGGAAAAGAGAATTTTAAAGCATGCTAGCAAGTCATTCCATACAAGTTATCCTCAACGTCCAAGCATCCAGCAAACATATTACTGTTTACATTTCCTAGGATAGATATGTTCTGTCAAGGAATCTAAAGTGACAACCAATGCAGATGTGTTTCCTACTTGGATTTGCCTCTGGTAAAGGCAATTACAGTATGGCCATTTTGTTAACTTTGACAGAGGACTAACAAAATGTGCACTTATTTACTGGAGCACTAGGATCACTAGTTTATAACTTTAAAAGTTCTTTAAAACATGGAAATGGCAACCATTTATCACTGCTGTCAGGAGAGTAATCTAGTTGTGATCTAACAGATATGTTTCTGAGGATTCTGCAGCAAAATAAAATTTATCATTGTCTTTCTCTATAGAGATGCAGTGTGATGTTAAATTCAATTAGGATATACAATAAGAGGGGGTGCTGTCACATAATAATTTGATTTCCAAGACCTGGGGTGTATTGTCTTGAATTCCTGGAGAGGGCTTTCCAATCAAATAAACATGAGACTCTGGAAATCTTTTTTCAAGGTAGTGTAGTTCTTGGGCTCTAGTCTAAATGTGTCTGTAAGCAAGTTTTCACTTTAGAATGTAGCTGTTGCTATCATTTTAATTCTAGGATGGATTATGAGAATTCTCTTTTGGGATCAGACCAGGGCACTTAGTCCAACATTCTGTCACAGGCATCATCTGGGCTCAGAATCAGTGAGAGCCTGGGATTCTGGAAACCAGTGGACAAAGCCATCAGTACCATATGGTGAAGAAAAACTGCAAATAGCCCTGCAGCAAGGGATCTGGAGTGAGAGATCAGGGAAACTCATAATAGCCATATTCAGACCTTTTTTTCTGACCTTTACCAGTGGGTTTGCATTGCATCTGAAAAGTTTCCAATGTTCCTGTTCATGTTTCCCATAACTGAATGCTGAATGCAGAAGAGCTCGGTCTCTAGGGTGCTGTGCTCAGGCTAAGAGGAAGGACAGCATGCTGCTCTGAGGCACCGCTGGCTTCCACTTCCCTCCTGGGGAAGGGAGACAGATTGGCCCTGGGCAAAAGCTCATGCAAGTAAGATGGTTCTCAAAGCTATGGGTAGAGTCTGCAGGCAGTCCTGCCTCAAATGCTTCCCAAATTGCCATTTGGGACTGAAACTGGGAAAAGTGGATGTTTGCACAGGCACAGGATTAGCCAGCTCTTCCTCCTAAAACCTTCCTGAAGAAGAAACTCTTATTTTCACTCCAGAACTGGTAAAGTTACAGCAGTGAGATTGCACTTTCTCCAAAGATGAATGAGGATTTAGTGTGAAGGTTTGAATTAGAACCTGTCTTTTCTGCCTCCAACCCTGAGCTCAGCCCTCAGAGCATGCTGCTTTCTTCTTTCTTTCCTGTTTTCTTTATCCCACCACATCCACTTGGAGAATGATGAAGACATTATGTGTCATCTCCAGATTCAATCCCTGTATACTCATTCAGTTAATGACAGATTTGCCTTTGATTGTAGTACAGCATTCAGCTCATCAAGGTTTTTTGCCTTTTTTTTTTTTTNTTTGGCATGTTTTAGTATTTCTAAAATAAAAAAAGGGAAGATTTTTGTAGTGGCACTTTGCAAAAGAAACATTAAATAGAAACGTACAATTACACTCTGTAGTTGTCAAACAGAATGGTGGTTAAGTGGCTGTCCAGTAACAGGCAGCAGCAATGCTGTATCAGGTACTAATGCTGCTTAACTTCTAGCTACAGTGTAATTATTGGTATTTTAGTCTGCATTTATTACCATGTGAAAGTGCTGCTGTAATGTGCGAAAGTATTCTTGAATCATAATGCTTTTCAAAGCTAATGTGCATCTGAGTGAAACTGAAAATGTCAATCACCTTAGAAAGAAAGTGGAGAATTTCTCATACTTTCTCATATCAGTTGTTTAAAAAAAAATAGGACTGTACTAGAGATACGTGACTCTTGTGTTCTGGAAAAAGTTGTGCAAACATTCTCTTACTTTATAGAGTAATAGAAGGGCTATAAAAGAACATGGTGCTTGAACATAGAGGGCAATAGAACATGATAAAGATCATTTGACATTACTCAGACAGGTAAGTGGCTGATAGTATTCAGCTCAGCATGCTTTTTATAGCACCCTAAATTAAACACCCAAGATTTTTAGGAGATTGTGTTTGAGCCTAGAAAATAATGCACTGGAAAAGCTAAGTCATCTCTTACATTCTTGAGGTCAAGGTGTGTTTTCTGTAGTGTTTTCAAACCTGGATGCACTGAGAAGTCTTAGCAAAGAAAGCCCCACATGTAAGTGTTTTGGGCGTCTTAAGTATATGTTTCTGTAGGGATTAGTTTCCTTCATCAGGAGAAGAGTGTAGGGATTTGGGGAGTGCAGCATTCTCCTCAGACACTGCACATGCTTGCACCCTTATCATTTGACAGCAGTTGCAGCCTATTAACCTGTAATAGGCCAGGCTGAAAATACACCTGGCACCCTTTCCTACGTTATTACACAAAAGCAGAGATGAAAATGCACAAGCAAATACTATAGCAATTAAAAATGGTCCATACTAGAAGCATAGGGAAAAAATACTGTGAACATCCTTAAAATTTCGAGTGGTTGCTCATACAAAGTGTTTCTTTACTAAGCACTTCAGTGAAAGGGTGCTTGCCAAACAATGTCTTTTCTATGTCTGAATACCTATATTCATGTCAAAAGAGTCATAGCTGCAGAGGAAGGAGAATGGTGGCTGGTTTTAGATGGATGTTATTTGTCTGGTTTTGTTGTGCTTGAATGTCTAAAAAGATTTGCTTGGGGAGCAGCAAAAGTATCATGTGAAATGTAGCCAGTCACATGCCAAACAGAGATTAACTGCCTGTTTATGGATTACCTGAAACAGGGGTTTATTTATGTATTAAATTTCTCCTCTTGTTCTCAAGAATAACTGACAAGACAGGATTGTTTGCAAAGAGGTTAATGGCTAAACGTGTCAGATTTATTCACCGTGAATCATTCAAAACAGCCTGACTCATATTTCTTTTTCCCCTTGGAATAAAGAGCTGCTAATAAATAGAAAGGAAGGTTTACTGTCCAAAAGATGGAGCACAAGATACTGGTTGGAAACATAGCTGAATCCTTTTGTATATACGTAACTGCAGTAAATGTGCAGAAGTATTATTTGGTACATATATTTCAGAGGTACTTTCAGGTTCTTTTAGATGGCAGCTGCCTGCCTTGTTATCCAATGTTCTGAAATGAGTAATGCTATCTGTGAACCCCAACTGTGACCTGAACAAAACAGGAGCTTTTTCATAGCTTTAGTAAAATGTGGTGAATATTCCAGACCAGCAGGTGAGTTGCGCACTTACTAAATAGTGGCAAGCAAACCTTCTTTGGTGTTAATGCTTCAAACTGCAAACATTAGGTAAAATCAGAAGCTGACTAAGCTGGAAACAAAGTGCTCTTGCCCACTGAGTCAGCTGGTAGCTGGTGACGGCTATCTCTGTCATGGGATGAGCAAACTCTCTTGCAGGCTTCAGTTTGAATCATAAGGTTGGAGATCACAAACAATGTAGCATCCACAGCCTCTCCTCCTGTCAAAGAAGGGAGGATAAAACACCTGAGAATCAGAAAGAATTAACAGAAAATCTTCTGGTTGATTCTTCCATCCTTTGAAGCTTGTGGAATGAGCTCTTGTAGTTTTTCACTCACCATTGATGTCTGATCATCCCACCATTTTCTCCACACCTGTGATATATGCACATCAAAAATTCCTAGTAAGAATCACCCATAACTTCAACTCAGCTTCCCTTTTACTCCTGAGGAGTCTTTAAAACTTCCAGATTGCCTGGGAGCTTCCTGGGAGCTCTTTTTGCAAGAAAGCAGAGTCACTCTTAACCCTTTGACATCAATACCCTCTTTCTTCCCTCCACCCTGGTACTCTGCTCATTCAATTACTTTTCTCCTCAGCTAGGATGAAGTAAACACTTGGCACCAGAAAGTGCTCCCAAAGTGCCATCAGTTGGCTTTGAGGCTGATGGACAATGGAAGACCAAATGCTTTGGGGAGAGACACTGGGGAAAGAGATCTTTCTGCTTTGCAGCCCCAGCCTGAGGCTGGCTCGGTTCTGTAGAGGCAGAAGCTGACACAGCTTTGTGCAGACAGTTGTCTCTGGCAGAGTCAGCCCTGAAGTATTAAATGCAATCAAACGTAAGTCAGCAGGGCTATATAGTTCATTTCCCAGTGGTATTCTATTCAATCATGTGCTTAATGTTTTGATATATTTCAGAAGCATGGTAATAAAGAGATATATCTGTGCAATGTCATCTTTCACTCCTTTCAGTGCAGCCACTCTAGGCAAATTCAGTATCATCTGTCCAAAGTGAAGCACTGAGTAAAATCAGGCATCTCTAAACCAGAAAAAATATATGATTTAAAGGCTAAGTCAGGCATAATTCTGAGTTTGGACTGATAAGTCCTCATACTTGGCACATCAGTTATTTCAACAGGTGATTCAAAGATGAAGAAGACCATGACCAGACACTATTAAAAATCAATTATGAAGTAGTTCAGCCAGCGTGCTATTTACTTCTTGGGTTTTCATATAATGACTGATTAATTTAAAAATATATAAACAAAAAAAATTTTGTAATTTTATCTGTCTTTTCTTAATGGCTGAGCTGTGGGTTTTTTCCTTCTTGTAATGATTGTTTATTGATTTCCCTTGTGTTTAGTTTATTGAGGTTTGCAAATGACCCACTTGTATCAGTTCTGGTACAAGTTTTTTGTGTCACAATATCTAAAACTTTTCCCATTAAATGCAATGATGAAACTCCCAAGTATTTCAGCAGTCAGGGCTGTGGGGTAACTCTCAGTTTGGTGACAATAGTCTCAAGTGCCTGGTGCTGATGTGCATCTAATGGCTGGAGATTCAGGTCCCGGAAGAACATAAATGGCTATAGGATAGAGTTATCAAAGTAAGAAAAACATGCATTATTTATTTACTAGAGTGGAACTGGAAGAGTTACAGTAAGGCTAGATAGTGTTTCAGATATATCCTTACTGTCTAATCTCAGTTGAAATTATACTGGCATCTGTCCCATTTTAGGAACTAAATTTGAACCATGACTTGACAGCAGAAGAACACTCCTATTGACCAAAACAAGCCTTTTTTTCATTCCTGCAGACTGCAGACTCAAGTGATTTAACACACATGCTGGCTTAACACAAGCATGGTGGGGAGGTCCAATGTCTTCACAGTGACTTCTTCTATGTACTGAATCTTGGTTAAAACCTTGGGCCTCATCTTTAAAATGCTTCTTAGAAGCTTGGATTTAAGTTGATCTGAAAGATTGTGTAAAAATAGAAGACATAACGTGGTTGTACACACAGTTCCTTTAGCACTATAGTGTCTGTGGAGATGGCATGTCCTTTGCTAGCTTCTTCCATCCTCATCTAGGGTCAATTATGTGCCGTACAAACACAGCTAATTATTGCATTAGGCACACAGTTTTGCCTTTTGTCTGAAGTGGGAGTGAACAAACACCAAACACTGTGTTGCTTAATGCAGTAGCAGAAGGATATTGACATTCTGGGAATGATAAAGCTGCAGGGATTTCTGCAGAAGAGAATGAGTGGCTGATCACTGCTCCCATATCCCTCTGAGCTTTGTACATGCAGCTGCTGAGGTTATGATGATGAGTCTGATCCATTAAGAAAGGTTTTCAGAAATGTCACTCAGCTTTATTTAACAAACAGAGCTTACTGGCAAGTCTCATAGCATAAGAGAATGGGAGGTGACTGAATATGACCTATGTGAAAGGCTTTTGGTCTGAAAACTGGGGTAAACAACAGCAACACAGAGAGTATTCGAGTGATTGAGAACTCACTCAGCTGCGAACCATACAACCAACTGACTTGGCACTACCGTCTCAACAACAAATGGCCAGCTAGCAGTGACAGCCCAGCTGGTGTTCAGAGTTCAGATGCCCCTAAAACTGATCCCAGAAGCAGCAGCCAGGAGATCTGACCTATTTGAAAGTGCCAGAAAACTCTTGGGCTTGGCTGGCTTTACGCAGAGCTTTTTTCAGCAAGAGGTGGATGGAGCTCATGGTTTTGCTTTGCAGTTTTTATGTACTAGCAGTGCCATTTTGTGTCCTGGGATTTTGGATGCAGGCTGACAGATGAATTTAGCTTTTTATGCAACTTTTCATGCATTGGCTGTTTCATGTTTGTAACTTTTCTTTCCCCAAAAGGGAGTAAGATCTGCCAGCTGCTACTTGACCACCATCAGCATGGAGGCCTGTTCACACTGCTTACTTCTGTGTCTTAAGTTTTCTGGTGGATATTCCCTGACTGGTTTTGTCCAGCTGACCCAAGATCATAGAATCACAGAATAGTTTGTGTTGGAAGGGACCTTAAAGACAATCTTGTTCCAACCTCCCTGTCAAGGACACCTTCTACTAGACCAGGTTGCTCAGAATCCCATTCAAACCGGTTTTGGACGCTTCCAGGGATGGGGCATCCAAAACTTCTTTGGAAAATCTGTGCCAGTCCTTCACTACTCTCTGAGTAAAGAATTTCTTCCTTATATCCTTTTTAGTTCACTGTGATTACTTCAGAGAAATTAATTACTAATTAGAAAACTGACTAGATGCCAAACCTGGCTTATACTCACACACAGGTGCATACCTTTGGGGCTAGATTTTCTTTTTATAAACACGGATAACAACATGCTGAACTATTTTTACCTGTGATTCATGCTAACAATAAGGTATTGTTATTTTCTCTCTTATTCCCTGGTCACCCATTACCACTCTGATGTTTGCTAGTCTCAATATACACAGTAAACAAAAATAGTGGGACCACTTTAAGCACAGACAGAGGGGCAGCCATCTGTGGGAACGGTCTGTAAGCACTGCTAAAATTGTGATGGTGAAGGAAAGCCAGGATCCTGCCTCTAACATTGCCAGGCCTCATGCCTTGGAGAACCAGGCCTGCTCTTGAAGGAGACATGAGGGCTAAGGAGGCAAAAGCTCCTACTAGGAAAAAGGAATCTGTACTCTAGATGAGATTTTCTAGCTGATGAGGGGAGAAAGATCCCTTCCCTCCACTTGCCTTACGACCAAAATGCACTGAGCCCTCTCCTCCAACCTGGCCCTCCTCTGCTGCTCTATAGCTGTCTCCCAATTAATTTTGTCATGAGAAGTAGTGGGCCAGTTTTGAAAAATAACAAATTCATCCAACTANCCCCAATATCCAACTATATTCTCTGCCAGGTTTTTTTATCTTAAAATACCTCAACATTAAGAGTTCAGTCCTGTTCATCCTGAGCCTGTGGTGAGAGGAGCCTGGCACTGCTCTCAGGACGTGGTCTGCATCTTAGATGTCTGAGAGCATGTCTAATAAACTGCAACTTACCACCACAATGTATTAACAAGCTATTAAAGATTATATTTTCCTTGCCTTTCTTCGGTAGCATTAATGTGATGCAAGTATGACCTAATGGAAAGAATATCAAATCCTATGGATTCTCAAAGTCATTGTGGACACTGGCTTTGCTGCTGAACAGTTACTCTTGTCTATGGCTTCATAGTCATTTTTCTGGCTCCTGCAGTACAGGATGCATTTTAAATTCCTACCACAAATCCATGAAGAAAAATATTTATAGTGCCTGTGGAAGGTAATAATTTCAGATATTTATTAAAACACAAACCCCCATGCAATTCTTCTTCTAAACTAAGTAAATTTCAACCTTCTACTTTTTTTAAGAGTAGACAGCATCACAGGGAATTTTGGTGTTTAATATTCTATGTTCATAGTGTTACTGAAAACGGCAAGAATGTAAACTCTCTAACATTATAATTTTCATATTAGAAAGCAGGTATTCTTTATTATAATGTTGGATGCCTGAGGGGATATTCCCACCAAAATGTCATGCATGTGGGTGTAGAAAAGCTCAGATATAGATATCTATATATAGATATATAGATATATATATNAAACTAAATTCTACATTTTCATCCTGTGGTAAATCAAACTAATTACTTTGCATTTTCTCAGCGTTGCGGTCCTTCTCGTAATGTTGGGAGCCTTTTCCATGGACATGGGTCCAAAATAGAGTCCTGGGAATCTTGCCAGAGTTCCGAGTCTGCCTGGCGGTTCCAAGCCTCCCCGGATGGACAGAGGAATACTCTGGGCTGCCACATCATATATATATACATACACACTATATTTTACATACATACTTGTTGGTTTTCACAAATGAAACACATGTATGATAATCATTTCCCTGGAATAATTAGCGTATTTCCCCTCTCATTGGTGCGTGCGTTCTTTTGTAATGGGAGTCTCTCTGATGGGCTTTGTTGGGTGCAGACCCTAAAGTTGGAGTTGACTGCCTGATGAACTTGATGTTACTTCCCAAATATGGAGCTGAGTTGGCACAACGAGTTCATTCCTTTGGAGATTCCTGACCAACACAGTGCACTCGCCTGTTCCTCTGCTTGGTTAGAGTTTACCTGGAACTTGATCTCAAAAGATTAATTTACAAAGGCTTTTCTGGCTCTGGATGTTCTTAGAAAGTTACTAAAAAGGGATGAGGGCATCTACATATTTATCTAAGAAAAAGACATCCAGTTGGAATCTCAGAAGAAATATGTACAGTTGTAGACTTTGGATAGTTTAAGAGATCTGAAATGATCTTTTCTGTGTGTTATTTTTGCATCTCTGACTACCTTATCTGTTTCCTTAACAAGGAAACATTTCCTGAATTTTGCCCACTGGCAGAAACATCTGTGCAATGACAGAACAGGAAGATATTGTTGTAGTAGCATTATAATTGTTATATTTTTATAGGCTTGGTAGGGCTGTACTCCCAAAGAAATGGATCTAAAAGACAATTTTTATTACTTAATGCAAACCTCTGCTTTAAAAGAACATTGGTAACAAGTTCTAGTTCAGATTAATTTTACCTGGTCCAAAACTGGAGTTACTAGACCTTAACCTGTACAAAATGACTGGTTTGGGCTGTAGTATAGAGGGGAAAATGAGAGGTGCACAAGTCTGTGTGCAACCCAGTCCCTCTGAAGAAGATGGGTGCTTGCCTGGACATGCTATGAATAAGCCGTGTTTTGCTGTGTGAAAGATGAATTACATTTTTCAACCTTCCCACCGATACTGAGAGGACCAATTGTGGGTGCTGGACTGATCTTGGACGTGCTGTCGTTGTGTTGTCACTAGCACTGCCACCCTCAGGCAGTGCCAGTTTGGTGCTTGCAACCTCAAGACTTTCCTGCCTTTGTTGGTCCCTGTATTTAATATCACTATTGGGTTATCACAGCAGAAATGGACTCCCTAAACCACAGCTCAGTCCAATTGGACATTTTCATATGACTGAGATGCTAACGATAATTTTTTTTTTGGCTTTGAAAGAACAAATTTTTGATTATCAATCAAACTCTGACTCTTAAAGGAAAAAAAAAGCAATATTATGTCGTCTACAGGTAACTGGGCTTTCATTTAACGAAAGACAACATTTATAACTTTTCACTTCATTAGTAACTTCTTCTCCTTCTGAATATCTGCTAGCAGGTTTAAGCTCTCCCCCAGCCCAAACTGCTGGCAGAAAATCATATAAGAACCCCAGACCTTGGTTATAACAGTGACAGCTCTGTCTGGGTAATTGGATTTATCAGAAATTATGGCCTTCTCAAACTCCCACACTTACCTGTCTTGCACTGAGCATTTTTTGTGATCATATGCCTAATCATGAATGACAGAAATGCTGACTGGGTAGTGTCGTGAGGAGAAGTTGATGCAGGAATGTCTCAAAGTTCCAAAGTGGTCAGGGAAGTACAGGGGATGTGGGTGGAATAGCCCAAACGCATGCTATGCCATACTGACATTACTACAAATAACAAGTATTACATGTGGGTTTTCTGAGGTATGAAATATCTTGGGAAAGTGGAGGCTGTGTGAGATCCTTCTCAGCTGGAAATGTTCTCACAGCCCTTGTATAAACAGTAGCTTCTATTGCTGGTATTTCATTCTTAACAAGCAAGTAATATTCATGCAGATGAATCATAACAATTATCTTTCTAGTCCTTTAAAACTTCCTCTTTGCCATGGGAACCTACACCAAAGCAAGTGAATCTCTGGAATTACTGCTGATGTTGTGGTGTGGCTGGATTCAATGGCAAAACAACAGCTACCGAGGTACTTTATTTTTCTCTGGGATTTTTCTGATGCTCAGCTGTGGAGGTCACCCCCCCACC
>VYXC01003297.1:0-67738 GCA_013397175.1 Platysteira castanea
TATATATATAAAATATATGTAAGTGACTATGAAGTTACTAAGGGGAAGAGGCTTCCCTTGCTCCTTCTCAACTTCCTAACATGCAGTCACAGCAAAAGGAGAGTGATGAGGCAACGTAAGCCCTCAAACTTCCCTCGCACACAGTTTGAAATTGAAAGGGAGCTCCTTTCTCCCAGTGAAAGCAGCTGTGTATTTTGATTTCCACTGGAAAAAGAGGCAGGAGCCATCAGCACTTTGTGTTCAGGCTCCCAGACCTGCTCCTCAAAGACAGCTTCCTTACCTTCCTGTGGCTTCCATCCAGACTGGCATACTCAATGGTCTTCATGCCTGCATCTGCCCAGTACAAGCGCTGTGACTCGTAGTCAATGGCCAAGCCATTGGGCCATGTCAGGTTGGAGGAAATGATCACCAAGCGGTTTGAGGCATCCATCCCAGCACGTTCAATTTTTGGGTTAGCTCCCCAGTCAGTCCAGTACATGAACCTGAGAAGAAGCCCAGACAGGAGTGAATGCCCACACTTCTTCACTGACACTACAGCCAGGCACTGTTACAGAAAAGCAAGGGAGCCTGGTGCCTTCAGGCCCTAGCAGGAAGAAGCATTAGACTACTACTGGACTCACGTCCAGCCTTGGGTTTTTGTACTGTACATAAGATCATACTCAAATTTATATACCTTCTATTGCCCATGGGCTGGCCTAATTACAGTGTGTAGGAAAAAGTTCAAGAAAATAGGTCAAGGTCTAAAAATGAACTGATTATTTACCAATCTATACCACTAGCCCTTTACACTCTTGCTGCACTTGTCTTCCAGTAATCCACTCAAGGAAAGAATAGCAGCACACTTTCATTCAAGACATTCAATGCTTCTAAAGCAATGGCTGGCAAGCTTTTTCCTATCCACCCTATCCTCACCTCCACAAGGTCTGAGGACATCCTTCTGACTGAAACTCTAGTTGATAAGCAGGGAGCTTAAATACAAATTCAACATTCATGTGAAATAGAGAAATAGAAAAAATCTAGATGGCCCCATTTTCAATATTTGTGTACCACATCTTTAGTTATTACATCCCCAGGATAAACAAATGAAAACACCAGCCACCTCCTGCAAGCTCCCCAGCACAACAGGCAATTACCTCTGCTTAGCTTGTTCCATTAGCATCTAAAATCACAGCTCTAGTTTCAGTTGTTAGCAGGTTGTAGAACAACAGCACCAAGAGAGAAAGAAAATTGTACAAAACCAAAGAACCAGAATATCTTTGGACATGCAAGAATTGTTATGTCATCCCAAAAGAATCTCTTACCCTCCAACAGGGTCCACCACAATATCTCTAGGTCTGTCTAGGTTCTCCCAGATTAGAACAGTTCTCATGGTCCCATCTGTGTTGGAGACCTCTATCCGATCTGTTCCTACAAGAGTCAAGAGAGAAAAAATGACAGATATCAGATTGGAATTGCAAGAGCTAAGGCAAAAAAACCTCCATACAACAATGCATTCTTCGCCTATATCCATCGCTGTTCTTAGCTGGAAGATGGGTAAGAAGTGGGTCTTAAAGTGTCCCTTTCCACCCTCTCAAGTCACCTCTGTGACTGTCACTGATGTAGAGTCCTGTATGAATATGAACCACCTCTTGCCTAAGCCCCCAAGCCATGAGAGAACAGCTAGAAAAGAATAATCCTTACATTTCTCTCAACTATGACTCTCCAGCAGGGAACATCCTCCAAATATTACCTGCTGCGCCCCAAGATACACTGCTGGAAGATACATAAACGCACACAATCACAGGCTCTGCAGCAAAACAACAGTGACACATCTTTTTACAGAATCAGTATTGGGGATACTGCAAAGAGAATTAAACTAAGGGTTGTGCCTCAATTCACACTCATTTAGAAGCACATGACATGAAACTCCATCTTTTTGCTACATAGAAATAGACAAATTTGGAATGAGACAGATAGAACTACCCAGTGGATTTTCACTTTTCATGACTAAAAAGGAAGACAGAAATCTGTGGAAAGCAGAGGATCCCAGTACCTGCATCAGTCCAGTATAGCTTGTTGGTGACCCAGTCAATTGCTAGTCCAGCTGGACTTTCCAGGCTAGTGTCCACCACAACCTAAATGAAAACAAAAAGAAAAAATCATAGTGAAATTAGACCTTAGGGAGAAAGTGCTTGCCCAATGCACTACCCATTCACAAACAATGTTAACTTTCAAAAGGCAAAAGCCTGAGCAGAGCAATGCCACACAGAGAGGGCATTAAGGACTTAGAAATCCAAATAAGGATTTTATTTGGAGAAACATCTATTTTTTTGTGCCTGTTCAAACTGCAAATCCAAGCTTTGAACACTGTTTGCCCCATTTACAGTACCATCAACCTAGGAGTGTGTGCAAAAAGCACTCCCAAAGAGCATGACTCTTGTTCCAAGTGTAGAACATAACAGAGGATTTAATACTTCCTCCTTTAAGATTTTAGGGCTACAGCAAAGGAATTGACCATAGCCCACAAATCACCACGCTTCATGTCTCCATTCAAGGTTTTCCATACATCCAACTTGTTTATGAAGTGTCCAGTGATCTCATTAGTTTGCCAGAACTAGGCAAACTAACGAGCAAAAGATCCACCATGAACTGCAGTGCCCTTAAAAGGCCAGTGTATCCCAGTGGCTTCAAATCTGATGCTCAAGGAGTCTCCTGGCAAGATGACCTCCACACATAGTGAATACTGTACCTCCTGGTTTGATCCATCCCATTTTGCTCGGCTGATTGAGTCAGTGCTAACATCTGTCCAGTAGACATAGTCATCCTTTGAGTCCCAATCTAGAGCCACAGCACTGCGAACGTCAGCAAGGGGGATGACATCATCTGACAGGTCATCTGTGTCAAAGCTGATCCGACGGATGTCCATCCTTCGGGCAAAAAGCAGGAACTTGTCAAGACCTGATCAAAGGTCGAAAGGTCTCCTTTTAATTTCTCTAAGTTCAACAATACAGTGATAGACAGACAATTCCCTGCTATATCCACAACCTTAACCACCTACATCATCTCTCACTGCTGAGTCTTTGGTCTTTTTTTTTTACTGGAAGCAAAATATCACTGGGAGAGGATGGGCAAGGGGGGTCAGAGTAGTTGTGAGCTCTCTCCTGGGGTGTAACCCATGCTGAGGGAACAAGGCCAACCACATTCTTCAAAGGATGGCATAGATGTCCCTCCAAATCAAATAGCTATTTAAAAATAGCTCTTGAGAATTTGGGAGACAGTCTAATTCTTTCGCAAACTAAGAGAATTGTGGCAATGATGAGGACTGAAATTTTTTCATCACTGACACAGCCATTATGGGAATTTTAGGGAGACAATCAGCTGTGAAAGGTAGCCTGGCATCAATGGCAGCCCTGAAATAAGGACCAAGGCTGGAATTTGTCTGTATCCCCACTCATGAAGCCTAGTGAGGGCAGTGAGAATACACAACAGGGCAATGTATCGAAAAGGTGAAGCATCTTCCGGCAGGACCCTTAATACTTCTAACTCAGTCTATCCAGCCGCATCTCCTTGGAAGCAAAGGCTGCTGATGCTTAATCCCACTGCCAACCCTCTGCCACCCACTGAACACCTGAGCATGTTGTCCCACCTCACTTACTCTGGGCGCAGGCATGGCTGCTGGTCTTGCGGAAGCCCGTGGGGCAGGCACAGGTGTAATCCTTGCTGCTCGGCAGGCAGAGGTGAGTGCAGCCTCCGTTGTTGTCCCCACAACGGTTTCTCCCTGCTCAAGTAGCCAAAGACAAAAGCAACCACACATAAAGCAAAGAGTAAAGAAAGGAGGAAAAAGCACTAGCTGAGGTGTCAAGACCACATGGATATAACTTCCCTACCCAGAAGTTAACTGAAAATATGGAGATGTATAAACTAAAGCACTAACTCCATTTTTATGGCTCAATTTTAAAATGAACATTTAACTCAATCCACTTCTAGAGCAGATAATGGCAATTGAAGAGGAATAAGGGAGGTGTCAGTCATTATGATGCCCACTTAGGATTTTTTCCCCCATCCCCGAACAGCTCTCGCTGGTTTTCCTACTGAAAGGCCTCCACCCCCGGCGTCAGCAGGGGGAGCTGCGGTAACACTCAACTCGGAGGTACCGGGCCGAGCGACCTCAACACGAGGGCGGTGGAGCAAGTTCTACCACAGCCCCGGGCACAGGCGGGGATGTGTCCATGTGCTGGGTTCAGGCTGTCATCTCCCGGCTTTACAGTGAGTGGGTGGCTCCAGGTCTTCTACTGGCTCAAATGAGTCTCTACCCGCTCTGCAGTTACCTGCTGGCTGACGCTGAGGATGCAGAGTGTGGATGTCCATAGGGAAGTGGAGTTTGTTGCGGATGATCTCCTGGTTCTTGCCTGTGAATTTGTTGGCACTGTTGATGCTCTTGGTGTGCCAGTCTGTCCAGTACAGACTGTCCTCAAACACAGTGATAGCAAACGGGTGTGGGAGCCCTGTAACAGACATCCAATACAGGGATAAAATCAGGTCTAACACGACTTGGGCTAGCAGGGAGACAAGGGAATACTCTTTCCACTGCCCCTTAGGCTTCACCACAGTCAACCTGCCCAAATATGCTTTACACTAATTTAACAGACAATTCCTCTCTGCTGTCCTATAATCATAGATAGAATGTTAGGGGGTTGGAATGGACCTTAAAGATCATCTAGTCCCAAGCCCCCCACCTTAGAAAGGGACACCTCTCACTAGACCAAGTTGCTCAAGGCCTTATCCAATCTGGCTTTGAACACTGCCAGGGTTGGGGCACTCAACCTCCCTGAGCAACCTGTTCCACAATCTCACCACCCTCACAGTAAAAAATTTCTTCTTAATATTGAACCTGAATTTCCTCTCTTTTAATTTGTATCCAGTACTCCTTGTCCTAGCACTACAGTTCCTGATGAAGAATCCCTCTCCTGCTTCCTGGTAGGTTTCCTTCAGATACTGGAAGGTTGCAATGAGGTCTCCACACAACCTTCTCTGCTCCAGGCTGAACAGCCCCAGCTTTCTTTCCAGCCTGTCTTTCTAGGGGAGTGCACCAGTCCTCTTATCTTCATGGCCCTCCTCTAGACTTCCTCCAACAGTTCCATGTCCTTCTTATGTTGGGAGCCCCAGATATGGATGCAGCACTCCCAGTGGAGTCTCACAAGAGCAGAATCACCTCCCTCAACCCGCTGGCCATGCTGCTTTTGGTGCAGCCACTGACAACTGGATAGCAGACCCCATCCCTCAGTGGTGACAGAATTCATTCCACAGTGAAAGAAGACAAGCACATATGCAAGAGCGAGTGTCAAACTCAGATCAGCACTGTGCTACTCTGTGGTCTTTACTGCAGAAAGCACTCCCCGGAGAAAGCCTGTTACTCACCTTGGCTAATAACAGCCTTCCTATTGCGTCCATCAAGGTCAGCCCTCTCAATGACATGATGTTTGGCATCCACCCAGTACATTCGATGTCCTGCATAGTCAATGGTCAGTCCATTGGGCCAGAAGAGGTGTGTGTCCGCAATGATGCGCCGATTAGAGCCATCCATGTTGGAATACTCAATGCGAGGAGTGTTGCCCCAGTCAGTCCAGTAGATAGTACTGGAGGAAGCAGGGAGAAACAGCTATAAAACTTATGGCCCACATACTGCACCCAACATCACTCCCTATCAGGGCAAAACAGTATCAGTCCTGTGGTCTCGAGCATGAGACTGGGTCACAGCCATGGAAGAAGTGAAAAGTAACACCCAGCCTGCTGAAAGCTGAAGGGTCCAGAGCAAGATTAAGGCTTTGAAGGGTCCCAGCATTGCCAGGTTCCTTAAACTGTCAGTGCCAACTGAAGTCTTGAGCCCAGAGGTAACCTTTGTGACCTAGAATGGGGTTTTCCATGTTCAACCAGAAGCATGTACGTGGACGGCTCACTGGGTTTCCCCCTGGTTTCCCATGTTTTCACTCACCCCTCCATAGGATGCAGGGCAATTGCTCGGGGCTTCTCCAGGTTCTGCCACAAAAGCACTTTCCTGTGAGTGCCATCCAAGTTTGCTACTTCAATTCGCGATGTCCCAGAGTCTGTCCAGTATAATTTGTCATGGATCCAATCAACAGCAAGTCCACCTAAGTCCAAGAGAGAATTAAGCGCAGAATGAAACCATGGATCCGCACAGAAAAATAGTTCCCTTTCCCTGTCCACCTTAGAAGAGGCCCAGTTTCTTCTCCTGCCAGCCAAGATGAACTCCAGGGGAAAACTCACCTCACACCCATTCCATCCAACCCACACCTCTCTCAGGGAGATGCACTTCATTCTGAATGCTGGGTCCCCACGCTTCTCCCCTCACCAACCCTAGGCTGTTGCCCTTTTTGTGATGACACACCTGGGCTCTCCAGCCCTGTGGAAACCACCTCCTCCACATGGCTACCATTCAGATTGGCCCTCATGATGCGATCAAGCGTGACATCAGACCAGAACACCAGCTCCTTGCTGTGGTGGAAGTCAAGGGCAATGGCATTTTCCAGGTTGTTCAGGAGCAGCGTATACTCCGAGCGATGAGGCAACACTTGTCGGATATCAATTCGATTGGCAAAGAGCAGCACTGGCTCTGGCCCTAAAAATACACAGGAAGACAGCATTAGAGTATTTGACAGCATTTGACTGGACCAACTGGACCATCCCTCTGCACCAAGTCCCAGAACACAGTTGTGCAGTACTGGCATCAGAAATCAACCCTCAAGTGCAAAACACTTCAGTGAGCTGTTTTTACATCCTCTATACACAGTCCTAACTCAAAGATGAGCGGTTTTAAACCTTCTGGCAAACAAACTCAGCAAGAAGAGATCATTCCAGGTCCCACCTAAGCCTACCTCACCTCAGGCTCTGAAACCATATCACTAGACAGCCACTTGGCAGCTGGACTATAGTTTCTTTTTCCTATGTCCATTTCCTAGCCATGCTAACACACATGCTCTACTACACCTTCTACCAGAGACAGGGCACAGTTAAAATATGCCTCAGCCAGATACAAATTCAGCAGGTACTTCCACTGCAAAAAAACCCCCCCAAAATATCGACATCCTTTATGGATTTCACTAGGGGAATTTCTAATGAAATCTGAAGTCTTTAAGTGAAATTTCTAATTCCTCAGCTCCTGCATTAGAGGAGGAATAAAGTTAAAGAAGTGTATAGCTGTCCTTAAAAAAACCCAGCAGATGTCCATACAGAAGCCATTCACAGCATTCAGGATTGGAGACCAGCATCAAGGGTCAAACCACAAGAAGGTGTGATACATCCTCACTCATTGGAAAGGCTAAGACACCTCCTGAACAGAAAGCTCATTTTGTCCCAGATTCCGAGTCACAAGGAATGACAAAGGACTAGGAAGAGAAGGAAAGCACTGTCGCCCTGACAGGGAAAGGAAACAGTGTAGTACCTCTCTCCATGGTCAAAATCACACAAAATTTTCACAAGCATTTATCAACAGCATGGGCATATCTAATACAAATCCAGGTATTTCCTTTCCTTCACATGTTCGTTTGGTGAACAGCACAAAGCTGCCAGTGAAGAACTAGAGACATAATTATGAGAACTGGAGCAACAGACGCACACCAGTTGTGTTGTTAGGTTGAACTCCTCTTTACCTAGAGCTTTGCAGCTACGTTTGTCAGGTCGCAGCTCATAGCCTTGCTCACACCAGCACTGGAAGCCTCCTTCACTGTTGGTACAGCCTTGGCTGCAGTAGCCTTCCTCAGCACACTCATTCACATCTGCATGTTACAGAGAAAGTTACCATTAGGTAGATCATCAACAAACCCGACCGTCTCACTGATAGATTGCATCTGCTTTCATACTCTGATTTTCGCCCTATCATAGCCACCAAATTCAAACATATCAGAGCAGCAGGGAGGAGGCTACTGCTTCAAAAACCCACCTTGGCATGATCGGCCATCTTCCAGGAGCCTGTAACCTGTGTGGCAAGTGCACTGCACCATCCCTCGCACCATCTGGCACTTCTGAGCACAGCCACCATTGTTGACATTGCAATTCTCCTCCCCTGTTCGTGGACCTGCGGAAGAAACGTGACGATAACTGAGCTGAAACCACAAGGCAGCTGCTCTTGCCTTCAGCTGTTAGGCAGCAGTTGCCCTTCAAAGCAGGCTGAACAAGAGGGGGAGGACGCAAGCTGTGCTGGAAGCTTCCTCTTTGCAGTCAGAGCTCTCCTCTGCAGGCCACAACTGAACAGGACAACAGAGCTTGGATTAACTTGTTTTTAGGATTCAGTGTCTCTGCAGACAAGCGGTGATACCCGAGATCATAATTTTTTCCCCATTACTCCTCGTGTGCCGTCTTTAATTGGCAAAGCCAACAAGTTTTTTTTCCTCAATCTTTAACTCTCTCCCATTATCAGAGCTCAGGCATTCTTTTCGATACATATCCTTCAGTAACGCCAGGTAGATTCCCACACATTACCAGGCCTCCATTCATGTTTAAGACTGAACTCGGGAGGACTTACGGCAGTTTTGATGTGGGCTCTCATCACTGCCATCTCCACAATCATTTGCTCCATTGCACAGCTTCCTCTGACCAATACAACGCCCATTCTCACACAGGAACTGGTCTGGGGCACACTGAGGGGTGCCTGCAATAGAAGCGAAAAGTAGCACGCCACAGGTTACTGATGGAACAATAGTCCCAGTGAAGAAAAGAATACAGAACGTTTTCTAAGATTTCTTACAAACTTTCCATATGAGCACAAATCCATGACTTCCTCTTTTCCTGAGTTCAGCTCATCTAGCACTCCTTACTGCTCCACATATTTTTATGCTGATTTGGAGGTCTGCAAACTCTCCTCCAATCTGAGTCCACTGTTGCTTTACTGTGAAGTTCATCTAACTAGTTTCTCTTAGAATGACTGGAAGGTCCTGGTTTAGCTCCCTTTGGTACCAGAATCCACAGCCCTACTCAGCATGTGCAAAGGAGGAGTCAGTTCCTCACTTTAATAATCTGATCTGTCACACCAGCACGGCTATGGATCTTAAGTCTGCCTAGGAAGGAACATCTTGTCTAGCCCTAACTGCACTTTGATGGACTTGGAATGAGATTTACATGCATCCCTGAAATCTGAGCTCAGGCAACAGGATTTCACATGACCTACACGCTTCAACTTCTGCTGTTGGCAAGGAGACTGTACAGAATTCTTGTAAGCAAAGTAATACTGTTTGTAGAGACTTTGCCAATCTGATTGTTTCTTCAGCAATAACTGCACTGTCCTGTTGCCTCTTGTAACTCTTAAGGTGACTTGATTAGCAGTCCCTAAATCATCACCCTCTGATAATCTTACAAAGATAACAGGACAATACAGTTACCAGCAGAGAAACAATCAGATTGGAAGACTGCCTGTAAGTAGTGTGGAAAAGGGTAGTTGTGAGATTAGCAAGTACAGTTAAGAGCTACAGACACACCAAGTGGGAACATAAACCAAACCACATGCAGATTCACTTTTCAGAGCACAGGAATACTTTATATGAAGGATTCTGGAACTTGGACTTCATTTGTCATATCGAACAAAAAGATCCTTACACCATCTGATTGCTTAGTATTTTAGGAATCTTCTCTATGGCCAATAAAAATATAACTCTGCACTAAAACCAAGAGGATTTTAACTCTTGCTACAGACACTGGGATGCTACTAGATGAGCCAGTACACATCCCCAGTTTAATTTTCACCATACACCTTTCACTCTCACCATAAACCTAAGGTAGAGCTGCACAACTAACCTTACAGTAACAATACCTTGTGTTTGGTTTGATGTGGAGACAGTGAATTTCAGTGGCTCTGGAAGTTTGACTTGGCTTTTAGGTAGCAATTGTTCTTTCAGTATCTCTAAATACCTTTGTTATCAGGATGAAGAAACAGGGTTACTAGCTTGTCTTTGAATACAATTGCTTTTTCCAGGATCACCACACTGATGCTCAAAACAGCTGACCAATCGAGAGCAGCTGCTCTCAAATGACTACAAAGTGTGCCTCTCCAGGTCATCTGAGCTCAGCTGTCCTTGTAGAACACCCACTCTCCACTCCTCAACAGCCCCACAACAAGAGGTACAGTTTCACAAATCCATTTTGTCACCCCTAAAACCACTGCTCAGAATACACTGATCCAGAAGGACTGGTACACATAGCTAGGCTCCACTCACTAGGATGAATTCACGGACCAGTACACTCTATTCCACAACAAAGCCTATAGGCATCCTGAAGGCTTTAAGGAAAAGAGAAGATTGTAGACATTCCTTGAATCCTACCATAACACTTGGGTGTGTTGAAACCCTCCTCCTCTCCATAACCACTATCATATAAAAGAATAGCAATATGTGAAATGAATACTAGAAAGAGTAATTCCTGAGCAAATATCTAAGGGAGAAGCTGACACCCTTAGTCCTCTAAAACAAAGGCTTTATTCTTCTCTTCCACTAAATGTCCTTTTTGATCCCACAGCCCGCTAGAATTGTTCAGCAATTTCACAATGCAACATGAAAGCTATCCAGAACTACCTGGAAGGCATAAGTTAGTATAGCCCATCTGACAAAGGCAGTAACTTGGCATATTATTGATGTTTCCAAGTCTGAATGGAATCGTCCCAGAGCTCTGTGGTAATTCACAGTGTAGGGACAAGATAGGAGGATACTTGACCAGAAAACACCATCACCTAAATTAGTTTAAGCACACAGACCTGCACAAGCTGGCAAACATATAAGACAGCCACAGATCCCATTCTCTGGGAAGGACAGAAACTCTAGGCTGAACTCACTGAAGCAACCCGAAAGAGACTTCACTACCTATTACCTTCAGGATGGAAACATTAGCTATTAAGCAGCAAGGCAGCAGGTCAAACCTGTGTTCTCACAGTTCTCCTCATCACTGTTGTCAGAGCAGTCATCTTCCCCATCACAACGCCAGGACAGACGGACACAGCGTCCCGACTTACAGCGAAACTGGTCAGCTGTGCACATAGACGTAGCTAAGGGTCCAAAAAAGGAACATTAGGTGAGCAAGAATGATCAGAAGGGAGACAATTCCAAAGCTAACTGTCCCAAACACTCTTCTGCATCCACAGAAACTGAATGTTTCCACCAGTTCCCAGCACTCACTGCAGTTCCTCTCATCTGATTGGTCATCACAGTCGAAGTCTCCATCACACCTCCAGCCAGCATTAATGCACAAGCCACTGTTGCACATGAACTCTCCAGAGCGACAAGGCTGGTGAGATGCTGCAGAGATGGTAAAACACAAAAAGAGCAAACTCAGGCCAACGTAACACCTCCAAAGCTCCGCAGTATCATCCTTACCCTCCATTATTAAGAAACTTGATCCTGAATGGATTTCTCCTGGAAACTGTTTTAATTCTCTTAAGCAGAAGTGCACTGGCTACACAGTTCTCATCACTATTCTCACCTTCCAGAGTTAAACAAAACCCCTAATAACGAAGGAGCCAGCTTAAGTGTGAACAATTAGATTGCCATCCACACTGTAACCCCTTCTCAAGCCAATGCAAAATCCATTTAGGTTTCCAACCCTGATGCTTGGACAAGGACATCATCCTGTACTAACTTACAGCAGTCAGATTCATCGGACCAGTCCCCACAGTCATCATCACCATCACAGTGGTAGATGTCCAAGATGCAGCGTCCATATGCACACTGGAACTCCTCCAAGCTGCAGGTGGCAGCTGGAACATCTGATGCTAAGAAGGGAATCAAAATAAAAATGTGTGAGGTGCCAAGGTTCAGTCCAGTTTAGAAGCAACGTTCTCAGTCCCATAACGAATTGGCAAGTATTCAGTGGAAAGGGCTTGGAAATTACTAGCCATTGCTGCATAGCTCTGCATGATTTGTGTTACTGAGAGGAATGCTGGTTTGGCTTCACTGAAAAGCAGGTTAAACCTATATATAAAGACCCTCATGCACACAATCCAGTAAATACAATTTTTAAAAAAAGTTACATAGGATATTAGGCTACAAAGACCGAACTTTTCAAGAGCTGTTAAATTACAGAGGAGCAAAAAGCTATGAAGGAAGAATTGATGGGAAAACCTCAAAAAGGATCCAAGAGTGTCACATGCCATCTTATGCTTGAAACACTATGTCTTAAGTGCCCGGAAAGTGTTTTAAATTGTTTAATAAATCTGAAAAAAGCTAAATAGAAAAACAGATGGAAAAATCAAGAAACCCTTAGGGATAGCTCGATATTAACGACTGAGGCATGTCAGAATGCAAAGTTAAACTAAGGAGTGATTCCTTTAAAATTTTAACAAAAATAAGCACTTGAAGACCAAAGGGAGCAAGCAAGCAGCAGGGTGTCCAGGCCAGCTCCTGACCTTTGAGGATTTCCTCCCTCCCTTTCCTCTCAAGCTCTCGCCAGAACAACCATGCCTTTTAGTAAGGAGCACTGCCAGAGAGATGACCCTGGGCAAAGCCAAACAAACTAATGGTCAAGGATTTGCCTACTGCTCTCTGTTCAACAGTACACTAAGTGGGAAGGCATGAAAAATATTTTGAGTCCCACACAACAGAATCTGACACCTCTTCTCATACTGTCTGAAGAATGCACTGTATGTTTCAGGTATACAAGTCTCCCAACTGAGGAGTTCTGAATATAAATCTGTTTTAAAAAAGAGAAAAGAAAGAGTAGTCCGGGAAGTGAACTATACCTGCCTCTCCAACCTGAAGTAATGGGCACAGCCTGAAGGCATGAACTAAGAGCTTTAATTCAGTGAGTGTCCAGTGGCTAGATATGAAAATGTGTGTTAATGTGTCCCTCACCAAAGGAGCCTGAGTGTTTTGGTTTCCTTGAGAAAATGAAGTCAGTGACTTAAAATACCGCGTTGTGTGATTAAATTATAACACGCACATCCCCAAAAGAAACAAAAAAAAAAAGAAAAAAAACACAGAAAAAAGAAGAGTGAAGTCCCACCTTGTCCTAGATGAATGACAAACATGATTTTAGATTAGGAAAAGATGACAACCACATGGATGAAGATAAGAGAACAGGAAGTAGCCAAACTGAGCTTCTTAGCAAGTTACTTAAAATGTCTTATAGAGAAAACTGCCAGCCAGGACTGAAATAGCATTCCAGCTCAGGAAGCAAGGACACCACTTCTGGGTGCCCCTCGACTCCCACAGGAGGCAACACTGGAACATCTCTCTTCCCTTCCTGAGGGTCTATTCATGGCTTTCGGTGAAGTGACAGGCAAGGGAACGAGAAAGGCAGAGAGCAAAAGTAGAGGGAGAGAGGCTGGCTTCCTCTTAGAGTCCTTTCCTGGCTTAGAAATGTTTGCAGCCTCTGGCTTTCTGCCAACTCTCATTATCTGGAGAGATAAAAGACAACTCCCTCATGCATCCACTCCCCCTGCCCTTCAGGAGCTGGCAGCCCTCATCCCCCTCCCAGAGCCTTTTGAAGTTTCCTGCTATCTAGAACAAATTCTGCAAAATGCCTATGAGAGCAGGGTGGGGGAAGGGACCACTGGAAGTTCCAGAGACATGGACAGTGCTCACAGACACAGGAGAGAGGCAGTGTGGGTTAGAAAGGGACACAAATTCCTGTCCCACTCACTACAAGCCTGTGACAGAGAAGAAGGAAACAATTGTTCTGGGTTCTCATGTCCCAGGTCCCCCCCTGCCCCTTCAGTATTGGTCACTTTTTGGGCAACATCCTGCAAAAAGCATTTAAGTGAAAGGAGACTGGGCAGGCAGGAGGTGTCTTCAGTGTGCAGTACTTGAGGGTGCTTTCAACAAGCGGAGTACCCCTCCACTTGCAAAATTCCAGTCAGGAATCAGACAAGAGGAAAAAGAAGGGAATAGTATTCTTGCCTTCCAGCTGCCCTTCAACTCCTCCAGTTTTATAGAGAGCTATATTCAGTAAAGCATAAATCTCCTGCTCTGACTCAAGGTCACAGCTCTGGGAAGGAACAGAGAAGCAGCAAGGCACAGACGAAGTATGCCTGTGAGGTAACACAAGAGAGACACCATTCTTTTGTGCCCTCTGGGGTAGGCAGCAGAAAGCAGCATAGCTGCCAGTACAGGCAGGACTAACTTGTTTTTGATCTCTGCTGCACAAAACATGCCAAAACCCAAGGCAAGAGCAGGTCCAAAGGGTTATTTCCTGTGATTACAAAGGAAAGCACTTACGGCAATTCTCTTCATCTGAGCCATCCTTGCAGTCTGTGTCCCCATCACAGAACCAGTGCTCAGCTATGCAGCTGCCGTCACTGCAACGGAACTCCTTCTCTGAGCACTTTCTCATATCTGCAGAGACAGCAACACAAACAAAGCCTTGGCTTTTTCCAGAGTACCCAGGAAAACACCACATCATCCTCCTGAAGCTCCTGGGGCACCCGCAAACAAGATTGCTCATTAAACCATACATACCCATGTCAGGCAGGGCCTGAGCAAAACCATCATTGCTCATTGAACTGACACAGAGTGCTGGATTCAATTGGAATCCAAAGGGACTTCACAATGGTATGTCAAGGAATGAAAGGGCTCAAGGGATTTTTTTTGCCTGGTGGGTAAGGCGCACACAGCCCAAGATCCTAAGCAGCCAGCCCTTGGAATGGAATATCCCACAAGTTCAGCCTACAAAAGCCAGATGGAAGCCTTAGCCACATTCAGGGGATCCTAGAACTGCACAGGCTGGTCTCTGCACAACTCCTTTTAAAGTACTGTGAGGGCAGTATTTACATTACTCACCACACTGCTCGTCGCTGTTGTCCCCACAGTCATTGTCACCATCACAGTGCCATAGGCTGCGAATGCAGTATCCATTCTGACATGAGAACTCATCTTCTTCACACTCCCTTGGAGCTGCAGGGACACAACAGGGATGAGGTGACGGCAAGATAAGAAGATTTAGCTTGCAGAACACCAAATGTGTGACATGTTACAAATCAAGCAATATCATCCTCCATGGATACAGTGACGCTGGAGAGCAGATTCCCCTAACAAATACCAGGAGAGGCATTGGGAGATTTCTTGAGTGTCTCTTTTCCACTCCATTCACATGCCAACAGTACTGCAGGCTCTAAAACTTGAGAGCATAGACTAAAGGAAGTAGCTGGAACAGAGAGATGAAGCCACCCATCCTATGCTGGTATGTACTCTAGCACAGCCCCAAGCCAGACTCAAGATAACCCTGCACAGAAAAAAGGTAATCCATGCCTCTTTTTAAATGAATTAATAGTCCCTATCATTATCTAACAAATAACTGCTAGTAGTGTCTAATTTCCACCTTTTTTTCACAACAGCCTCAAAGCTGTCTTCAAGGCAAAGGGCATGTTCACTGAAGAGGGGGAGAGAAAATTTGAACCTCCTCTTCTGAACACCTCAGTGTTTGCAGCCTCATTCCACTCTCCTTGCCGGTCTCCTAAGGCAGCTTGTCTGCAGACCAGTAAGGAAAGGAAAGGGACTGCAAATGTAGCACCCGAGGACTTCAGTCCAACAGAAACCTCCTATGGTTACTGCTAGTCTGAATAACCCCCCAGGAACCTCTCATGCGCAGAGCCTTGCCTTTCTCCTTTCATTAGTCTCCAAATCTTTTGATCACACTCTTCTTCATTTTTGCCTTAGATATGGGGGCATTTCAACCTTTTAGGAAAAACAGAAAACCAAACAGACTCACACTTATATACCTTTTCCTTCATGAATATATTTGAACAGACTGGAAAACTGAGCTTAGTTCTGCATTCCAGAGCATCACACAAGATGTCAACCCCTGAACTTTGGTTCACAGTCCTTTGCCCAAAAAGGCAGGCTAAGATCAGGGATATACTGATCAGAAAGTGAACTCATTTCCATGCTTTTAGTGGACATGGAATACTTTACAGTCAAGAGCTTTACTTCCACACTTCTTGGGATGGGGTTCCTTGGTCAGAGTCACTCTGGAGCACCATTCACACAACTCTGTGTAGGCAGCATCCCTACACTACCACTCTCTCCTCAAGGAGGCCTTTTTGAAGGGACTGGATGCAGTGCCCAGCACTGCAGAAAAGGCAGACAGTGGAACCTGAGGCCACAGGAAGTCAGCCAGACAGGCAGTTCAGTAGGATTTGGCAGGGGTTAGGTGTTTCCACTAACAGGGGAGGGCATGAAGAGCTCGGCTCAGGGAAGTGCTTCATGGGACATTAACTAGCAAGGCTGCAGGGCATAAACGGTTCTACAGCTGGATGGAGACATACACCCTCCCCCAAGACAGGCAGCTGAACAGCAAGCCAGGTGCCAAGGCAGCAGGGCTTACAGGTACACACCTCTGTCAGAGGCAGAATATAGCTTATTACAAGCCAGAGGTCCAATTCAGTGGATAGACTCTTATATTCCTGTAATAGAAAAGGTCAACTTCCCCCAGGCAGAGGAGGCAGGCACTGCACCCACCCTCTTCCCTCAGATAGGTGACTTACGGCAGTCCTGCTCATCAGAATCATCCTCACAGTCATTGTCTCCATCGCAGACCCATGACCGCCGGATACATTTTCCATTGTCACAGTGGAAGTCCAAGGGGGAGCAAGTGGGCAGCACTGAAAGAGCAAAGGAACACCTCATGGAGCTGCAGCCAGCTTCCTTCCTGAAAACTAAGTTCCTTCCCTCCTGAGGAAGCAGAGCTACATCTCTTAGAAACAAAAGACAAAATTTCAAGTCATCAGGAAGAGCTGTTCCTCACATGGAGGTCAGGGTAGGTCTGTAGCTTGCCAGTCTCTCTTCCCCAGAGAAACACTGACCTTTCCACAGAAAAGTAGCTGTCACAATTCCCCCACTGAGTTCCTTTTTCCTCTTTTATCCTTGAGCCTACTGTCCTCCCGTAACTGCACTTGTTTTATAACAAGCAAAATTAAACTATCAACATCTTTCCTGCATGCTTCCCAGTGCAGTCCATCCTGTTTCTATTACACAGCAAGTTCCTTAGAGTGAGAACAATCAGAAGCAATGTTTTGGGGAATAGGATTTGACAAAGTAACATGCTACAGTGTGTTTCAGCATGGGTACTGTCAGGTTTTCTGTCTAAGAAATCTGCAGGGAGAAGCTTAGAGGCAGGAATCCACTGCTGGGGATAATTTGCTGTACCTCAGGTACGGACAACAGAGTCCAAACCTTGCTCAAGGTTTCCACCCAGAAAGGATGGAAGAAGGGGACAGATGTGGGATGACGCTTGCCTTCACAGGAGTCTGTTTGCAATGGAATGGAACCACAAATCCACAGTGTTTGAAGAGGCCTGGAGCCACAAAGCTGGAATTCGAGGGGGAGCATCAGCCCTGTTCTTAGCCCCACAGATGAGAGGAACACTCAACCCCGAGAGGTTCACGCTTTCAAGTGCTGCCAGCTGTGGTAGGCAAGGGGCTGCACGAGACTGTTCCTGACAGGTGTGTTCTCTGAAGAACAGCATTCGCTCAGTGGTGTGAAGGGGCGAGGGCTAGAAAGGCGACTGCCTGAAACCCTTTCATCCCAGCCCAGCTTGCCGACAGCATCTCCCATCTGTCATCAGGCAGGCCAGCCCTCTTCTGCTATGCTGCTACTCCTTTCCCTGCCAACACTATCCTGGAGGTGGGAGAGAGAGCAGAGGGAGATGGGTAAAAAAGGAAGGTGAAGACAGCAGCCACACACAAAAGGAGGATGACTTAATAAGGAGAACAAATAGTCACATTTTCAGCTTTTCCAGCTTTCCCAACCCTCTGTTTCCCCTTGGCCCAGGACTGCTGCCAGTGTCCTGGTAAAGAATTATACATACTAAATCCTTCACTGCTCTCCATAGCAAGTCCTCCAACATTTCTCACCAAGGGCCTGTCCTAAAAGCCCCCTTCTGTAAGAATATATTAGGGCAGGTAAATTCAGACTTTCTCTAACATCTTTTTTTCTAACCACAAATTTGGATCATGTTCTCAGCTGTTCCTGTAGTGTGGCAGACATTTCTGTATCTGAGGACATCACTGCAGATGTAATTGCTCTCAACAATCAAAGAATCTGGCAGTGGCCCTTGGGAAAAGGTCCTTCCCATCGCATCCAGGCTGTCCCATGCAGATATCTATTCCTGTCATATCCAGCTACTTCTAGATCCCCGAGGGGTATGAAGGAGAGGGAAGCACAAAAATCTGTATTTTCCCTCTACAGGTTTGACAGCACCCTGGTCTGCCAATAGCTTACCTCTTTCCTTACACTGCACTTTCTCTGGGCACCTCTGTGCTGCTGCAGCAAAACAAAGAATGAGTTTTCTCTTCTTCCTCAGGGCAGGTGGAAGTAGAAAACTCTCCACTTTCCAAACTCTGCTTCCAAATAAAACCAAGACATTTTTGGACTCAGATGGTCAACCCCACAGATCAGACCTCTTTCCCCAAGCACAACTTCCAAACACTGTACGCTGAGAAAACCCTCCCTGGCCTCAGCTGTAATTTCAGGACTAAGACCATCCACCCAGCATACGCTTTAGCATGACTAATCACCAAAGGATTGCACAGGAGCCACCTGGAAGGGAATTTGCATGCTCACTCTCCAGGGGAGAACTCTTCAGGCTCCCAGAGGGTTAAGCCATTAGCGCTGGTTCAGATCGGATACCATTATCCCACTGAGCTGCTGCATCCCTTCATGAGGTAACGACATAAAATGAAATTCCACCCCTACAGGGAGCAGTTCAGCCAATTTCATACTCCCCCTAGATATAAAAATCCAGCTTCAAACACAGGGGAAGAGAGCAAAACACAAACTGCCATATACAAAGGAGGACCAAATTCCCCAACCCAGCAGACAGCAAGTGTGTGCTAGCCCAGACAACACTGGGGTGGGGGCAGGATGGGATTAAATCCCCTTCTACAGGAACTCTTCTTTAAAGGAGGAAGAAAAACCACAAACTCACTAGAGACCAAAAAACCCAAACTAATGAATGATGCCTCATAGAGCAGAGGAACTGCCAATGGGATCAGGGCAGGGATCCACATAAACTTGTAACCTGAATCTAATAATGGTCAGAAACAGAAAATGCAAGAAATTCTGGGAGCAGCTTTCACATGGGGGCAGTCTCTTCTTAATCCCCCTCTTCCTAGCTCTGCCCTCCCAATCCCTTCTTCCCACTAAAAAGCACACTGCTTAAACAGAAACATTTTTGTTTCCTTCTATTTGTTCTAAGCACACCAGGCTCCAGTTCCACTGTACAGCCCTTTGCTCTAGGGTTGTTACTAATCAGCTCTTCTGTTGGCCATCTATTACTTCATATTTTGGTGAGTTTTATTCCTATAGAGTTAAAGCTGAGACCATATCACTAGCCCATGGTGAATGTTTAGTACTGTTGTAAATACATCCAGAGTGTCTGGAAATTTGAAGTTAAGAGGAAATTCAAAAGTTAGGAGGTCACACTTAGGACACTCAAACAGCCACCACTGTTTTGTTCTGACATGATGGAGCAGCTATACAATCTAGTAAGTGTATTGCTTTTACTCATATAGCTCATTTTAAAAACCATAGTCAGAAGATGGCTACATGCAATACAAATGAAGCAGCAAGAACTCTTTTCACTGACAGACGTGGAACAAGACCTCTTCGTCTTGCTGGCAGACAAGTTAGATTAGCATCAAGAAGAAGGGAAACCGAATCCCCATATTCTCTTCCCAGCTTGATATTGATGCATGACCCTGGGACAGTTCTGTCTCTTTAGCCCCCTTCCCCAACCTGTAAAATGAAGGCTATTTATTACTAAGACAGCTGAAAGTCCTTCATAGGCATCACTTCCACTGATAAGAAAGCAACCACAGATTGTACTAACCTGCTTTCACCAGTACTCATAGCAGGATTAGGCTATGCCAACAGTAAACACAGTTAAGCTTCAACCCCCCCTTCTCTGCTGCTCTGCTCAATTCCAGCTTGATCTCTCCACATCTATGCAAAGAAACAATATTTTCCTAAAAGAGATGAGCAAAGGCAAGTCCCAGGATGGAGTTGAAGGCAGGCAAATGCCCAGACAGACAGGGACTAACTTGCCTCCCCAGGCAGAGCCAGAGGCAGGATGGGGAGCAAACCCAAGGAAGGGGAGCCAGTGGGAGGAGCTAGGCTGGGCAGCAACAGCTACAGAGAGCACATCTGTCAACTGACAGTGAGCAATACAAAAAGGCCTTTGAACTTCCAACCATTTCCCTGAGCTCATCCCTCTGCATGGTCACACTGGACATCATCCAATGTTTCAGCAAAGCTAGGTCTACCATAAGCCTGCTATTCCTCCCCCTCTCCCAACTCCTATTACACAGGACACTCTTTTATTGCCAAGCAGAAGGAGAAGGGGGAGGGCGGGGGGAAAAGGGAAGTTTATAAGGTGAAACGCAGACCGAATCACGTCCCACTGTCCTTTGAACACTTTATCCCTGTTGCCTGTGGTGAGCAGGTTGCTTTGTACCCAAGGACAGCAAGCAACTGGTGCTCAGAGCTCTGGAACGCAGAGAGGCTTGAACAATACTGGCTGCTTAATTAGACAAACTCTCATTCACATGAAGAATGAGAAGTTAATTTAAAAAATAAATACTAAAACAACAACAACAAGAAAAAAAAGAAAAAAAAAGACACCAAAAATTCATGCCACCTACATTAGAGAAGTGCAGCCTGACCCCCAGCTATGTCCATACCCATGCATGTGTATAAACACATACATACCCACCAACAGACCTGTTCACCGAGATCTGCAGCGCTGCAGGCAAGAAGCCCAGGGACAAAAATAAAGGAGGTTAGTCAACTCTCAGGAAGAAAAAGGAGACACCGCATTTTGCTAACAAACATTTTGGAAAATCTAATTCCAGAATGACATAAAATGTTATTGCACTGCTGAACTGTATTTAAGGAAGTTGCTGGTCAAAAGAAAAAAAAAGAAAAAAAAATTAGAAGAGTATCAGCGTCCAATCTTTCACAGCCCTTTGATCACAAGCACTCTGCCCGAGGGGGCATTGCATTAATTCTGGTGACTTTTAAAGGAAACACACATACTCCAGGCCCAGTAAAATGATGAAGTTGCAGATATGGAACTGGTATGTTTGCAACAGAATACTGAACTCTTGATAGGAGTTCCTAGTTTATAAAACTTGAAGTTTAGAAGTGAAGCTTCACCTGAGCCACTGCATCCGAGCTCAAGACTCATGATTAAGTGAATGGCAGAAGGAAAATTATTTTTTTTTAAGTTTCCACCAATTTTAGTTAAAGACCTGTGAGATTTTTTATCCTAAGGTCACCTTAAAAAATTTTGTTGTTGGGCTGATGAGCAGGTTATACTGATAGTCCTGCCTGACAAGGAGAAGACCCTTTACTGGGCTTGAATGAGCTGTAGTTCAACAGGATCTGCGTAGATTTCTCCACGAAATAGGAACAACAGATCACTTTGAGTAAACTTTAAGGCAAGAGAAGTAAATTTTTCTTCAGTCCCTTTAAATGAAGAATTATTGTATAACAGTGCATGGAGCTAAGCAAGCAAGTCTGTGTCCCAAGAAGTAACACATTTACAAGTTAATTATGTACGATACAACTTCAAAATTCAGAGGAAGAAGGCTCTCCTGGGGGGATGGTTATGGGGAGATGTGGTGTATCTCATGAGAAACAGAACTATTTATCAATCCTCAGGCCAAGTTTACTCAGTTGTCCTTTCACCCTTGCCACAGGAAGTATGACTCATTCACACCACGCAAGACTTCAAAGGGCGTGCAGGAGGGCAGGATGAAAACCATTCCTCCGCTTGCATGAGGCTTTCGTTAGGGACAGGCCAGAGCAGTCTCTGTTGGCACAAGGCAGGACGGCAGCTGAACTACTCTGTGCATGCGCAGCGAGGGCTTCCAAGCCAGACGCTGTCAGCAAGCCAGAGAGCCGACACCAGACGAAGTCTATGGAGCTGGCATGACAGCTGGCAGGTTCCTTATTGCTATTATTACTACAGCACTCTGGCTTGTAAACATGATCCAGAGCAGGAAGCAAACATGTCATGGAGTAATTGGCTTCCATCACAGCAGGGCTTCAAATTTGCAAGGAGAACAGTTTCTGTCACAGGTAAGCAGAGGCATGGCTCTCCCAAAATCAGTGGAAAATACCTATGGAGAGGCAGATGTTCCAAGGACACCAATACAAGTGTAAAGGGTGTACGGAAACAGTGACAGTTGAGGAAAAATTTAGTGCAACCAGCTCAAGAAGTGGTAATTTGTTTTATAGTATGCAACAGAATAATAAAAACCAAACAAAGTAAAACACACCATATTTTAAGAATTTATCTCAAAATTGAAAAGCTCTTTCACAAAGAGTGTTTCCCATGTCTGCTCTTGTTTTTCATAGCTGTAATTCCACTCACTGCTAAGTATCTTGCCTTTTTTTTTTTAAACACCACACACTGTATTTCAAGGTGTTATTCTTTAACCAAAATGACAGATTACCAATTCAAGGCTAGAAAATTGCGTTAATACAGAATTTAGCAAACTCCAATCAACTACTCAAGCATATAGGCAGTACTACACAGACAAGTGCAAGACTGAATCTTGACTTGCTAAAGTAATTTTCACCTTAGCCCCCAGCCTGTTTCACTCTCTTACTTTATTAGTCCAGTAGTCCAATGTCTTCACATTTTCCTCTCCTATTCCAAGGAGTAGACAGAACTCTCTCAGGAACTCATTCCTCTTCTTGTATTGGCTTACAGTATACATATGAGCATATGATACACTGATGAAAAGTACACCCTAAAGAGGTATGGTTGCAGCTTTATTTCTCTGGAAAGTTTGGATAGTCACAGGATAAAAAAATCCTGTAATGCTAAAACTAGCTTGCAGCAGACCAGTGGAAAGGCAGGATTCCTTGCAAACACATCTGTTCACTCTTCCAGTCAGAGACAATCTACTTGATATTATAATTCCTGCCTGTAAAACTCAGAGCTGCACATCCATAGAATTGCTGGAAAAGAATCTTAATAGCTTTAGCATCTCAGAAGAGTCCATATAAAGTGGTTGCACAGACTGAGGTTCATAAGTCAGAACCAACAACTGGAGCATTAACACTAGCCCCATGGCCTTTGAGGAATTTTTTAAATAGGCCTTTAGTATATCTGGGGCTTGCTGGATGACTTCATCAGGACAACCCAAATCTTTAGCTCAGTATTTGTATTTAAAAGAAATTTACTAATATCAGTCAATAAATAAAACCATAAATCAAGTTCAAAACAGAGAAGCTCGAAATTTCACTCCAATCAGGAAACTGTATGAATGTCACAGACAAACAGCCAGGGAAGGAAAGAAAAATGGGTGAACCAATTTTTCTCATGTACTAAGTGCATCACTGCTGATTAGTGAGAAGCTTAAACTGATTTAAAGTTCAAGTTGCTGTTCCAAGGGGCTCAAGCCCCACCCCTGCTCTTGCACTCCTGTTAACCTGTTTAAGCTTGGCACAGTCAGCAAACAGAGAAAATGGAAAGTGAACCTCACAAACAAGTACAGCTTCACAAGGCTCCTGTACACCAAGCAAAACGGCGAGATTTAGCAAGCAACCTGCTCTGGCAAAAAGGTTCAGTGCTACAATAACTAAGCAAGACAGGAAACAGCACAGACAACTACCACAAACCTACACTGTAGAGTTGATCTAGCTCTTACAAGCTAAGAATAGTATCATACCTGGATTCATAATGAGCAGTTACTCAGAGCAAGATACAACAGGCTTAAAGGAGTAAGTGTTCCTAGGGCTCCTCCACTGCAACCTTGCATGTGTGTGCTGAAGTCGTGCACTTAAGCAATGGGGCGAAGGATGCTATAGAAATGTTCACTTTTTATTTTTGCTTTCTTCTTTCCCCTAAATTGCACGTCAAGTACTGCTGGCTGTCAGCTGAAAAAGTTCTCTTCTTTGTATCTATTCTCCCAGGGTGCAATATTTTAAAAGGCAGCTCCTATTCTAGTCCTTCCCCTTGAGTCACTTTGAAGAGACCTTTAAATGGAGCTCTTTGTCTTCCCTTCCATCTTGTCAAACTACCCATCTTTCTCTGTACATGCTAGCTTTCCTCTATCACTAAATTGCAGAGACCTACAGCACAAGTTACATCCTGAATAAGATCACAGAATCACCAAGGTTGGAAGAGACCTTCGAGACCATCTAGTCCAACAGTCAACCTAAATCAGTCCTAAGCCACATCCTCAAGTGCCACATCCAGACACCTCTTAGACATTTCCGGAGATCATGACTCCACCACCTCCCTGGGCAACTTATTCCAATGCCTGACCACTTTTTCAGTGAAAAGTTTTTCTTCTAATGTCCAATCTGTACCTTGCCTGGTGCAACTTAAGGACATTTGCTCTCATCCTTTCACTTGAGACATGGTAGAAGAGACCAACCCCCACTTCACTTCAACCTCCTTTCAGGTAGTTATAAAGGGCAATGAGGTCCCCCAAGCCTCCTTTTCTCCAGATTAAACCCCAGTTCCCTCAGCTGCTTCTCCTAAGACATGTTTTCTAGACCCTTCACCAGCTCCACTGCACTTCTCTGGACAGGCTCCAGCACCTCAGTGGCCTTGTAGTGAGGGGCCCAAAACTGGACACTGGCCTCACCGGTGCCGAGTACAGGGGACAATCACTGCCCTGGCCCTGCCAGCTACACTGTTTCTGATCCAGGCCAGGATGCCATTGGCCTTCTTGGCCACCTGAATACACACAGGGTCATGTTCAGATGCTGTCAACCAGCACCCCCAGGTCCTTTTCTGCTGAGCAGCCTTCCAGTCACTCTTCCCCCAGCCTGTAGTGCTGCCTGGGGTTGTTGTGACCCAAGTGCAGGACCTGACACTTCACCTTGTTGAACCTTACACAATTGGTCTCAGCCCATTGACCCAGCCTTTTCCTCATCCACTAAGTGGATCATCTTGTCACAGAAGGAGATCAAACTGGTTAAGCAGGACCTGCCTTTTGTAAAGCCATATTGTCTGGGCCTGATCCCTGGTTGTTCTGCACTTGTTGTATGATGGCACTAGGATCATCTGCTCCATGACTGTCCCTGGTACCGAGGTCAGGTCAACAAGCCTTTAGTTCCCTGGATCATCCTTCCAATGTGCATCAGTGTTATATTTGCTGATCTCCATTCAAGTGGAACTCCTCCAGTTAACCAGGACTGCTGCTAAATGATTGAAAGTGGTTTGGCAAGTTCTTTCACCCTCATTACTTTTTGGTGAATCTCATCTGGGCTCATAGACTTGTTGCTGTTTAATTAGCATAGCAAGTCACTATTTCCTTCTGGATTATGGGGGCTTCACTCAGCTCTCTGTCACTAAGTTCCAGCCCAAGGAACTGGGTATCCTGAGGACAACTGGTTTTGGCATTAAAGAATACAGCAAAGAAGGCATTAAGTAACTCAGCCTTTTTCTCATTTCCCTGACACTATGCTACCCTCTACATTCAGCTAAGGGTGAAGACTCTTCATAGCCCTCCTTTTGCTGCCAATGTATTTATAGAAATTTTTTTGTTGTCTTAACTGCAGTGGCCAACCTTCTTAGAAACTGTAAATTAAAAAAGGCAGAAGTCAAACCCAGTTCCCACATTCTCTGCATCACTTTATATTCTGCCTCTTATATGTCTACCTCTATTTTATATTCTTCCCAATCTCCAGTGCCTGAGAATATCAGCAGATTGCTCAGGGTTCAGTACTGCTTCCTAGCTTGTACAGCTTCCATTCAAATAGCTACAGGCCAGATCTCCTTAATATATTGTATCTTACTGGGCAAGACCGAAAGGTTCCTCTCTTTCAGGCCGCAGAGAGAGAGAGAGAGACATGATGCATCAGTAGATGCCAAGAGAAGAGTGGAAGAAAGTAGCATGTAAATAAATGTTCTTCCTCAAAATCTGCCTCTATTTGTAATACAAAGACTTCCCAAACAAGAGGTTGTATATTAATTTTTTACAGCCCTTAGTGGATTATACATCCATAAACTTGTCAGACTGCTGTTTGAGAATGTTTTGAATTTCAGAAGCAATGTTTTGTGGTAAGGGGATTCACAGTTTAGGCATATGTTGTATGAAGCAACTCTTGTTAGCTTTGAACCACCTCCTGCTAGTTCCCATGGAAGATCCTATCTCTCCCACCTCCCAAGTCCTACCATGCCTGCTTAGCTTAAAACTTTTGGTGCTGGAAGTTGTTGAATTACAAAGAAAATCATATCAACAAGTATCACTTGTCTAAATTGTTACTGAGTCCACCAAGAAAAAAAGTCAAAACAATCCCACCACCATCCCCCCCAACCTCCTTGCCTGCCTGCCAAAAAAAAAAACAACACATAAAAAAAGGAATTTTCCTCTGTAATCAGTAAGAAGCCAGTAAAACCAGCTTAGCTATTGGATATGCCTTACCTCCCCAAGACACAAGGTCTTCCACGTTGCTCAATGTTTGCAAAATTTTAAGAAACAAGAATTGAGAAGGAAGCAAATTTTGACAAAGCTGGGTTGATATCTCCCACACTTAAGGAAGAAGAGATTATTTAAGATAATATTTAAAAGATGAAGAAAGCTCCTTTCCATACAGTAATCAATGGCAGAAACAAAAGGAAGGTTAGAGGAAGATCCAGCAGAGGAAGATAAATTTTCCTCTCATGTTCATTGACAGAAGCCTTAAATTTTCAGCTCTAGGGAAACTTTTAGGAAAGGAGTTTCATGAGACCAGGCCTTTTTTCCCACTCTTCAATTCTACCACGCTCTGTGAAATCCAAAGAGACGACGTAAAAAAGGAACTTACTTGTGTCTCCACAGGGAGAGGCTTTCTCTATTCATCTCTATCATGCTACACCCACTCAAGAGTGACATTTCACATCGGTTCTCACCTAGCTGGGCTCAGCGACAGGGATGCCAACACTGTGCAGATACACAGTAGCTGCAAGGTAACTTCTCTCAGCAGATCCCAAGACCAATGAATGTTATTTCAGCGTTTGCCTTTCTCTCCTTTCATAGGGCAGCCAGGAAAGAAACTAGAATGTTGCTTAAGAGGGCAGACACCCTCAATACACCTCTTCACACTGTTTATTTTCCATTAATATTTACAGCAAAATCATATCATTTTATTCACAGACAGTGTTCTTGCAAGGGTGGAAAAATGAGAAGTACTGTTCTGTGTCCCTCCTCTCCCTCTAATATATTCATGTCCAACCGCCATCTAAAATCAGCTGCAAAAAAACCCAACGCTGGGCTTTCACTGTGTTTTTTATCACTGGACAACGGCTTTGTTAGACTCCAAGTCTGTCAAAAGCAGGTCGTCTACAATCGCAAACTTGTCATACAAACGGTAGGATGTGCCTGTAAAACAGAGAAGCACCTGCAGAGAAAAAGATATTCAATTTTCCCAAACACAAGTCAAGGATGGTATTCTTACTGCAGCCATCTTCATCGCTGTGGTCCCCACAGTCGTTGTCCCCATCACACTGCCACTGAGCAGGGATGCACGTGCATTCACCAAAAGCACTGACAGCACAGGTAAAATGATTACGTCCACAGGAGCACTCAGTGCTACTCGCAACACCTGTAAAGGAAGAAAAAAAGTAAGAATGAAAGATGTTTTGAAGACATCCCATCCATCTTAGAGTAAACAACAAATACAAAGAGACATCACAACTCTTCTCTGTGTACACATTACTGTGGTATGAACATATCCTTGACTGCAAAGAAAAATATACACCCTCCTCACACTGCTGAAATTGAAGATCAATTATTATGCACAGTTTCTTGGAAAGGGGCTCTTTGCAGGCAACAGCAAAGTGCAACCCGCCAAAAAGAGACTTGGGAATCAGCTGAAAAATAATTCAGCACTAATCACTAACATTCAAGGACTGCCAGGTATCAGAACACCCTTTTTATTTTACGAACTCAGTCTGCTCCTAGACCACAGCACCTCTGCTGCTCTTCACTTAGTTCTGACAGCACAATACACGGGAAAACTCTCTGAAGTAGAAGTCTTGCTATCTGAAGGGTCTTCGCCAAACCCTGAACTTTTTAGAAGAAAACCTTTCGCACTTCACTATTGTTGACATTTAAGACTCCAGTGAAAGTGGAAAAAAACCCTTTTATTATTTACCTGTAAGCATTAAACTGTGACAGTAGGCTGCGCATAACATTTATAAGAGAAAGAGAATTTTCAACTTTACAAACTGACAAAAAGAACATGCAGTCCAAACAATAATATATAATCTGATAAGAGTATTTTTTCCAGCCTTAAGGTTAGCCTAAAGACCTCCAGCCCTCCTTTACCACCTTCAGAACAACACTAATATAACTCTTGACTCTCATCCCTGTGCAAATGCAACTATTTATGATATTATCCCACACTTCCTCTCCAAAAAATCTCTGCCTTGAGAAAGAACAGGCTATAAATGACTCCTCCCAAAAGGAAAAGGTCATGCCTGAACTTCTGTCTGACATTATCTAGACAATCTATATAATCAATATCACTGTTAAACAAATGATTACTCTATCAATCATCAACTCCCTCAGGCTAGTCTGGTTGGATTTTTTTGCAGGGTTCTTTCTTTCTCCAATTCAAACAAACCTAAAGCTCTTAGATTAAACAATAGATCATAAGGAAAGAATTACAGAGAAATACCTGCTCCAAGTGGTAATCACATACATACTGAACTATTTTCAGGCTTTTTGATTTCATTGATCTCACTCATACATCTAGTATACCTCTGATTAACCATAAACTGTATCAATCTAAGCAAAAAGAAAAAACAAGCCTCATAATTTCCTTATTTTCCATTCTAATTGAGAAAAGCAATAGCTGCAAAACTGATTCAACTCTTTCAACAGCAGAATTCCCTCCAGTGAAGACATCCACTTGTGCAAGTAAAGCAAAGATTTAAGTTCAGAGGGGATGTGCTTCTTTGCTGAAAAAGGATTACGTTTCTTCTGCAACAAAACTAGCTGAAGAGGTTTCTGCCAGCCTCAGCTGCCTGCTCGCAAATGCTACACTGCAGGTTGCAAGACTTTAACTACAAACTATTTTCTAAGCTGAACTGCACCAACGAATTGGTTGTGGGATTTCTATTCAGTCTGTCATGGGCTTAACAATCTTTTATTCTTTCGCTCATGTCCACTAAATGTTATCTTTGAAAGGTTTAGTACAAAGCATACTTCTCAAGTTATTACTGCATACAACAGAGAAAGCAGCCAACACCTGGTGTAACAAGGGATAAAGCCTAAAAGAACAGGAGGTGAATAAGGAATGAAAGAGGGCAGAGTGGTAAGATCCCCAGAGGACTTAGCAGGTATGGCCAGGGCAATGGCTGGCTCTAAAAGACAGCAAATGGGTGATGTTATCAGAAGGCCAAAAAAGCAACAGACATCCCTAAGGAAAAGCAATTCATCCTCTTTGCAACATTTCAGAGTAGTGGAAATAAACTAAAGGAAATTCAGATGGACCATAACCACCCACAAAAATCAAACAGGTTTCTTCAAACCGACAACACAGAAAATTCAGAACAAACCATCTTCTGCTGTCACCCACAACCTTTTAAAAAGGCAGAACTACTTGTATACTGTATCCAAAGTAGCTGCTGTTTAAACTACCTCTTCCAAAGCAATTTTCTACCATTATCCTCAAAAGCACTCCAAAACACTCATCCCAGCTACTTTGAGGTCCAATACCCCTTCCTTCTGGAGTACACAAGACCATTATCATTCAGGTTGGAAAAGATCTCTGAGGTCACCAAGTCCAACCATGAACGCAACACTGCCAGGTTGACCACTAAACCATATCTCTAAGTGCCACGTCCATATGCCTTTTAAATACCTCCAGGAATGGAGACTGTATCATTCCCTGGGTAGTCTGTCCTCCAGTGCTTGACAATCTTTTTGGTGAAGAAATTTTCCCTAATATCCAGTCTAAACCTCCTCTGACACAACTTGAGGCCATTTCTGCTCATCCTGTTACTTTGTACCTGGGAGAAGAGACACCTGCTTCCCTACAACCTCCTCTCAGGTAGTAGAGGAGCACGATAAGGTCTCCCTGAGCCTCTCTTCTCCAGGCTAAACAACCCTAGCTCCTTCAGCCCCTCCTCTTAAGATTTGTTCTTTAACCCTTTCACCAGTTTTGCTGCTCATGGGCCTTCCCCACGAGCAGCATGACAGTACAGCTCTGCAACAGCAAAGAAAGAATTAGTGCAGCTGTCCCAGTCTACAAACTGTAACTTAATCTGCTGTATTGTCAAACGCACAGTTCTCTTCAAAGTTGCTACTAGTATTAGGTTATATATAAGCACACACATACTAAATCTGTTCTTCTCACCTCATCAAAGTTGCTATGTTCCATCATCTCTGCTTTGTGATTTTACCACGCTACTGAAAGTGTTGGAAGCTGAAGGACACATTATGACCCAGATACCAACACACTCTCATATGCACTAGCTGGTGTCTGTAGTGCTATTATGTAAGCATACTTTGCTTAACTATTTCAAACTACAGCCTTTGCAAATCTAAAGGTTTGTGATTCAGGACCTTTAGGTGAACTAACCTTCTAGTCATTATAAACCACGATCTAACCTGGTTTTGCACTTGTCAAGTAATGCACATGATTGTTCGGAAAGCACACCAATTTCAACCTATGAACAGTATCAGAAGCCAGTCCTGGATGGCTTGCCTTTCCCAGCAAAAAGAACAAGGTGAATGAAAGCTGGCACTCCTGAAGGCAGCAGGAATTTTCTCAATTATTTCAGCGTGGATAGTATTTCACCTTTAGTGTCTCATGATTACTGCCCAGTGCTCAGAGCTCCAGTGACACTACCCTGTATCTGTAACAGTAGAGGGTCAGGAAGGATAAAGATGAGAAGCATGTTTTTTCCAACTCCAAGCGGAAGTTGGCTTGAGAAGCCTTAGCAGAAGACCTACTCTCTTACCTCAAAGTCTCATTAAACATTGAGACAGAAGACTAACCAAGCGCACACATAAAGCTCCAGTGTCACGTTTCAATCCCAGTTAGTCAGTGGGCCAGGAACAGGACGGAAATCAGCACTTGCTGTTCAGGCAACTGGACCAACAATCAAAGCGGACATATCTAATTGCACTTCTACACATTATTCTGGAGCAGGAACAACGAGAGGCACCTCTGGGCTTTGTAATGACATACTTTTTCTGAAACTTTTTATCACATTGCAGGCTTGGACATTTTACCAACTCTCTGTATTCAAAAATCTTTTCACTTATGCAGGAGGGAAAACCCCGACATATTTTAGCAATGCAATATATACAAAACAATACAAAAAAGCTAAACAGGGATATTGCCATGTGCTGAGTTGATATCACTCAACTTTCCTGGCTTCTTCTGATACCTCATGTGACCACAACACAAATTTCCTACTCTCTCACTTGCCCGTGGGCACAAAAAACCAAAAAATCATCTTCACTGTCTGTAGTTTGGTTCCCTCCAGATGCATAGCAGCAGGATTCAGTAACCAAACAGTTTTCTAGCAAAGTATACAAACAACCTCCAGATTTTAAAAACAGGAAGTCAGTCTAAACACAGGCCTCATATTTAACATCTGCTATCACCTTAAATTTAGCACGGTACGCTCAGTTTCTTCAGATTCCTTCCAAATACCCTCCACATCTTCATATTTATCTGAAAAATGAAATGTCTCCTAAGGAAGGGTGAGTTGCCCCCACCCCCTTTAATAGTTAGGATCTATGTCGTTTTATGTCTGAAGCTGGCAAAGCAGTTACGTCATTTTGGGCTGAAAAGCAGAAGTTAATTATCATGCTGCTATTTCTGCATAGCAGAAATTGGGGGGGGGGGNGTAGGGGGCACGGCTGCTATAACAGTAAGTTGTTACTCTGCTTCCCTCACCTCCCAGCAACTCTTCATCAGGCCAAACAATATAGCCCCATAAAGCAAAACCTAATATACAAAGCTTCATTTTCCTAAGGTCATTTGCAACCCTCAGAGCTATTACAGAGCAGGCCTGTATTTGCCACAGATTCATAAAAATACTGACATTACAAAGAAAACTTAAGTAGACAGGATAATTACAAAACTGGACTCCAGCTGTTGCTTTGATAGAAACAGCAGATTTCTGGTGGAGAGTGAAAACACTGTTTTGTTTAAGCCCTGATGGCATGATTTATTCCAAAAAGAAAGATGCTAACTCGCTCCATCTTCAGTAAAAATAATGACACATGGCAGCCCTTACCATTATTTTGCAGCAATTCAACCTTTGACAGGCTGTTGCTTCAACATGGAGTCATGCAACAGCCCAGTTTGGAAGAGACCTCAAAAGGTCACCTGGTCCAACCGTTTGTGGAAAATGGAGCCTGGGTGAGACCATCCAGCACCCTGTACAGTTTCATCTTGAGAACCTCCAGTGGTGGGGACTCTGTCGTGTCTCTGGGAGGTAGTGGGGATGTAGCATGATTGTTCTCACTGTAAAAAAGCATCTTTTGTTCAGATGAATACATTCCTCATCTGTCAGTCGCTGGTAGTATTCTAGCACTATCAGAATTTTCTCGTGTTCATATACAGATGAAGCTTCCTCAGTGAACAACTGCAAAAGATCCTGGCTTCAACAGTCATCACCATGCTGCCTTTCCAAATTTTCTTTTATCCAGGTATGAAGAACCAGCTACATAAAAAAGACTCTTCCACTCCACACCACCCTGTTGATTTGTATCTTCCCTTTGATCCTAATGCAGAACCTCTTACTGTTACTTTTAAATAAATTAGCAGTAGTAAGTTGACAGCTCTCAGTTTGTTTGTACTGCCCTCCAATTCTTCATGTACCTGTAACATGGGATAGCACAGCTAAAACCATGGCTAAGTATTCATTAAGTTCTTCTATGCTGCAAGGAAAATAGCACCAATAGCTTTAGAAAACCCAGAACTACAAACATATTTGGCATTATTTACAGTTGCAGACTGTTCAGCTCAGAATCCAAAGCCTCTGGAAAGAACAACCATTCTCTTGGTCCAGGACTGAGTAACACATGGATCTAGGTTTCTCCGCCTCCATGGACAGGCACCTAATTCTAGCCTACAGAAGACCTTCAGCGGAAGGCAGAGATCTTTCCGCAAACCTCATTATTACAAGAGACACAACCAAAAATATGACAATACCATCTTTTATAATTTTAACTTTACCATAGAAAAATGATGGGAGGACAAAAGGTGTAAGTGGATATTGAACAAATGTGAAAATACAGGACACATTTGACACTTAGAGTGACAAAGAGGGAAAAAGAAATCCAGGACTGTGTAAAAGAAATGGAATATGATTAATGGAATTAAAGGCAAATGGAGAGAACGAAAGTCCTAATAGTGATGGGCATAAGGCTATATGTTTTTATCCACAGAGAAAGTATGGAAGGATATCCTAGATGCATTTTTTAACAAATCTGGAATAAGCATCAGAATATTTTGCCCCGGCTTCAATAGATGCACTGTACTTTCTTCTTCTGTATTTTAAGAACTCATGAGTATCTGATTGTTTACTTGGGGTTAAAATTAGTGAATTCTGTAGCATAGTCTTTAATAGTCTTTTTAACACCTTGCTCACCTGTTGTTAGAAGGCCAGTGTCAGTTAACAATTATCTCTCTTTATCCACTTCTAGGCCAGGCTCACTTTCGTATTCCCATTACATACACACCTTGATAAGGGCAGATGTTGGATATGGCAGATGGTCTTGAATATAGTTCAGATGATACACTTTCCTTCTTTATCCAGCACTTCCCTGAATTCCTACAGCAAAGTAGCTCGGCTTTATTTGCTTGCTTGTCTTGAGGGAAAATGAAAATTTTGGATTCCTCTCTTACCCAAATAGCAGTTTTCACTGAAGGAAAAAGTACAGTTAATCCGGCTTTAGAAGAGGGATTTGCTGACCATTGTTTAAACTCAGAGCTCTGCTGGCAGACGCAGCAAAGGCAACATTAGCACAACGGCCTGATGTCAGAAGGGGCACCATGCACAGATAAAAGCCAACAGTTTTCTCTTCTTTTCTACTCCCATTATAGAAGCACCTGAAGCAGTTCTGATTGGGTACCCATATCATCTTCATGTTGTTGAAGCCTGCCTAGACTAAAGTTAACATCACTAGAAAGAGCAATCCAAAAGTTTTCAAAGCTTTAAATGGAATTGTTACACATTTTTGAGGAAGTATGTGATAGTGGTAAGGGTAAGGAAAAAAAAAAAAGACATAAAAAACTTTCAACAACACCACATGAACCAGAGAAGAGATTGGAAGATGTTACAGCTTTTTGGTTATGGAGTATGGTGCCTACTTTGGCAGTCTCCAAGTGAGAATAAAAGTTCCCCAGTCCTAGAAGTTCCCCTTTCAATTTGAAAAAGCAGGGATACCTCAATCCTGAACCAGCTTGTTCTCAATTAAACACGTGACTGAAGAAAGTGCTGGGGAGAGGCACGTTATCAAGCTCAATCACCTTTGGTTACCATACTAAACTGTACAACTACACACTTTAGACCTCAAAAATGTTACACTTAATATGAGCACAAGGAATAGAAAGCATAAGGAAGAGAAATTCCACAGGGCATCTGCTAATTAGGACTCGAAGAAAATAAGGGGTGCAACAAAGTGCAAACTGACTCAGTGTTGGTGCGATGTGTATACGACCGAGGGAGAGTGAGACTGGAACAGAAGCTGTATTTTCAGAAGCACTGCATGGGGAGTAAAATAGGAGGACTTCAAAAACATGCTTGAGTCTCTGGAGCCCAATTCTGATCCCACAGAAGTAAAGACCAGCAATACCACTGAAAAACCTCTATCTGCACCCAGGGAATAGGAAAGCATTTACAGAAACAACTACTGAAAAAATAGAAGAAGCACTTGATTTGAACATAAAAAAGCCCTCAAGGATCAAGAAGCAATTGTTACAGTTCCTTCTTCCAAGACTTTAAAGTCATAAATGAACACCTTGCAATAATGAATGTGACTATAACTGAAGTCTCTAGATGCTTGTCCTAACTTTAGCCATATCTTCTACAGCACTTGACAAAATTACTTCTTCCCTTCTAGAAGTGAATATACTACTATTATGCCACCACAATGTACTGAGACAATGTTTAATCTGTTTCTACGTATACAGAGCCTTTGAACAGAAGGTGCATTATTATTGCCATGAAATCCTACTCAAAATCTTATTCAAATTGGCTGGGTTACCAGCAAACATAGATCAAAAAGTCAGCTGAAGGACCGTAAACAAAAGATAATCAAATGGCAGCAAGTCAAACTGCAGGGGGTAGAGATAGCTTGTAGGTATTAAAAGGATCAGCATTAGATCCAGTCCCATTAAATAACTTCATTAATGATCTGGAAGAAAGAATAAGTATTAAGTTAAAGGAGCCTGCAAATGATACCAAAATAGGAAATAATTCTGCTCCAAACACAACAGAGGAAAAAGAAGTAATATAGAAGGGACCTTAGAAGATTAGAATTATGGGCAGGAAATTAAGATTCAAGCTTCAAAAAAAAATTTTTTTAAAGCTAGTGCATCTGGCGGAAATTAATTTGAAACAGATTGAACAAATTAATAGAAAAGTCTGGGATGCAGCAATGCCTGGAAAAATTAAGGAGCAATAATAAAAGACTAGCCATTGGTTTCTGCTATGACACAATATGGCAGCCAAAAAAACCCCTTTAAGCTAAATATACATAAATGTCACATCATGGAGGAAGAAACTTTCCCCCCATTTGCAGAAGTGGAATATAAGATTAAGGTCTATACTGAGGCTTGCACAGGGAAATTAAGCAACATATTCTAACCACAGTAACAAAACCTTTATCAAAGGTGTGTTGTGGCACACAGTTCCCTCAAGACTCCAAAAAGATTCAGTTTGAAGCCTGAACTGACATGGTATATTTTTATTCCCTGTTGACTATTTAGTTCTTGAAATCAGACAAAAGGCAACAACTACCAATTCTATGAATCTTTTTTCTGAATAGGAAATATATTATCCTCTGTTTCCTGAGCAACTTCTTAGTTGTATATGGATGTAGCTCATGGTGGACAACACATGAAGTCCCAGTATAAAAACAGGAACCTTTCAACCACTAAAACATGTTAAACACATTAAAGTCTCAGCCTAAAGTTCTTGTCCAAAAGTAGGAATGAAGTATCATGTAAGTGACAGCTATTTCAAATCGACCGAGGAATTTTAATAGGCAAGGCTAGACAGGAGAAAGCTGTATCTGAGTGACCACATCTGGAGTGCAGTGTCCAGTTCTGGGCTCCTCAGCACAAGAGAGACACGGGGCTCCTGGAGTAGGTCCAGTGGAGGGTTACAAAGATTAAGGGGTTGAAGAATCTCTCTTATGAGCAAAGTCTGAGGGAGTTGGGCCTGTTCAGCTTTGAGAAGAGACAACTGAGAGGGGACCTCATCAATGCCTATCAGCATCTGAAGGGAGGGTGTCAGAGGATGGAACCAGGCTCTGCTCAGTGGTGCCAAGTAACGGAAGAAGAGGCAACAGTCAGAAACTGATGCACAGGAAGTTCCACTTAAGCATAAGAACTTCTTTTCTGTGCAGGTGACCAAGCACTGGAACAGGTTTCCCAGAGGGGTTGTGGAGTCTCCCTCACTGGAGATACTCAAAAACTATCTGGATGCAATCCTGTGCCATGTGCTCTAGGATAACCTTGCTTGAGCAGGAGGTTGAACCAGAATATCCACTGTGGTCCCTTCCAACCTGACCCATTCTGTGACTTTTTCCCCCAGCTTTCCCTTCAGAATCCTATGCAGCTCTTTCCTGGGAACACCGGAACTACTTTCTAATAACCTGGTAAAACACCTCAACTCTAATTTCCAGATCTTTTGGCTGAAATTGGACCATACAGTGACACATTTGGCATATTTAATAGCCAACAAATAGCAAATGTCCTTTCTGTAACTACAAGGTTCCCTCAAACATTTGGAACTGGCAGGAGAGTAGAAAATGCAGGTTTTGCTCTGTAGCTCCACTTGCCTGTCAGTCACTGTTGACATCCAAGAAACCAAGCACCATATCAGCCTGCTTCAAACATCACGTCCAATGTTAACAGAAATAGCCCTTTTGGAAATGGCTTTGAGCCTTTCAAAAGATCAGAATTCATTATGATGGTTCTCCCACTCTCTCTACAAGTGTGTACAAAAACATTAGATAGCGTGAGCATCTGTTTGTTTTACCAAGAATCTCTGAAGGTGCAAACACCTCAGAAAGCCATGAGCTGCACTATGCTACCTCTGACATTCTGCATCTTACCTCCAAGGCCCTTACTGGAAGAGATTGAGCCTCCTATACACCTTTAACCCACATACTTATATTTTCTCTGTGGACTAAATAATTTTTCCTACCTCCAAACATGGATTCCAAGGAGCAGGAACACTGTTTCCCACCTTGTGAATTTTTTTTCATGTTACTGTTAAAAGCATCTGTTCAGTCTTGGCATTTCGTTACCTGTAGATTTTCTCTCTTAAGCAGAGAGCATGTCATCCATTTTATATTATGAAGTGCAGAGTGATACCTGAAGGATGCCACCAAGAAACATGCTTTCCTGATTTTAACATGAAGTAGCATTTTCTTACATAGCTGTAAGCTCCTTTGCAACTGCATGTCAATAGAGAACTGCAACAAAGAATCCAAGGGACTTACCTCAGCACTAACTTACTTGTCATGCAGGATCATTCCACTCAAGCACATTAAAATAGAAATGAAATACCACTCAGAAATGGACAGAATAATAAAAGGTTGTTACTGCATAACATCACTCAAGGACATCATCATCCAACCTAGAACAGTGTGGGAATGTTTAGCTGGACCACAAGGGCCTGACAGGCGGAGCAACGTGACTCAGACCCTTTCAGAATACACACACATGCTAGACAGACACTTTAAAATACTACCTTAAGCCTACATCATGCTTTGCAAGAATTAGTCACCTCAGCAACATGAGACACATAACTTTCCATTTCTTTCACTGTGGTGGGTTTTTTTTTAAACCCACACACTAACAACCTCTACCCTTTCCTGTTCCATAAAGGTTACAAACAATTTACTGTTCATTTGTCATGAATCACGCAGTACACTAAAATTTAGAAAATAATAGCACAACAGCAGAAATGTTACCAGGTGACCTTCACAATTGCTAAGTGCCAGCTACAGAAGCAACCTGCTGTTTTAAGCAGATAATCCACAGGAAAAAGGTACTTCTGTTGTATTTCACCTACTACAGTCACCTCTGAGTTTCACTAGCATGACAGCACTTACAAATGAAGGTCATTGAACAGTCAGAAATCTTTCTCCTATAACAAAGTTCATGGAGGTGAAACACTGGAGTTTGTTTTCCCAGTTACAGGGCAGAAAACATTGGCATTTTAAGTTCTGTGAACTTTCCTTTACCTTTTCCATTACTTCATAGATGGATTTCTCTCATTCTTGAAGTAATTATCCTAAAGTGATCCTTAGATTATCTCAGCTACAGCACCATCAAAGGTTTTTTTATAGTCACAGTAAGGATATGCTCTGTCACTTCTGGGAAACAACCCGGAAGAATCAGAATCTCAGAGCTATTGCAGAAATTCTGAGGCTTAGCAAACCTTCCCCTTCACTGAATGGAGAAGAATGCAAGCAGCCTACAAGACCTAATGAAAACCAGCTTGGCATCTGTCACTCATAACTACAATATGAGAAAATAAAGATTTAATTTGAATACATGCATTCCTCCCTTTTCTACTTCACTTCTCTTAAGTAACTCGAGTATTAACTTTTAAGGCAAACTATCAGAACTTTTCCAACATTTATTCTGCTTCTGCTCCCATTCCTGTCATGTCCTCTTCCAAGCTGCAAGCATCCTTGAGATTTCATTGAATTCCTTGCTTCACAGCTGAGAAAGACATAGCTGTTATCTCATCATGTATGGACTAACCAAATGTGAATTGAGCTAAAAACAAGCAAAGAAAAACTCACTCAGTTCTCAGTTTCATACAGGATAGGTCTTCCTGTCTGCACATAGTCTTGAACAGTAATGGCTTCCAACCCTGACAAAAGCTACTAAGGAACCAGTTACAGGTCACAGCATTAACAAAAACTGAAATTAATGCCAGTTTATTTTAATCTAGTGGTTGTAAACAGCACTGATTTACCTGCAGTGTCATGAGCAGCTAAGGTGTCTCGAGGTGGGGCAAAAAAAGAAAAAATGGAGTGGTCAAAAGATGGCAGCTAAGAGGAGGAAGCACCACTGCCATCTTCGCTTGAAAAGTTGTGCTCAGAGGCTTCGGGGATCCAAGAAAAACTAAAAGTGGCATTTTTTGATTTGCAAGGATAAATGTACTCAGGGAAATTCAGAATCCAGCCACTTCCTCACCACAAAGTCTTCAAGAAAATCCTTTTCCTTTTGATTTAGAAGCTCCTTGAGCTTTTAGCTTCTTCTGCCACACCACTCATGATCTTTGTTAATTACTGCATCAGTGCTTGTCTAGCACTCTCTGGATTTACAAAGTACCCATAACCTTGCTCAATACAATTTGGAAGCCATTTTTGATCTGTCTTCAAGGTTTCACCCTGCATTGGCTCTCTGAACTACTCTGTTTGTCCCACAGGAAATTATCAGCCAGCTTCTTTCATCTTTCAGATGCTCCAGGCACTGGACAAGCTGTAAGGACATTCTACCCTCCAGAACTACTCTCCAAAATCCAGAAAACTCTTCTGTTTGTTTAACCTCTTCAAGCCTTCTCTCTTGATCAGTCCCAGAACACACCAATACCGATAACCACACACTTCTTTTCAGAAGGTCAAAGTGAAAGCATTGAAAAGTCTTCCTTTTCAAGGAACTTTAGGTTCTAGCTGGACTGCGTTTGTCCAGGCACATAGTGCAAAGAGATTGACCCCAAAAAAGCCCATTTTGGCTTTTGCAGGCTGCAGTCAGATTCTTCCCATCATTATGGCATGATACAAAAAAGATCAGGTTCCTGGACAAGATAGAGACTGTTGTCTTATAGAGAGATCATTTTAAGGTGTTTATTTTGGTCCTCTATGAAGAGGCCCTCATGTTAGCAGTGGAGCATCTGAGCTTTGTAGTTTCCAGCTCTGCCACACAAGAGACTGGGAAGCCAACCACAACAGCTCGGCTTAGCAGAGGAGTCCTCCAGGGAAGGGATAGGATACACAGTGTGGTTTTGTGGCAATAAGGGGGCAGGAGCTCATTTTTGCAATCCCACGGGCAGGAGGACTTCAAAAGCACAAACCACAAGATAAATGGAGCTATCTTGGGACAAAGAGCTGTTCTGTATGTTGTTTTCGAAAAAGTAACTCCACACATGGTATTATGTTGAGGATGAGGGGCAAAGGGGCAATTATTAACTGGCCAGATTGAGCTGGAAGAACAGAGCTGGGTCTGGCAAAGAGAGAGGTACCACACAACCACAGAGACATCACAGCAACTGTGCTGCCTACCAGAGAACTGGATTAAGTTAAAAGTAAAAAAGAAACCTTTCCCAGCAATATTTTTTTTAAATATATATATATGCACACATACACACACACACACACGCACTCAAAAACACAAGTTTAATGCAAATATATTTTATGGGCTCAGGTGGGGTAAGTTCTTTCTAATAGAACTGCCAACAGGAAGAACAAGAACGTCAGTGTTGGGGTTACTGCAGTGCAGCTATTCTGTACATCAGCCCCTATTTAGCCCACCCACATTTGTTTGCTTTCAGGGCAGCCCATGAAGCACCAACCTACACCTCCCACAACACCTGGACTTCAGACTCCTTTGCAACACTTAGAAAATAGTCATAAAAGTCTTCCTCTGCTTAAATTGGAAGTCTCAGGTGCTGCCTCTACAAACCTGCAAGTTCCACAGTTCATTTATACTCACACCCCAGTAAAATTATCCACAATAGCGAAAAGCACCAGTGGATCTCTTACAGCCAGTTTCATACTCTTCACATAGGGCTTCACTTTCAATTAAATAATAGCAACAGCACCGAGGCAGGCAGAGGAAGACACACAAAAAGAAAAATGGCCCACTCATGAAACCACATCTTTCTAGGTATGTGTGTGGTCTCTACTATTACAATGCCAAGTTGCCTTTTTCTACTAATGAACAATTTCAACACCTCTTAAAAAGATAGGAGGTATTATCTTCAATATAGGAGCAAAAAATGGAAGCCAAACAGCACAGAACTGTGAGTATTTGGGTGCCTAACTCAATTAAAATCAGTAGAAAATTAGACATTTAACCATCATTACTCAGCTGGCCTGAGAGATTTAGACCTGACTCTGAATATTACAAAATACTCATACCTCCCACCACAGGCAGTCTTCACGGTTGGAAACCTGAGCCTTAAGTGACTTCCCAAAGAGCTTGTGGCCAAACTGAGAAATTAAAGCAGATCCTACCCAGTCCCAGTCCACTTCTTAACCAGGGCACAATTTGCCCTTCCATACCTAGGTTCTTACCCCAGAGAGCTTATTGAAACAAACTTGCAGGAAATCAAAGCCACTATTGCACAAACATGGAAGGATTTACACACACTTCTTGGGAAGTCAAAATTACACCTCCTGCTCCACCTCACCAGTCTGCTCTCCCCTATGCCCTCTGACCCAAATTAAGTCAGATCCAAGTCCTGCTTCCAAAAAAAAAGGTCAGAGCCCGGCTCCTGAGACCCTCCTGGGGGTTCCCAAGTTCCTGTATTAGACTTACAATTCTTAAAAGGACAACATTAAAAGGAAGTCCAGTCATGAGGCCACTGTTAATCTAATAAACACTGGAATTAGATTTCTTCTAAGTGAAGAGGCTGTCCGCCTGATGGCACAAAGCCAACGTTTAAATGCTACTGTTGCTCAGAGCCCTAAATTAGTTTTGGATCTGGGGAGTTTGCCTTGAGCTACAGCCAAAAGAAACATAGGAACTGGAGGGAAATTTGTTAAATGTTAACAGAGCTGCAGGAAAGGACTACAGCAGGGCTAGTAGGTGGCGGGGAAGAAGGAAGGGAAGCCACAAATGAACAGCAGAAAGAGAAAAAAGAAGACATGGGAAGTGACCAAAGAGTAAGGACATTTTTGTACAGAAGTGACTCCCCTGTCCAACTGCACTCAGCTGCATGAACAGCAGACTTTTTAAGTCCCACTTGCTCATAGGGTTTTCTGCACTACAGTGGTTAACATCTACCTTCCTCTCTCCATGTTCAAAATATAGAATAAGAATCTCAGGAAACTCTTGTCATTCCTGATTCCTTGGGCTACACTGATGCTGAGTTACCATGAAATTTGATTCCCATCCGTGGTCAGTTGAGAGTGAGTATTTCCAGTATCCCTTGACAGAATCTCAAGAGATCCCATGTTCTCAAAGGGAGTGGTACACAGTTGTCTGCAGGAACAACTTTTGCAGCAGGCTCTTTTTCATGAAGAGGATGCAGTAAAAATAATGCAAGATCCTGTCTGTTCATGTTGTTCTTCATTTTACTGATGAACTGTAGGACTTAGCATAATGCTCTTCTTCCTTGAATACTCAAACCCTTGATCTAATACAAATGTCTACATAAAGTGAGTTTAAAGATGATGTTTTGACTTTTATTTTCTTTTCCCAACAGGAACTGGGCATGAAGAGTCCCCCATTTGACAGCTGCTTCCTGTGAAGCCAAGCCAGTGAAGGCACAACCTGCATTATGACTGAAGCGACCAGAGATTCAGGGAAAAAAAAGGAAGATAAGCAACTTCCACCTCAGAAAGGTCCTAAGACAGTGTGATCTGCTTAGCGGGTAAGTGAAAGGCTGTGGATGTTATCTACCTACACTTCAGTAAAGCGTTTGAGATGGCATCCTCCTGTGGAAACTGGCTGCTCATGGCTCAGATAAGTGCACTGTTCCCCGGGTAGAAAACCAGCTGGATGGCCAGGCCCAGAGAGTGGTGGTGCCTGGAGTTACATCCAGCTAGTGGCCAGCTCCAGTTGTGATCCCCATGGCTCAGTATTGGGCCTGGTCCTATTCATTATCTTTATCAGTCTGGCGAGGAGATCAAGTGCACCCTCAGCCATTTGCAGACAAGTTGGGTGGGAGCGTTGATCTGCTGGAAGGCAGGAAGGCTCTGCAGAGGGATCTGGACAGGCTGGATCATGGGCCAAGGCCAGTTACACGAGGTTCACCAAGGCCAAATGTCAGGACCTGCCCTTGGGTCACAACAACCCCAGGCAGCACTACACATTGGGGGAAGCATGGCTGGAAAGCTGCTCAGCAGAAAAGGACCTGGGGGTGCTGGTCGACAGCAGCTGAACATGACCCAGTGTGTGGTCAGGTGGCCAAGAAGGCCAGTGGCACCCTGGCCTGTATCAGCACTGGTGTGGCCAGCAGGACCAGGGCAGTGATTGTCCCCCTGTACTCAGCACTGATGAGGCCACACCTCAAGTCCTGTATCCAGTTTTGGGCCCCTTACTACAAGAAGGACACTGAGGTGCTGGAGGACATCCAGAGAAGGGCAATGATGCTGCGGAAGGGTCTGGAGCACTTGTCTCATGAGGGGCAGCTGAGGGAGTTGGGGGTGTTCAGCCTGGAGAAAAGGAGGCTCAGGGGAGACCACTACAACTCCCTGAAAGGAGGTTGTAGTGAGATGGGGGTCAGTCTCTCTCCCAAGTAACAAGCAATAGAAGAAGAGGAAGGGGTCTCAAGTTATGCATGGGAAGGTTTAGTTTAGATTAATTAGGAAAATTTTCTCCACCAGAAGGGTTTGTCAAGCACTGGAACAGGCTGCCCAGGGAAGTGGTAGAGTCATCATTCCTGGAGGTATTCGAAAGACATGCAGACATGGCATTTAATGACATAGTTTAGGGGTGGACTTGGCAGTACTTGGTTAACAGTTGGACTCATTGATCTTAAACGCCTTTTCCAACCTTAACTATTCTATGAATCAGAAGGAATGAGGAGCTTTAGAGAATAAAAAGCAATCCCTCTGTCATTTTCCCAGAGCCCACAAAGGACCTTTGTTTGCTCCAACTGTATCTCCACTCTTTCCACTTCTCTACAGAAACATTTCCAAGCCAGTGGGCACACATGTGCACAGGGTGCTGTAGAAAAAGATAAAACAACTGGAGAGCACACTCATTAGAGGCCTTATGTGCCATCCTTTACTGTGCCACACTTGAAGCTGAGCATTGCTGGGGGGCAAGAGCATCTGCGCCCCCACCAATCTCCTCACACTGCAACACAGAGACCTCTTTCAAAGCTTGAAGAGTCTATTTGAATAAATCATCTGTGCTTCTCAACAGAAGCAAGCTACAAACAGGGTATTAAAGAAGAAGAGAATGAGCAGAGAGCATTCAACCATGTCCAGACACTAAATCAGATGAGCAAAAAAATAGGTTAAAGAAAACCACAAGTTTCGCAACATGGAATTTTTTCAAAACTTGTAAAATTAAATTAATATATAATAAAAATGAGGTTTTAGTCCTAGAAAGGGGTTTATAAGCATTCGGAAATTCCATCCCATCCCTGCTGAGACAACATATGTCCAAGCTGCCATCCACTTTCCACACCAGTCCCCAAATTGAGCTCAACTACAGCTTTGTTCACATACGGAGTATAGCATTCCTTTATATACTTACCTAGTCTTTATGTTCTTCATGTTTCTACCAAGTTCTTTTGCAACACTCCCCAAGCAGTCTGTGGAACTTTACAGGTCTCTTCACAGAATTTTTCCCTACTGCCACATTCAGAATTGCACAGAAGGAGAGACAGAAATGAGTGGACAAAGGCTACTGAATTCTGCAAAACTTAAAATATAGCCAGCAGCATTTGAGCAAACCCTCATACAATCTCTCCACGAACAAAATGACCCTAAACCCTATTTTCATTCCTCAGTCCCTTGTCTTTCATGAGATACGGTCTGTTTACAGGTCTCCTGCTGTGCACACAACTCCTTCCCCAAATGACAGAAGTCCTCTCTCACACAAACACGTATACACAGACTGAGCAATGTTGACTCCGGTGAGGATCCCCCTCCCCCATTAGCCTTGTAAAGGGTTAAGGCCCAGTTATCACACGCTGGTAGGCTGACAGCTTTATGTCTGTAATGTCTGTGTGGGTTTCAGATTCTCCCTTTAATCGGGTTCCATTGCAATTAATCAGTAGGTTTCTTTATAAGAAAAAAAATAATAATAATAATAAACGGCGAGCATTCTATTCAGCCCAATTCAATCTGTCCAGCCAAATCTCACGACCAGCTGGAATGCCCCTTTCCTAGCCTGCCCAGCAGGATGCCCAAGAATGGCGTGTGAACGTTTCTCTCTGCTCCTGCTCCAGCGTTAAAATGAACAATAGTCCCTGCCAGTGTCATTCTTCAGCAATTCATCTCTTCCTGTCGCCAGACTCTTTCGTTCCTTCTTGCCCCTTCCACCTTTTTTGTATCAAAAACAACAGCAGATCAGCAGCAATATAATAAAATAAAATTGTATTTACTTGGGAGATTTGAGGGAAGGGGCAAGAAGGGGGTTGAGAAGAGCAAGAGCCCCCACCCCCCTTCAGCAACAAAGACACCAAAAGGGAGCGTTCTCAAGCCCCAGCTGACCTGCTCCGCTCCATGCCTGGTTTCCCTGCTGCAAGGAACATCAAATTTGCCAGGGGGGCTGTAGGGGGGACAGGGCCCTTTTCTTCTGGAGGATGTTGGAACTGTCATTACAGAGAGGCAGTTTCCGGGGGGAAATTAACATGGATCTCAACTCATGTTCCCTGTGTTTTTCATCTGCAGACCTGTGGCCTTCACTCAACTTTCTCATTCAACAGGGAATGGGTCAAAAGAGGCTGAACAAGGCAGCAAGTCCAATGTTATGAGAGACCTGGACCTCCTCTTCCTGATGGAGCAGAAAGGAACTGCTATGGGATGACTCCAAGTAAAAATACTGTATTGCATGCAAATATATATTTTTTTAATATATAGAAATATATATAAATATACATACACGCCTCAACAGAGGAGGAAGTGTGTAGTGTAAAAAATTATGACAGCATTGAATGGTCCATAAGGAACACGTTAACCACAGAGGTAAGCAGTAAACACCATGCTAGGAGAGCCACCCCCAACTTCAGCTCTCCCTCCACTGAAAGGAAATGAGGGGCCAAGGCCTGGAAGATTTTAGTAAATTTAGTTTCACAAGCGTGAATTTAAAAGGGTTGCTTCCTGGTACGCAGAACTGAGCAACAGTCTGGCAAAGACAGTATCTTATGAAGCATGCTTCAGAAGAAAAATCCAGCTGCTACTGATTACACAGGACATTTAAAATCCATTACAAGCAAGTTAGAAAAAGCTTTAATGAAATCTGAGAATTAAGCTCACCTGCACAGCTTCTGCACTGTTATGGCAACACACAATCTCCACATTATTTGCAACACAAACTCCGGAACTCCATGCACAATTATTGTATGGTATTCCTCAACAGAACAGTCAAGCAGTCCATAAACACAGATTCACCTTCACATCTTACTACTTTAAATGGTATCATCAGCTCTGTTTTCTAGATCTCTGATAGACAGAGTCCCATGACAGAAACCTAAGCGTCTAACTTATTTCCAAGTGTCCAACTTGAAAAGCCAAAGAACGGTTTGCACAAGGGTTGGATGCTCGTAAAACACTACAGAAGGAAAGGGGAGTAACACAGGTGCTATGGAGGTAAAACACGGTGCCAAACAGGTCAGCCTCAGGCCTCTCAAACAAGCAAGTCCTCTTTTTCTAAGAAAAAGGAGGGGCTACAGAAAAGAATATGAAAGACAAAAGTTACTTTGTGGGTGAGCCACTATAGGAAAGTGCAACTTGGGAGTAAAAGGTACAGGCTAGCTGTATGAGCTAGATGGAGAAAAAGAGAGCCAGTGCCCCATCTCACACCCACTACCCAGAATCCTCCTCCCGCCCACATTCCCTCATTTCTTTCTGTCTCTTAAAAAGCTTCCCTACTTCTATAATCTTCAGTTCTCTTCTGCTACTCCTTCCTCCTAAACTTTACTCTTTTTTTTTCTCCCCTGAAAAATGCCCATAAATTCAAACTTGGTCCAAATCAGGTGCCAGCACAGTCACTTTTTTCTCCGTTCCCACTGAATACAAATATACAAGTTTAAGCCAGGTGCAAGCTGAGGACAAAAGAATTGCTCTTTTCCATCTGGATCACCTAGCTACCAAAAAGTTAACCCTTTTAAATTACCTGGAATAATTTCACCAGGCAGACAAGTTGTATTATTTGATATTTGACATCATGCAGCTGCACTGTTCTTGCATGTGTCCCTTGTGTGACGACAGACCCAGCTCTCCATGCTATTTCTTGCATTGGAACACAATCTTCAACATCGCTTTGTGGCACACAGAAATAGCCTCCTGCAGCTGCCTCCTCCTCTTCATGGCCTGTAGGCCAGAAAAGAAGCACTCAGCCCAGAGGGCAGCCTCTCGGAAGGCGCTCTCTAGACCAGAGGTCCTCTGGAGCCCTTGGCTTGGGGCAAAAATTGAAGCAGAGCTCCAGGGTAACTCAAGCTTGTCACTGGACAGTCAGTGTCCACCACAGAGAGTGACAAAGCGGCTTTTGCTGGCAGGTTTTTAAACTCCTACTCAGGACATACAAGTACTGATTGAAGTTTTTTAAAATATTAGAAATGTTTGAAAATTTGCAGAGTTTTTACAGCTCCATTATTCATGGGTGAATTTCAGAAACCAAAGAATCCTTAACTTTTTTCTAGTTTTGGAATTTTTTTTTCTTTTTCGTTTTATTTCTGGAGCATGAGAGCCTCTTCAACATTCTCAAACTTTTCTGTATTGTGGCAAGATTTTAAACATGGAGGGGGAAAGCACTCTCTCTCCATCCTTATTCTCCAAACTCCTAACTTGAGTTTTACAGACAGTTTTAAGCAGAAACTCTTCTCTCTCTTCCTCAAGTTTCAGCCTGGAAAGTTAGAAATTGGTGATGCTTTAATCAACTGAAGGAGAAAATCAGGCAAAGACTGGAGTAGGCTTGGCCCCTAATGCACCAACTCCTTTGCTACATATCATCCCCCTTCTGCTCCAAAAGTATCAGGAATTTTCTTTGCAATATCTAATTCACTAACACAGTCAAGCTGAACTCAAAGCAACTGTTCTCAACTTGTGCTTAATTTAAAGACTTAGGCTTCTATTATAGTTCTCAGGACAAACTGCTCCCAAAATCTTGTTTGTTTTTCCAGCCACATTAGTTTGGTCTAACTAAGGCTGTTCTCTTTTCCTAAAAACCTTGCCTCACTAGTACTTGTGATTCTCTAAGGATAGAACACTGCTACAAATACTAGATCATCAGCAATAGAAAACAAAGGGACAGTCACCAGATGCTAGCAAGGGTAAGGGTGCTTGAACATCTTCATAAGGACAGATGTTGTTCTATGCTCTTTTTACTCGGATCTGTATTTGGCTTATCAGTAATTTACTCCTACAAATAAGGATTTATATTCTGTGCTCATCTCCAAATGAAAGGCAAGGATATCATTTATTTAAAAGCATTGGTTGTATCCATGCCAAGAACTTTACTCTCAGCTTTACCACTGCACAGTAGTCTCACTCATCCTGCATGTGGCCTTGGACAGAGAGCCCAGGAAGCTCAGTCTCCACATGTGCAATCCCCTAGTTATGCTCAGTGTGAAGCATCTGTGCAACTATGACCTTAGAGCAAAAGTACTCCCTGTTCTGGGAGAACACTGACACAGGGAAGCATCTCCCGCCCAAATTTAATTTCTGACATAACACACCTGGAACAAGGATTATGCTTCTGATATCATTCCTACTGTAACACAAATATCAGGTCTACGATGGCATTTGAACCTTTAATACACATGCAACACAGCTTAACCAATGTAAGAATTTAACTCCAAACTGTGGGAATGCCAAGCTTGCTGCCAGCCCTGCAATGTTTAAAGGAGGTGGCCAGGCTAACTTTTCCTCATAATGCTAACAGAGAAGTGGGCTCGCACGATCTCTTCTTGACCCAATCAAGCAGTTTCATGCTGTTTAGGTACCTCCACTGCAGCTTTAGAAACAGGGGACAAACCCAGCACATAGATATGAGCCTACCTGTCTATCCCAGGGCTATAGCAGTGGACTCAAGTGACATCCAAGTCCAAAGCCTATCAGACAGTGAAGGTGAAATAGTTTGCTTTAAAGGGACATAATTTCTCTGATTTCTTCCAGTCTGGAGCTGTGACCCAGATCAAATAAACTAGAAATTGAGAGATAATTCACAGGTAATAGAGAGAACAGAAAATCAAGCGTAAACCCTACAGAACAGCTAAACAGAAATAAGCTAGACATACTTAGCACAAGAAAAGGCTGTACTTTCAGTCTACACCAACACTTTGGATTAAACTATACAGAAGGGGCTTGTCAGCTATGCTTCCTACTTAAAGAAAAACAAGAAAAAGTAGACTGGCTGAGCTGAAACCACTATGCACTGTCTGCCTTAATCTCCCTTCTCCTTCAGATTCAACACTGACGCTCCCCAAACCCTCTCTAGCTTTAGCACGGATGCTGACAAAAGTTCCTTTTAGAAGCCTGGACCACAGAAGCCAGAGATAAATCCGTCTACCCGTATCTATTTTTGTCTCCTTTGCATATACAAAATTTCTTTCACCCTCCTACCTCTCAAACCCATCTCACCCTCCTCCCCTCAAAAGCGATTAAGGAAAAGCTGTAGAAATATTTGCCCAAAGCTGGAGCCTGTTGCTGGGCCCAGCTGTATTGTTGGTAGGAATACACACAGCAAACTTTAACTGTGAGGAGCCCTGCGGGACTCCAGGCACTTCGGGGAGGCTTTGTGAGCCCAGCTCTGCATGCACTAGCCAGGCCATTGTGAAAGGGAAACAGAAAAAAGTGTTACAAACCCCAATGCTCTCCCACTCTCGTCTCCCCCCCACCGCCCCATGTGCCCCCCTTCCACCAGCCACCACCTTCCCCAAGACAAATCGAGAGTAGAGGGGGCCACTGATGAAGAGACTGAAAAGGTTTCCTCAGTTAGATTTAAGGCAACAAGTCAGGGCTGCAAGGAGTCTTTTATCCACCAGGGAAGCCTCCCACTGCTCCAGAGCTGGGCCGAGCGGGGATCCTGGGGGCCAGCTTTCTGAAGGCTGCCATTGATTTGTCACTGATGATAAGTGAGGCCGGAGTCGTTCCCACCATCGCCTGCAGAGGGGACGACTCTCCCACAACGCCCGGCAGGGGAGAGGGGCGGCAAATGAGGAAATGCAGAACCCAATGGTTGAAAAAACCCCAAATGCCTATTTTTCCTCTAACGAGCTGCAACAAAAAGGAGCAACCGTGCTGAGACCGAGGCAGGGGACAAGAGGCAACAGTGCACAGGGGCAGTGCGGTCACTCGTCAGTGGACAAACCTTCCCTAGGGAGAAAGAGCAGGGGGGATTTCTTCAGCCTTAGCCTCCAAAGGGCCTCGTAGTGCCAACTCGGTCAAACAATATTGCTTCAAAACCTCTCCAGCTGTTCCCTTGCCAATAGCTTTTAAACCTGTTCTATTTACATAGAGACACTTCTCTCAAGCACATGCTGCTGGAAACTCGTTCTTCTGCTTTTTGGGAGGGGAAATCTTTTCTCACAGTACTAAATAAATGAGAGAGGCTAATGAAGCACCATGTCTAAAAGGTGAATTCCCAAAGCAATAGGAGATCTTAAAGGAGCACCAGAGCTCCCCCAGGGAACATACAAATAGAGCAGCAGCTGCCTGGGCAAGACCAGATGCAGATGGGTGAACTGAAAGCAAGACAAAAGGTGGAGGGGGAGGAAGGCTGAAAGAAAAAAAAAAGAAAAAAAAATCAGCAAAAGAAGTAACGATCCTTGGCCTCTCAGATGTAAGTAGTTAGGAAAAACCATTAGAACTGGTTCAACTTGCATTGTAAAATGTCCCTCTTGTGTTTCAAGATGCTGAGGATGTTTGTAAGTAAATAGGACACCTTTCCTTCCTTTCCCTGCCCTCAGCAAAAGCCCTTGGCTATCTTCTGCCCTGGCCAGGCTGAGGCACACAGGCCTTGTAACACGGCCTGAAGAACAAGAGGCATGTCTCCAGAGGGAAAAGAGAGTCATGCCTGCAGCTTCCTTCCAGTTCAATCAGACTAGACCCAGCAATCCAGAGGATCTTATCTGGCAATACACTACCTCAGGACATTTGTGCACAGTTCTTAAAGCACCAGTTTATAACCCAGCATGCTAAAATAAATGGAAGTTGCCAGGCTGTAAACTGTGACATTCAGCAATATTTTACCTCATATGCAGCTGCTCAGAGACACAGGGTGGATCACTGGGAGTAGTAATTATTTCAGATATTCTAGTTAAAATTTCTTGGTATACAAGAGAGCACAGCCTCCACAGACCCTCAACCTGGAGTTGAGCCCAATATCAGAACCTTAACAGATAAAATCCAGCCCAAAAACTTCACAAGTTTAAACATTAAAAAACCCCAAAAAACCCACCCCAAACCTCATTCACATTTGGAAAATAGCCAGCAACCAGTTAGCTCAAAACACAGGTGTAATATGCTTTTTTCCAGAAATATCACTCTCTAACCAAACAGCCACATCCTAAACCAAATAAAGCTTTTGAGCAGTCCTAAAGTGCAACCCAATTAAAGCCCATTAAAGACCTCTGCCTCCTAATGAGAGAGGACTAAACAACTCCTGGGCTTGATGAACTAACCACTCAGACCATTGCCACTGCTTGGGGACCTGGAAATAGGCTTATGTCTAGTAAGACTCCAACTTGCACACCTGAATAATCTCAATAGCTACATGAGAAATGGGACTAACAAAGCCAGTTTCAGATGGATTCCTCTCTAAAAGTCAATTTTGCTGCATCTGTTGCCACATGGAAGGAGAGGATTCTTTCATGTCTAATAAAATGCAAACTCACGAGGAATCTTCACCCACAGCCAAGTTGCTTCTGTGGTCCCTTCCCTTTATTGTGCTGCCTGTTCTCATGGAACTTCTATTCTCTGGGACCAGTTTTTTTGGTGAGAAGATATGCACACATATTGAAATAACCATTGCTTCCATACAAAAGCAGGCTAAAGATGCCTGCGGATTTTTCTCATGAGAAGAGTCTGCATTAACAATATTATTAAGAACTGCTTCTGATACTACTTCCTGGACCAAATTCCAGGATTTGAAGTGCATATCTAAATAAAAGATTCCTCATAAAGCTCAGAAACCATTTAAGCAGACACATCATTCAACCCTGGAAGAAGAATTTTCCATACTTGAAAAGCTTTTAAAGTCTTCGGTGTCCTCCATGCAAGCATACTTCCTTTTGCTAGAACTATGATCTCAGGGCCAAAACCCATGAATAGACAGTGTGATGTCTCCTGTCTTACAGATGCATTTACCACAATGACTCAAGAGCAATTTTCCTTCTGTTATTCCACCATACTTTGGGGAGTAGGGTACAATGGACAAATCAAGTTGAATCAAGCTCTTGAGCCAATTTGTGGGTATTGCAAGACATAATACTATTCAGCCAAATATAGAGTACTTCCTCTGATCAAAGAGCAACCCAAGCCCATCAGTGCTATAAATGCCACCTAAAATGACTGGATGACAGTAGAGAAGCGACCGAACACAGGGCTACTTGTCTGCTTGTAGCAGAATTTTATCTCCAGTAATTACAGTCTACCTTGAGAAGTGCCTGGGAGGTTTTTCAGTTGAATACAGACTTTTTTTTACTCTCTTTCACTCCTAAGTGGAGGAGTTATATACTAATTCTTTTCAATCGTTGTGCAGTTACATTTTTCAGTCAAGAAAAAGGAAAAAAAGAAGTATGGGGGGTGGGGGGGAAGGCCCTAGTGTGCAGTTTGTATCTTGCCTAAATCTGCTGAATTTTTCTGGTACCTTAAGCTACCATTCCCAGACACTCTAAGAACATAACATTTATTCCTATGGATCATTCTCTAAGTAGGAACAGCTGGTACATTTGGACCTTAAGCCAACAAGCCTTGATGAGTCAAGATCAGATCAGCTTAAGTCACAGGACCCAACTAAGCTACACACCATTACAGTCATAACAGCATCCATCTCAGTTTCAGAGGCTGAGCTCAGTGAGCTTCCCCATTTCCTGGTCCTTTATTCTGAGGCTGAATGTGGTCCACTAAGTCCAGATTCTGAGAAGAATGCTTAGAATTTCACTACCCTCCCTTCATTTTTTACTGTACATTATCAAACAATGTGGAATTACAAACAGCAACAGCATTCTGGAAATCACTCCCATATCCCTCCTTAAAACCGCACAAACACTTGGCAAACTGAATACATAGGTGATGATTTAGGTATCAAGACCTCAGAGGAATATGTCTGTTTTCCATGGGGAAGATAAAATCTTCTGCCCTTCTTGCTGTAATCGAGTTTCTTGATTTCTTTCCAGGTATCCCTCTGAAACAAACCTTCTTCTGTGCACAATAAGCAAAAGACAGAAAGCACTCTTGATTTTACTGTCTTTAAGTGATAAGACAACTATCAGGTTCTCCAGAAACACAATTATGTTTGCTCAAAATGGGAAAGAAGCTTCAGGAGGGTAATTTTATACTCATCAGCTGTGCTACTCTAAAGACCTCTTAGCCCTCCTTCTCTTACTCCCAGTCCTAAAAGCCCCATAAACTGGCATAGCTTTGTGCAGCCTGATAAAAAACGGATGAGTAGAAGTGGTGCAGTGGGTAACAAGCTTCAAAAAGATGCCAACTTGAAGGATCTTCCAACTCCTCCTCACCCAGCCCAGTTTGATTTCTTCTTTTGCTTCACTGCTTGCAGAACCATGGCCTCAGAGGCAAACTGACCAAAGTAGTTGGGGTCATTTCCTGTTTAAGGCTTTACAGATGTATTTACTACAGTAGCTCACAAGTTATTTTCTTCTTACAGTCTGCTTACCAAGTGTTTGTACATTTGGAAGTAGGATAGGCATGCTACTGTGCTGAAAATTCTTATGAAAAGGAATAAACACAGTGAATTAGATCATTCTATACTTGAGTACAGTAAATGTTTAAAAATGTAACATTCTAATCTGGGAAAAAGCCACTGACTTTAATGCGCAGAAGAAAATAGCTATTAAGCAACCAGTCACCATCCTTAACTTCTTTACCCTTAAAAGAAAAAAGTCTTTAGACTCCAAAATAAAGTTGTCAACTATCCTTTGAGAAAAGTAAAAAAATCCCAGACCTAGGTATTATCACACCTGGCCCAACAACCATAGGGAATCTTTATGTTACAGCTTGCAAAAACGGCAGTCTCAACCCAAGTTCTGTACAGCTGGGTGCAGGGAAAAAACACTTAAGCTATTGGGTAAATACAGCCAATGGAGGCAATTATGTATTTACAGAATTCTACCCGGCATTCTAGCTTGCTGCCACAAAGCAGCAAAAAGAACATTTAATAATCATTAGGTAAAGTTGGCCACAGCTAAACTATTCCAAGTCAGGAATCTATGGTTAAAACTTGGATTTCTAACCAGGTCCACGTTAAGCTTCCGGTCTCAAATTTCCTGACCTTTGTGATTACATAGTTAAATACCATTCTGTGATCCATCCTAAGAGATGCTACAGTCAGGATAGGGGAAAGGGTGGAAGAGTCATGGACACAGAACAGATCTCTCCGAGCTGGATTTAGATATGATACTCCTCATTAGACTAGTGCCAACTGCTTATTGAATATGCTGGCAGATAACAGGAACATGCACCATCCAGGGCAAAAAGAGCAACTAAATCCTCTTTAAAGGACATTACATCTGAGAAGAATTTTCACTCTCCCAGTATCAGACCTCAGACACAACAAATGTGTCTAATTGTGTTAATCTTGCGTGCAGCATATCAGAGGAGAAAAAAGAACAGTTAGAGAAAGGCAGCTTCAACAGAAAGACAGGATGGAGAAGACAGGACTAGAAGCATCATCATGTAGACTAAAAGGCAAAGCTTAAGTGGAGCCTCTATTTACTACAATAATCAGTATTTCATTGTGGGTTTTTTCCTCATTATTTCATACATCTGTCAATTTACCACATGTAGAAATTACTAATTCTTCAGAGTAGGGATTGTCCTTATTGTATGCACATGCTGCATGTAGCACTGCGAAGCTCTGATTTCCATTAGAGTGAATCTTTATGTGATCCAATTGACAATTCATGTGTAAGATTCATCCTACGTACATCTTCCCCTTCAGCCTGCCACGTATTCATTCAGGGAGAACAGGAATGGCCATTTAGACAGCTTATGTTTTCCCACAGCTAGCTCTGTCCTTCTGTGACTAACCAGACACTTCGCATCAGCACTGCTATTTCTGCATCAGCACGGGAGAAGAGTGGATTGTGCCTTCTTTTGTGTGCATGCCCAGGTTGGGTTTGTCAAACCACAAGATCACACTACACCAGTGAAGAGTGGTGGGGAGAGCAAGCAAAACTCTGATCCAGAGTCTACAAATAAGGGTCAAAAATAAACTCTCTGCTACACATCAGTCATTTAAAAGGCAAGATCAAGGAAGAAGAACACAGGCATGAGCAAGAGGATGAAGCTTTTCATATTCAGACTGACCATTTCTCTGGCAACAGCTCACAACATTAGTCTGTGGTAGCCCAAGTAAAATAAGATAGTAGGTCTTTACTTCCAACTGTAATGAATAGAGGTTTCCACCACAAAGGGCATCACCAATTAATGTACTGCACCAGTTGCAACATCTATGAGTTGATCTTTCATCACACTTGGATGCTAATATAGCACTAAGACTGCCACACAAGTAACAATACAATAAAGAGGACTATGCTTACGTGAGCCATAGAAATTAAATCTTGGGCTTGAATTCTCACCTTCCCTCGTTTCTAGGGAAAGCCTTCCCAAATTACTATTAAGGCAAAGCAAAGAAGCAGCAAGTCAGTGCCAAGAAAATGGTTGGTCTTGCCTCCCCCTCTGTCCTTCCATCAGGTCTATACTGATGAGCTCACTGAAGAGCAATTCACTTCAGCTTGCCAATACCACGCAACCTGTGGCTTCACCATTCTGCAGGCCAGTTCTGTGACAGACCAACATGCTGGACTGATTCATCCAGCAGACATCTACACAGACCTATCAAAGGGACAAGGGAGTGAGACTGCTCTCTGGGGCAACCCACAGCTACACCAGACCAGGCACAACAAGAAACCACACCCATGGGCCAAGGAAGCCCGGCAGCTGGAGGCCAAGCCACATACGCTGCGGGCGGAGAAGAACAATCCTCAGCAGTGACAACATCCTAGCATCTCCATCAAAAAAATTTCTCTCTGAGAGATATCAAGTTTACTAAAAGAAAAGGCAGCAGGAGCAAAAATTCCTTCAATCCTGCTATTCCAAAACATGGGCTTTATTTTACCCTAAAACTGTATTTTGGTGATAATATTTCCCATAAAGTGAAACTATACTAAACCCTACTCTGAATCAGTAACATGCCCTTGTAAGTCATTTGGAGTTGCATTCCTAGTGCCACCTGAAACAAGCCACCGTGTCCCAGGCAAACCAGACCTCCACGGTCCAGCCCACTGTTTAATCATTTTAAGCAGTGTGTTTAAACAGGAGGAGAGGACTAAATTCATAGATATGAAGGAACAGAGGATTGGCAAAATGCAATTCATGGTTCATAAGTCATCTTTTCTAGTATCCTTGCAAAAGACATGGATCTGCAGAAAGGCAAGTGGGTGATAATTGGGGACAGTTGGAACACTGTTTATTTCCTGCTAGCAAACACAGCAGTTCAGGCCTCCAAGGATAAATCAAATTTCTTAACCAGATGGAAGACATTTCATTTCCAAACATCATCCATACAACAATGGACCACAGAAAGAAAGGAGTCAATTCACAACAGCAACAAGAAAACAAAATTACTAGAGATTTTGGAGACAAGTTCTCATCAAAATCTGCACTTGCAAAGAGCCTCATGTTACATCAGAACTCGCACTGCATCCCACCACAATCAATTCAAAGACACTTTTATTGGCAAAACAAGCTCTGCAAGTGTTACCCACATGTTAAAAACAGCACGCTTGAGTTTCTTCCAGAAGTGGATTCAACATATGAAGGGCCTGTCTCCACAGAGGTTTCAACAGAAAGGGATACATGGCATGGAGTCCAAGGATAGAAATTAAAATGTTACAAAGAATAACATTTCTAGTAAGATACGTGTTCCTTGCTCTAATATATTTTATGTTTTACTCATAAGATTATAAAGTTTTCTTCTCAGCCTCTCCTTTTACTTCTCATTTCAATATTTGTTTTCTATAATATTCTCCCTGTATCCAACTTGCAATCCAAATTGCCAGTTCAGTATTTGGTAAAAGTCTGACTTGATTTTGCACATTTCACTTGGCAATAGGTGCCAGCAGAATAACTTTGCACAGTAACTTGTGGCAGTCTAGTTGGCTAGCAGGTTCAGACTTCTTTTTTCTGCTACAGTAACTTGTGTTCTGGTTTAGATTCTGATTAGTTTCTCATATGAATTTTGGATTAAATTATTTGCTTCCCAAGCCTAAAAAGGAGTGTCAAACCCCAGAAATAATGTTTTTGTAGCCATGGACAGCATTTTCATTTGGTTTCAGTCTATGATTCTCACGTACTTTTAGGTGGAGACAACTTTTGCCACTTTGGATGAGATTGGACAAAAAGAATTGGTTTTGGTGCTGCTAACACCAGCAATGGAAATCCTTCCAGTCCTACTCTGAGGCAACCATTACATGGATCTCATAGACCTATTAATTTCAAGTCTTTGCACATCTGAAAATAAAAAAAAGTTGACTTCCCTTTGGTTACAATGGAAGAACATACAGAGCTCGAGTTCGTTTTTATGGGAGTCAAATATTTAATTTGCTCTTGATTAGTATAGGAGGAAAATCTCACCATTGTATTCAGCTCTCATGGTTTGAGCAGTTCAAACGTCCTCCTTGCTAGGGCCACTTACACAGCCAGCACAGCCACGCAGAGCCTTAAGCATGCAAAGGTTCCTGAGGTTCCTGAGTGTGGGGCTGTAGAGGGTCTGTGCTGTCTACCCACCTTAGCTCAAGTCCCATCCCACAACAGATAATATTCTCCTTATGGAGTTACTGTCATTTCACTCCCGTGAGCGATTCCCCTTCTGCTTGTCTCTAAAGGGCAGGGAGCCATAAAGCACACACCTTACAGACTTTGGTATGCAGCCTGCAAGGTCAGACCAGCTAGCTCCTTAGGCTACCTGGTCTTCTGGGGTGCAACTCAAATGGCCCTCTGTCCTCACAACACTTCAAGAGGCAGTTTTAGCATTGCCACCACACTTAGTTTAAGATCTTGACACACAGGATGCAAAGCATGTTGTTATATTGTTCAAGAAAAAACCCAAGACAAACCCAGATAACACTCCATGCCTTTCCCAGATTAACCTGCAGGACCAATGCACTGCAGTATATTAGCCAGCAAACGTAGGTGTTTTGGCAGCTGTCCCAGTTATTTAATCGAAGCCTGAGCTCAGAGGCTGTTTCGCCTGAGCGGGTAAGTCAAGATGCACATACCAAAGATGTCATCTCTGCCTCACTCCCTTCCTTGCTGGAAGGCTTCTGTCTGAGTACTGTTTATTTTTATCCTACAATTGATGAATTGTACATAGGTCTAATTTGCCCTGTATCTCCCATTATTTCTATATTGTAACTGTGTTAGGTTTCACCTTGTGTACTCAATTAAGCTAAATGGTGTTTTGCCAAGCATTTAAAGGAGGCCAAGTGTCTGCCACCCCCTCTTTCTTGCCAGACTGTTCTAAAGCATCTCATCACAAAAATTGCTCACAGGTCCTTTCTCAAAAAATAATCATCTGAGTTTCTCTTATTCTTCCAGTATACATATTACCATCATCAAGTTTGCTTCTCCAGCACAACCAACCAAGAAAATGTTACTACAGAGTATCACAGGAATTGTCTTTTTTTTTCAGACATTCCTTTCAAGCTTAAAAGTTTGCTCCCAGACTTCTAAAGACTTGTGGGTGAAGAACTAAGCATAACAAGGCAAGAAAAGAAGCACCAAAAAAACACCCAACATTTTCTAGGCACAACTGACTGGAAAACTCCAAGCTAAGCAATTTGCTTATTTTGTTCTAGTCTGGAATTTACACTAAGAGCAACAGAAGATTACAGCTTCTCATCTTCCAGTTCACAGAAGGCAGGTCAGAAACAAGAGAAACCTCAGAGAAATAACAGGCTTCTCCTGTTAGTGAGCAATCTGCTTCAAGCCAAAGTTTGTAGTCAAAGGTTGCACAAGTCAGGGAATACCAAAGTTGCTCTTGCTTGAGTATTGGTAGCAGAGAAATTACTCAGCATAACTGCCAAAGATGCAATGACAAATCTGCCCTTCTAGAGGGGCTGAGGCACAGGCAGGGGATCCACCTGCTTCCCAGACAAAATAAACTTGTGCCTGGAAAAAACCCAACAAAACAAACAAACAAACAAAAACAAATCCCCTAAAACCAACAACTAACACCCAAAAGGCCTAAAGGTCTTCTGTTGCTTAAGGTAATGCTGACTGCAGGTCTGAATTCTTCAGACACTCAAAAATGCAGTGAACAAAGGCCTACAGACAGTATTGATTCATGAGTGGTGACAGTTCAAACTGGAACACATGAGGTTACCACCCTTGTGGTGGAGACAACTGCTCGGCAATCAACTGTTCATGAGTCAACTCCCTCTTGCAGCTGCTGTTCACTGGATCAGGAAAGAAGTCAGATCCAGAGGCAGCCTTACTTAAGACAGCAAAGGGCCATAACCACACCAACCAGACAAATCAGTCCTTCCCTGTTTCCAAGTAAATGTTCAAGAAAATTCCCTTCACCACTTCATCTCGGCATGCATACAGCTCTGAACTCAACCCGCTCTTTCCTTGTATTAAACTTAGGTCTGTTTGCAGGGCAATGACTATTGCTCTTGAAGGACTCCTGCCCCAGTCTGCCACTTACTTCTACATCATGCTTTCTAAGATTTAGACACTGAAAACTTCTGTTTGAGATCCATGACAAAAACGCAGATAGCCCTCTAGCATTCCTATTTACCAATGACTGTTCTCTCCTGTTTCTTGGCTATTAAAGCTTCCAGAATGGCAGCCTTCAATCTATCCCCCCTTTCCCATGCCACATACTCTCTAGTTTTCTCTCACAGACAGACTCATTATGTTTTTCCTCATGCTAATAGGTACTATGCTGATCAAGGCCCTTTTATAAAGGCAGCACAAATTAGTGGCATGTCCTCCAGCCACAGGAAACTCAGCTCAGGCTTTTCAGGAGTAGCAGGCTTCCAAAAACACAGTGAGGAGAACACAGTCTCTGAGGCCTCAAAAATCTCATTTCTTAAATTTGTCAAGCCTGAAGAAGTGGCAAAGTCTGAATAACAAACAAAGGACAGCAGCAAAGCTGGCTTCCTCTTAACAAATGCAATTTTAATTCAGAGAATTAGCCCACCTCCTGGTTCATCCTCAGAAGCTTGGAACAGAAGCAGGAAATTACAACCCTAAGACTTCTCTTTTTTTTTTTCCCTGGCCCTCAGAGTTGCAAAGAAAGGATTTGACTATTCAGCAGTTATGGAAATTCAGAACTAAAATCAGGTGGGAGCACAAAGGGAAAAAAAAAAAAAAAAAGAGGAAAAAAAAAAGAAGGTGTGTATTTTATTCTAATCCTAGATCCCACGAGACAGTTCTGATACACTGAATGGTTGCACCTTAGGCAAAAACCTCTCCCAGCACTACCAGCTGTCACCAAGTCAAATGAACTGACAGAGCTGGAGATTCAGGCTAAAGGAGCAGAGTGTATTTCCCTCTAACCTTGCATAGTGCCAGAATGCTTTTTACAAGCCTTTCAGAGAAGAAGGCTGAGAACATCAGGTGCCTGTGTTTTAACAGTTCACAGGAGTGACTCACTCACACAGCAACTCTTAATGGGGAAGAGGAAGAGAAATAGGCTCCTTTTCCAGGAAAGCTGCAATTTTCTGCCACCAGACTTATACCTTGCTTCTGTATCCAGACTTCCTACCAAACCCACAGTAATCTCCTATTCTCACTTTATGCTTTTGTCCAAGCAATTATTTCCAAAATTCTAACTTCTCTCTTCAGTTCTGCCCTCCCACTTCATACACTTTTCCAGACAATACTGTCCTCCAAAATACCTTCCTGGACATCCCACTCAAAAATCCTTCTGGCTTATGTGCTCCCAAGGCTGACAGATCCCACACTGCACCACTGCAGATAGCTCCATCACCACCTCTATCTCATGGGTTCACCATCTCAGTGTTCTGCTAATAGTCTCCCTTTCCACCTCTGACCCCATTGCTAGGCTCCTAATATTTCCTAAAATCAGCCCATTAGGTTAGGGACTCTACTGTTACGGATTCCTAACAATTTGTCACATTCTCCTTTAAAGCATTAGTAAAATAAGTCTTTCCCTGTCTCAGCAGTTAAATTCTGCTCAATGCTCACCTTCACTTTCAAGATTTCCATCTTTTATCCTACCTAATTAACAACTCTTTCTGCCATCAGATCCCACATAATTACTCCACTTGGATTTCCTTACATGACTCTTCTGTTCCTCTGCCAGCTCAAGTCCTTGGCTCTCATTACCAAAATGCCTATCTTTGCTTCTCTTAATATCTATACTCCTATATCCCCTTACCTTCTTCTCATGGTTTACTCTTGCCTCTGCTTCCTCATCCTTATTTACACAGTTACCAGCTTTCAGTAGTCTTTGACGCCAACTCCTACCCAAAACCTCTCTCTATCCTCATTCTAAGAAGTGACTGGAATGAGAAACTTTAGAAGCTTTTCCCATTAAACCAAAGCTAAAGGAAATTTAATTAGAAAGCTATACTATTTTAATATTGACCTTATCTATCCCAGTAGAATTATCACACCTCTGATCCTTATCAGATGTCAGATGTCCAATTAAGACTATAAACCCTTTGGGGCAAACGTAGCCTCTTCCTTCATGTTACACAGAGCCACAGCACCTAGACCAGTCCTTAAGTTAAGAAAAACACCTTGGAAAGTCAAAGAACTTGATGCTGCCCTTGGCAAGGGCAACACCACTCCACTGTGATTTGGAAATTACCAGAGAAGTTAAAAGTCCTCACTCTTTGAAACTTCAAAATGCAAGGACAGGGTTCCCCTCAACAGAAATAATGTCTGACCATGTCTGACACGAGAGGAGCTGGGTACTGAATGCACTGAAAAAGTTTTTCCATGGTATCTCTAGCTCCTTCCTGCCTCAAATCTCCAAAGCCATCACTTACCCACTTTGAAACAGCAGGAGAGTCACTTCTTTTTTCCTTCTCTCTCCAGAAGGAGCACAGCAGAAATAAACCTCGAGTGATAAATTATGCACCACTTTTGTGTGGCTGCCTCTTGGCCAGACGGGAAATTTTTCTCCCACAGCCTTTTGTTTCCAGCTTTGATCCCAGTGTTGGATCCGCTCTGTTCAGCTTTCCCTCAGCATGGAGGTGAAGGGAGAGCTGACACAGGCCAAGTTCAGGCTTACTGCAAGTCACAGTCAGATCTTCCATTAGCCTTCTCCCCCTCCCCCTTTCCAACTGGAACTCTCCTTGAGTTTGAAAAGATCCTATTAAACATTTTCCAGAGGGCCTTACAGAGGATACATTATTTTGATGGATGCTGGGACTAAAGGAGGAGGATTTCTAAGTACAGTGAAATAATGGAGTTTGTTCTAATGGGTTTAAGAGATGCCCGGGGGCACCAAGTAAGTTCCTTCTCTGCAAATCAAAAACACAGAAGACCAGAAAATGGAGCCGAACAACTGAACGCCAGGAAGCGGGGAAATCGGGCTCTATTTAACTGCTGCTCTTGGTTACAGCCAACTTCAGGCTGCTTGGAAAAACAGCACACACACACATCACTGGCACAAACTTAACAGGAGAAAACAAAAAGACAACAGGGGTCAAACTGGGGGTGGCAAGTAGGAGAAGGATGCAAGGCTGGGTCCCCACCCCCTACCAGAGAGTCGGATCAATTATCCTTGAATACTAACAAGATTTCTGATTAAAGAACTGCTGCTATGCAATAGAAACAGAAAGCTCCAGCAGCTGGGAGGGGCTGTCAGGCAGTAACAAAGAGACACAGAAGACTATGCCCTGCTAGGGCATACGGAGGAAGTCACCATGCTGGTAGCCAGGAGAGGGGTCTCCCCTGCCTGGAGTCATGATAACGTCTCACTGCCGGTAGATTTAACTCCAAGAGTAAAACTCCACCTTGACACTACAGAACATGGGGTCTGTTTTCAGGCAAATATATTATCTACTGGAAGCTCTGCTGGACAACAGTTCTTTACACAACCTCATCACAATAGCACAGAAAGGTGAATTCTATTCTACCTCTAACCCATTCCGGGAAAAAATCTGGTGCTTTTTACTTCTGAGTATTGCAACACCAGAAAGTTGTGATCAACATACAACAGCACAAGATCTGTGCTGTCTTCAGTCATACACTTTTTGACAAAATTGCAACTGGCAGTACAAGCATTGAATATGCATCTACATTACTGTCTGTTCATCTTAATGGTTTGTGACTTGCTGACTGGTGGCTAATACTAGAAGGACCTAATCACCTAAGAACCTCATGACATACAAAGCTTCTGTTACTACTTTTCAACCCACAGGTGTGCTAACATGCTTATATAAGAATGCTTAATATGTCTCATACCATCAGAATCGGGCTCATGACACTTCAATTCCCTTTTTTCCCCTTTGTCTTCTATATTAAATTATGTAATTCCTTGATAGGAGGAATTTCAGTAATTCAAAATTTAGCACTACAAAAGTCAACAAACATGAGCTGCATTTGATGTTAATAAAGTGTTTATGAAAACTTATTTTCCTGCCCTTACATAGTGAGTCTCCTTTCATCTAGGTTCACAACAGCCGAGGAGATCTGCTCCTCACAGAAAGACTGACTGCAGCTCAAGAGTCCCCCAGACTAAACGCACGGGCTGGAAGGCTTTTTAAGAGACAGTTCTGCATAAGAGAGACAAGAAAACATGCCTGGAAAGCTGAAAAACCTGAATATGAATTCACTTGCAACAGGAGGGCAGTCCAATACTTGCAGGTAACAGTCCCAGAGCAATCAGATACACAGCATGAATAAACCACAGGTCTACAGAATAACAAGCCCCTGGATCCATACAGTTACTCTCTTTAGTATAGGGAAATGGAAATCTACACAGAAGAAAGAAGAGATTCAAGGAGCATTATAGTGCCCAGTTTTCACTCAGCAGAGACAACAAAATCCCATAGAAGAGTAATACCTAACATAACAGCAATGGCAAAGAACCACTGGCACCACAGACACAAAAGTAAGCGCCAAACCATCAAGGACATGAGATTTGTGGATGATAATTACATTTAGTGTTTTCTGCCATGCTTTGTGTGAAACACAGACAGCCACCAAATACAGTATGCCATTTAAGGGAGCAGGTTTCTTGTATGCCAGAGCTCTAGCTCTGGATCTTTTATCAGGTAAAGCCAAACATCTTAAAAGATGGTCAGTTTAAGTCTACATATATCATCTTATTATGTAAGCCCATAGAAAAAAAATGACAAATAGCTAAGCTAGAAATAACAGAGGACTAGAGAAATGAAGTATCCATCTTTCTTCTACATTTATTTTAAGAATGTTTTATTTACCAATTCACCCTTTCCAACAGAGTCAGTAAAGTTTCTGTGGTTTTATGATCTTTTGACCATCAGCAAGAGAAATGTAAGTATTATTAAAAAAAGGAATAGTCACAAGCAGCAAAGGAATTCAGTGAAGGCGCAGAACATGCACTTACTATATAAACCTTTTTTTTAAAACCTTGACTGGTTTTTAAGATAATATCTCTTTATCAGTTTTTCTAAGTGTTATGAAGCATATATTCTATTGTGTTCAACGGTAAGTTGCATTCTAGGGCAAATGGAGTTGGCCTTGGGCAAGACAATTTCTACTTCACTTCCCACATTTACAAAACAAGGATAATATTTGCCTATTTCACAAGAGGGCAGGAAGATTCAAAAGCACTATCAGACTACAGATCATTCTCATAGAATTAATGCTTTAACTATTTTTTAATGTTAATTTCACTAGTCTGGAGAGTGTTTAGGAGTAAAAACAAAATGCAAATCACTTTAATTTCTTTTTCTAGTTAACATACAGCAAGTACTGCTTTCTGGTTTGAACTATAAACTGGATGTTTATATCTAACCACTTTTTCTTCTGTAACTTCAACTAATACAATGTAGAGAAACAGCTACAAATTTTCTGATGTCTCATTTTGTGGCCCACAGGAAGAGAATATCCCTCTTCAAGGTTCACAAGACATTCTGGAAATGCAAGCACTTTATGTAATTAAGCACCTATTAATTTTCTTCCAGTATACACCCGCACTCCCAACATACAAGAAGGGTTTCTCTGTTGCAGAAAACAGTGCTATAGCACACAACTGAAAGCTTCTGGAAAGAGAATAGAAAATTGCTTATATACACTAAATAAATAAAACAATAATGTTAACTTCATACTGGAGATTTATGCTATATGCTTTCCCACTATGTTTTAGCAGACAGAATTGTCAAAAACAAAAAAACCACTTGTCACCATCCTGCAGCATGTTGCTCTTCATTTCAGAAGTATAGGCACTGTTACTCAGTGCTATCACCACTTTGGAAAAAAGAAAGGATAATTCAGGGTGATCCAAAGATATGTGAATATCATCCAAATTGATCATCAGCAAACCCTGGCACTCTCGGCACACCCAGGAAGTAGAACATTATCAGCTCCAAGCTGACAATAAGAAAACGGATGCTTTGCGCTTGGCTGAGAGCTGTAGAACCAACAGCAATGCCATGCACAGGCAGTGGAAATTGTGATTCCCACTGCAAAATATACTTCTACAGAAGTAACACATACAGGTTTCCAACCATAAAATGTAGTCAAGATGTTTCAGAAGTGAACCTCTGATATTAACTATGTATTTTTCTGGCAGAGCTCCAGGAGCCAGAACAGCAAACACATCAGCCAGACAGGTTCTGTGACATTCCGTATTTATACAAACACAGACCATCTTAACACCAGGTCCTTCTTCACTCCAGCCACCAGCGGTGCATGACATTAGCACTAAATTCCCTCGCTACACCTATTTTTACCTGCAGTGCACTTTTCCAAGAGCTCAAGATACTTGCAGACCTCTTTTGCTGGTTGCTTTGGGGTTTTTGTGGCACAGAGTCCTCCAGTTTGAACTGCCACTATCCACTACAAAAGAGTCAAAGTTCAGCCTTGCAGACTTGTTTGCTTTATGCTCTCCTGTACTGAAGCAGAGTACTAAATGACCAAGTGTTTCTAACCATTTGCCTGTTGGCAGCGCAACTTCACTGTCATAAAGTGGACGCTTTATGACAATTAAACTGTACATCATCCCTGCAGATACTTCTAAGGGACAACTTGGAAAATTTTCTAGCTAAGTGGAGGAACACCGACTCATCACAAATTTTGGCATTTTCTCTGCACCTCCATCCTGATGTCTCCTCGTGTTTTTCTTTGCTTCAAACAGGAAGAAGATTGCTCAGGAATTGTGTCCTTAGTCCAAAATTGTGTCCTTATTTCCTTATCTTTCGATGAAGGAAAGAGGATATTCACTTCTGGAAGCAGTTGGCACATCCAATCATAAACTTACAGTCATCTGACAAGAGGATACATGAAAGTACACTGATGGGAAAACTACTTGAAAGAGAAACAAGCTGCCATAAAAAAAGCATCAAGGAACAACCACCTACTAGCAAACTTGCATTTTACAATCAGACATCCCCCACATGGCTGTTAACAGCCCAGACACATTAACTAGGAGCACCTGGGCAACAGCCAAAATAAAACACATCCAGATCTGTACCTACAGTAAGTTCTATCTTTTAGATCCTTCTCACTCCTAGAGGGCAGCTAAGTATCTGTGTGGCATTTGGGAACTCAAGAGTACTTCTGGCTTCTAAAAAGCAGGCTTTCTGATACACAGAACTACAACCCTCTCTCGTCAGTCTATCCAAGCTGGCTTAGCACATTCTTCAAAGCTGCCTGCAATTAGGTTTCTTGTTAGAAGAGAAATAATATTACTTGAAACCCAAACTCCCTATGATTGTGCCCCAGGGGCAATACTTGTAGAATGATGGAGGTCAGCAGCACCACTGCAAATACTTCCTGTAATTTCAGAGTAGCATAGGAGAAAACGGATGGGTGAAATTATACAGCAGCTGCCAAGGCAGTGAAGGGAGAGAAATGAGGTACGTATCTCCTCTCCACACCCCTCCCCCAAAAGCCTTCTAACTCTCTATAAACATTTCTGCGAACCGTTTAGATGTTTTGTTCTCCACCGGGCGCACTTGTAAAATAAAGAACCCCCGCACAAGACGAAGAAACAGCAGATGCCCGTTGATAGAGCAACCATAAAGCTAAAGTTTTCATGGCGAGACTTCATGAGACTACCTCCCGGCTCGCTAAGAGCGCAGCGAAACCCTCCCCTCGTCACTACTTTTGGTACCACTCCTGCTCTGGCCCCGCTGTGCCAGGGCGCTGCGGGAGGACTCCCAGTCCCCAGCGAGGCGAGGCAGGTAGCCCGGGGCGCCACCGCGGAGCCGGGCTGTACCTTTAAGGGGCCCGTCGCGGCGGGTGCGCGGCTGCATTCCTGCTCCGGAGCGGCGGCTGTCCCGACACGCCGGGCACGGCAGCCTGCGAGGCAACCTGCGCGCCCGC
>VYXC01003297.1:67887-130692 GCA_013397175.1 Platysteira castanea
GTGGAGCACCCCGGCACGACCGCCGCTCGCTCCGTCCGCAGCCGCGGCAAGTCCGGGGCCGGGGGCTCGCTCCCCGCTCCGCCCGCCCAGGCCCGGCCCCGAAGGAGGAGCCCCGTCGGGGCAGCCCCCGCCCCGCTCCCCCCAGCGCCGAGGCACTTCGCAAACTTTCGGCGCGGCAGAGGCGGTCCCGTGGCCGAGGCTCCGCGGCGAGACACGCACCCCCCTTCGCCACACCGCGGGGCCGCCGCCCGTCACCGCGGCGAGACCCCTGGGCTCGCCCAGAGCCCCCGGACCCCCTCAGTCCTTGCCCCGGGTACGGCTCCCTCACCGCGGGCGGGGAAGCCCTTCCTAAAGCGGCCCCGGTGCTCGGGGCCGTCGGTGTCGGCTCTCCCTGTCCCAACTCCCGCGGCATCGCCAAGGAACTTTGCTCCGGGCTCCCGGCTGCCCGCCGCAGGATTGCCTGGTATCCTCCGGTCCCTGCGCGTTGCCATCACTTCCCGACTTGTGCCAGCTATCCGTACCCAGGACAAATCGCAGAGCCCTTCTCCCCGTCCCGTCCTCGTTTGGCAAACTCCCTTCGAAAGGGAAATATTCACGAGCCCTTTGACCAGCATGCATGTTGCTACCTCTGAGAAACATCTGATTTTTCCCTCCGTTCGTGACAAGTAGTCTACTATTTGGTGTTCTGCTTATAGCCGCGGTGTCCGAAGACAGCTAACTATATGTGAATCTCAGATACCCTAAAAAGAGATTTAGGGTCGTTTCCTACAGGAGTACAAATTAACACTTGGACAAGGGGCTTGTGTGCCTTCTGTTCTGTGCTGCATTAAAAAGCAGACAGGCTTTTACTGGAGATCACCCTTAGAGCCAGTTCTACGATGCTCTGTGGCATGATTTGACATTTTAGTATGTAGAGCTGACAATGCAAGGAACTGTTGTGAAATAATTAATCTCAGTTGATTTCAAAGTATAACTTGAACAGAAAGCTGACTCAGATAGTCCAAACCCTGGACCACAGGGGAAGATGAGAATTTTGTCAAATTGACACCAAAGGGCCAGTGATAGAAATGATCTTATTTAAAGCCTTCCCATACATGAATCCAGAGGAAGCTGCAATTAATCCCATCCTTTAAACAATCACAAGAGCAAGAAAATGGCACAGCATGTGACTGAGAGAATTCTGCCACTTCTATTAAGTGTAAAATGGTGAAGACAAGGGGTATTATTAAAAATGTCAACGTAAAATTAAAACAGGGACTGAGTCTTGACAAATTGTGCTCAGTGAAAAGAGAAAATAATCCAACACAGCTTCACTGAGGAGGAGAACTCCCAAGAGCAGGAACACCACAAGAAATAGTAAGCAACAAACCATGTATAAATCTACTGTATATGACCACCAAAATTTTTAAAAAGCAGACTTTTTTCTTTATATGCAGAACCACTGCTTCAAGATAGGAATAGATCACAGAATCACAGAATCACAGAATTTCTAGGTTGGAAGAGACCTTCAAGATCATCGAGTCCAACCCGTGTTCCAACACCTCAACTAGATTATGGCACCAAGTGCCACATCCAATCTTTTTTTAAACACATCCAAGGATGGTGACTCCACCACCTCCCTGGACAAACCATTCCAGTACTTAATCACTCTTTCTGTGAAAAATTTTTTCCTAATATCCAGCCTATATTTCCTAGATCTACGTTAGTGCAAGAGTGCAATAGCATGTCGACTATGACTTTGAATTCTATGTATTTGATAGGCAAAGTGTGCAAAGTTGCAGAAGAGTAACAATAAATACAGGTAGTCAAGAGGGACTGGCTGAGGTGGAGAGATTAAAAAACTTCCCTATTATAACACTGACTTGGAATCAGTGACAGACTGAGGCACAGAAAGTATATGCAATTATTGTAAAGTAATAGACTCTGAGATATCAGAGTTGAAGATGGTTGAAGGGGAAGAGTTTGGAATAGTGGATTAAAGTTAAGAGAGAGAAAACAATAATCTCACACTGACTGGGGACTGGCTGACTGGCTAGCATGCAAAAGCCTCACTATATCTCCCCAAAACCCAGAGCAACATAACCAAAATTCATTTGAATTCTCTACCAAGGCTAGATCATCAGGTAATATAACTCAGAGGAGTCCTTCTGACTTCAGGCTCTCAGAAGCTTTTAGAAGTTTAGGTGCTGAAGGACTGAGTGGGATAAAGCACAGACACAGGGCCCAGAACTTCCTGATAATTATATGCTTAGGTCATGGAACAGTCTTTCAGCTGTTGAGATGAGTATTTTCCTATGTTTGAAACAAAAGCCTCTTGAAAAATATTGTCCTAAATGCAAATAAATTCACTTGTTAGCTCTTCAGTTCTTTCCCCAGGGAACAATTGTTTTTACCCACTCTGTTAAAGTGTGTTTACCAGTCCTCTGCATCTTGCACTGTATTCTAGCAAATCACTTTCCGCTCTAAGCTCAACTTAAACTATATCTCTGTCTTACTAGTACTTTTGAAATCCCCTGGTGAAATGTTAGAGAAGCACATAGTATAGTCTTTCACAAAAATTTCCTAAATAGGTTGCAGTTGAACAGATGAAAATTTGTATTATAAACCTCTCAATTACCTACCTGTTGATAAAATACTATGATTGAATATAGCCCTGATTACATGCGGAGTCTTTGAGGAATAATTGTAAAGTAGATTTATGCAGTGTAAAATGGATATTTACGGTAAAAGTGGACGAGTTGCTAAATAATGTTGGTAAAAACCATATGCTTTGGTCTTGCCTCTTTCAGACCAAGTAACTTTTAGACTATGTAAGTATCAGAATACACTTCAACCCATGCACAGGGTAGGTACTTGCTTCTACCCACACCTATGAGGGAGGAACATCATGAAGTAACCTGCAGTAATTTATGGATCACTGATAAGTGGTATATAACGCAAGTACTATAAGACAGATGAGAAAGAAGTAATTAAAATATAATTAACAATTAATTTATATGACATGCCCAAGCAAAAAAACTCCACCAGTCATTATAAGTGGAACAGGAAGAAGATTATTATCATAATAACGATTTTGGGACATAATTCAGACACACACCCTCCAAAAAGAAACATTAGAGAAATAAACCAATCCAATGATAGAAAGTAAGTGCTGTGAAATACTACTGATAGTTTACATCATTTTCAGGGTGATTTTAAATAACAAATAGGAAAAAGACAGGAAAAAGACAACCAAGAACATGGTGTCATTGGAAAAAGAAGGAAGAAAGGGACCAGAACCAGGTAGGAGTATTAGGTAAAATAAGTAAAATTAGGTAAAATATTAGGTTAAAAAAACCCACTTTATCTATTCTGAAACTACAAAGATCTTAATAAGAGGTTTAAAGAAAGAAAGGGGGGGGAGGGGGAAGAAAAAAATGGCCTAAGTCTTACCTATCAAAGTATTTTTAAAGGATTCAAATGAGCTTATCCTTGTGAAGATGCTTCTCCACACCTCAAGTTTCCTAGAAGAGAATGACACTTTGGGTAGCTTAACTGTTGTGTTCAGAAAGGTTTGGAAGAATCGTGTTTTAAATATTTGAGATAGAATGAATTAATTTACTAGAATGAGAAACACACATGAAAAATGGGCAAAAGCTCCCTTTTTAAAGTAATGTAAAGCTCACTGTGTGAACAGAAGGCAGCAGACACTTTATACCTTGTATGGCTTTTAGAATCATCTCACAAGACACTTTCATAGAACGACATTTTAAATACAGATAGGAGGAGGTGTGCAAGCATCTGGTAGAAGGAAACCACAGTGGTCATTAGTCTTTATTCATCAAAATACAAAGGCACCTCAGATCTGTTTCAAGAGAAACAGAGATCTGATCCTGAGATCTGTTTTGTCTACTATGTTCACTGACAACTTAAATGATGCAAAATTTATGCTTGTAAAATCTGTGCTACAAGAACTGATAACCTCAAAACAAAGGCAAAGGTCTGCAAACACTAGGAAGGATGAGATCAGACACCCCAAATCCTACTGACAAATTGGTCAGGTTGTCCAAAAACCAACCAGGAAAAATACAGTAGTGAGAAACATATTATTCTTGGGAAACAGAATGAAAAATGAATAAACTGCACTGAATTTTGGACTAGACAGAAATACAGCATCTTAGGGTTGTACGGATAGCAAACAATATAAACCAACAGTGCAACACCACATATGAGACAATTTGAAGCCCCAGTTGCATACTGTGTCTGGTCCTGGCTGAACACCTTAGAAACATAAACACAGCTGAAGAGAAACAAGAAAATAATAAGAACAAGAAATGTATAAATCAAACCCTTGGAGAAAAAGCTGAAAGAATTAGGTATGCCTAGTCAAGAAAAGCTTCAAGCCAGATGCAGCTTTCTGATATAGACAAGAACTAATTACAGAGATGTTGATCAGCCATCCTCTATGGCTCCAGTAGAAAGACATGAAGGAGTCAACTTGATTTACAACAAGAAATGCTTAAAAGATTTTGCTGATCAGCATTCCAGCTAAGGATTTTTCAGCCATGGAGCAGACTGTCTAGGGGGGCTGTGGAATCTCTTCCACTGGATTTTTATAAGAACACAATTTGATAAGCATGCTGCTACTAGCCCTGATATGCTTCGTCTTGATGCAGTACAGACTGGACTAGGTGATCTTTTGGAATCTGTACCAAACATAGGTTCCACAATAGATATAGTTCAGGAAATTCTAACTGGAAAGATAATTACAAACTCTGCACGCTGATTGATCAAAATCTGTTTTACTAGTGAGCTCCTAGTGAACTACTAGAAAAGCCAAGAAAACAATGAAACGTTCCCAACAGAGCTCTAAGTTCAAGAAAAAATCACAGATACCAGACTATGAGATTTTCCAGTGGCCCTTTTAATTTCTATAGTTATTTCACTGGTACATTACCCACATCAGTTCCCTCTTCCATATCACCAGTGAACTAAAGAGGTGGTAGCTTGGATTACCAGGTAAGTTAAATGTCAGATTTTACCCATACATAAGACAGTTGGGTGTCCGTCTTCACTAATGGACATGTAAAGAAACAATTTAATTTTCCAAAGAGCTGAGGGATTGACAGCTTTTGCATCTGGTTACCTAGTTTGTAAGTTATGGTCTCTGCGTTATATACATCAAATGAAATTTTAGCATTGATTTATATTTTATGTTATCACTTTTTCCTTTGTCGTGTTCCCTTAGATTTTCTAAGTATTGGCACTACCACTGTGTACCCAGAGATGCTTGTAGGTGTCATAAACATTCAAATACTGTCACTATTGTCCTCTATAGTATTTCTCAAGTTACTGCTCATTTATTCTTAATAAAACCATATGCCATCTTCTGCAGTGTCACCACAATTGTTTTCATTTACAAAAATATAAAATTCAGGTTAGCAGGTCAAGCTTATGTGTTACTTAATTTTCTTCACCTTTCATTTAACTGCTGCTTTCTAAGCATTCCAACTGCACATTTGTTTTGGGAAACTTTATGATCATCTCATAGACCACTATTAACTCTACTTTGCAGTGCAGACCAGAAAAACTAAAGATTACATAAAATGGCTACATTCAAAAGCTAAGATATAAATAATCTTGCAAAAAGTCCTTTGTAATGTAATGACCAAAATACAGATTAATCTAACCCCACGCCTTTTCATGTGTGTGTGCCTAGAAGGTGGGACAGAAACCAACCTCCAAGGCCCTTCAATCTTCCACTCTAGGGAGGAAAAAAAAAGAAAAGGAAACAAAACCATAAGTAAATTGACTCTCATAATAGGAAAAATCCTCAAAACCAAACAACAGACCAAACCAAACCAAACCAAACCAAACCAAACCAAGCCTTTCTTCATGCTTTCTTTGAGATAGTAGCTCTTCCTGTGTTTTTTGAAAGCTGGTTTTCAAAAAGTAGTAAAGCTTCTTTTGCTGGTTCCGTAACATCCTCTATGTAAAAATAATGCAAATAAACACCCTCTTCTATTCCTGATGGGACTCCTCCCTGCAGTGAAATGGCAATTATCCAGGCCTTGCACAATGTCTGCATTGCAAAGGTAGCCTGTGGCCTACCCTTAGGAACTGCACAGCTCAATACCTTGACTCTGGCACAGGAAAAAAAAAAAAAGAAAAGAGGAGGAGCTTAAAAAGAAAATGTTCTCTTAAAAGCCAGCAAAGAAGAATTCAGTTTGAAGTGAGAAGCCTAGCCACCTTTATTCCCCAAACACATTCAAATGGGTCAGTAGCAAGTTGTGTCTCCTAAATTAATTTCTGACTCCACAGAGAACCATTTTCTAAAGAACTGAAGACCTGTGCCTTTCTTTGACTTCCAGCTATTAATGTAGTTTGCCACCAGTAGTCTCTGTACTCATGTAAGAAGTTTGTGGTAAAAATCAATCACACAATGAGAAAGAAAGGTGACCTTACATCTCAGTATGTGGAGTATCTTTGATGGGCTGACTTCTTTCTTAAAAAAACTAGAATACATAAATTCGGCCTGTAAAGAAACAAGTAGTCATGGGAATAGATATAAACATATATGAAAGATATAAACATATCTTTCTCTCAGCTCACACATCTTTCTTGTTTGCAGAAGCCACTATGGAGATGTAAAAATGTAGACAGACTGATAAAGAGAGTTTTCTTTTTTGAAGATGATTCACTTCTAATACTTTATTGGCATGATGGGTCTGGCAAGTACTGCCAACACAAACAAGATACAACCCTTGAGTGTTTCTGATAAGATGTCAGCCATCTGCTTTCCTATCAGGTGGCTGAATCAGAGATACCTCTTAACACCTCTCCCTCTGTCATAGTAGCTCTTGATAAATGTGAGTGAGGGAACAAATTAATTGCTCCTTACAAGCACTGGGTGAGACCTGAATAAAGGCACAGGTGAGAGCAAGATCCAGACTTGCACACCCCCTCCACATGAGTCACCCATGTGTATGCACACACATCCAACCTCCCTCCCAGTCACATATACATGTGTCCATATCATTGCAAGTTTAGGATTTTAGGAACTTAACACATTAGCATGATGCTAGCATTTTAAGAGTTAAGGTAATCTGGGATCCTGTGTTACATTTCCATTTGTGCTTCATTCTAGGTCAGCAGAGTTGTTGGAAACTCTATCAGAGACTTGAGTGAGCAAAACCCAAGACTTAATGCACAGGGAACACCATGTCATGGAGACTATAGGCCTCTCTTGTTTCTGTTTCACATAACTTAGAGTACACTGAGTATGTTTAGTAAATATCAGAAATGGACTCTAGCCACAGAATTTGAGAGAAACTCTGATCTGCATCTAAACTTTACATATTCAAGGAACATCTCTTCCTTCAGAAACATTGTAAAATTTAACACTTAAAGTTAGAACCTTAAGGATACTTTCTTAATATCTAATGTTATTATCAGATTCAAATGCAGAATGGTCAATCTATTTTGCTGTGGTATAAAAACTAGAATGATAAAGTTAACAAATCAAACAAAAATTTAAAACCATTCCTCAGATAGAACTTAATTAGGTCCTGATTTTCTACTATATTCTGAAAAATGTTCCATGCTTCCTCTAGTCTGTTTAGAATTAATTGCCATAATCTTAATTTACTGTTTCAGTCTCACTTGGTTTATAGTCTCTCTCAGCAAGTGATTTGCTTCTCTTCCTGAGTACTCCAACCATTATATCATCATCCAGTCTCTATCTTCTCTTCTAGTGACTCCAAAAAGGTGTTACTCTTGAAAACACCTTATGCATTATGTAGCAGGAAGGAAAAAATACTCATCACTATGTCCTCTTATCTTATGGAGTGAATCACCAGCATAGTGATGTGTGCTTCTGCTGAAAAAAAATTTTGACTGCAACTCCTGTACCGCAGCAGGGTTCTGCAGTGCTGTCTTCCAAAAGCCCCTTTGTGTAGCTAACAGACAGAATTAAGAATTGTTTTGCAAGAATTCCACTATTTTAATGAATCTGTGATCTCCTCTTTCTTTCATTTTGGTTTGTTTTTTCCCTTGATTCCATAATTTGCTTTTCCGTGCAGATGTTATAAGACAATATTTTCAGAGTACTTTGCATGGGATAAAACTCTGTTGTGCTCACAGAAAATTACGTACCTTTCCCATAAGAGCTGGTCACTACAGCCATCAGAGTTACTGCTTCACCTCATCCCCACACAACACCTCACTCCCACTTAGATTTGCCTGCTCTCTTACACACACACAGAGCCATTTAATTACTACAATTTTCTCACACAAACACCTTGCCTAATGGGTAACACAGTCTGGCAGCTTATGTTTGCAAGGAACATTCGATAAGTAGAAACAAAGAATGAAAATTGCCGGCTTTTTTAGGTTACCCCCCAGGATGAGCTAAGCCTTGGCTGTCAGAATTGCTTCCCATGCCAGAATTTCATAGTGATATTTATTTTTACCAGGCATTTTAGACTTTTTTTTTTGTTTGTTTGTTTGGCATGAGAGATCCTGCAAACTCTGCCAGAAATGGCTGTTTTTCTTCTCTGCATCATTAGTGAGGCGGCATTCCAACAGAGAAGGGTCACTCACTTGGTACTTAAGTACTTTTAAAGATGTTGTCCTTTCCTTCCTGATGAGATAATGGGAACAAAAACTGGAGGAGAGTCTTTCAACAGTTTGCTCTTACAAAAAAAGCCAAATTTGCTTGCTAAACACTAAACTCAAAATCAGAATTTGGACAGTGCATTTAATCCATGCCAGGAATCTATTATACAACTTACAGCTACCATTGTTTTGAAAATGAACACGTGGCCTCCATGAGCAACAGAATCTGTCATACTGCTGTTCCCTTTTCTCATAAGCACATCACGCAGAATTCAGAAGTACTCCTATGACTGAGGAGTAGAAGAATATGTCAAGGGGTTCTTTTCCCCCCACCAACTTGTATTTAAAATACAAGGATCTTGGAGCCTGTTTAGACCTAAAGCATCAAATGAACATTAAGTTCATCAATACAGACCGATCTCAAAATCAGATCTCTCTTTACTTTCTTTCTGCCCACCAGTTCAAGAGGAAAAATAAAATCTTAGCAATACAGATTAAAATGCAGTTAAACTAGTAAATAAAAAAATAAATTATGATGGCATAATGTTCACAGCACAGTTTCCTGTATGCTTATATCATCTTACTAGTTTAAGTATATTCCTGACTTAAGACTTCCAGGTACAATTACTGATGTCACAGTTAAGCTTTGTAAAGGTGCAAATGCTGGCTACTTAAGAGAGCTGCTGCTGTTATCATGTTCTATCACTAGCTGGAAAACACACAGTTGTTTCCAGAATTCATCTTGTGGCAGATGTTAGGAGTGAGAAACCTTGTGAATCTTATTTCTCTAAAGATCTTAAAGAACAGTGTAAGTCCTATCTGCTTGTCTAGGTTTTATCTGAAGAGGTAAACCAGTATTAGTACTGCATTATTTGGGAAAAATAATTCATTTACTTGTGCAAAACCACTGGGCTGTAGGTGAACCACATGAACATTTCATTCAGTTTGAGAGGGCTCAGATTAGGAGAAGCACTAGAAGTGCTGGATCTTTTTCTGTAAATGACTCCTGAGGAACTAACAATATAAAAATATGGATTTCATCACATAATTTCATTGTGGATTTGGCTGACCTTTTTATTTAAGATAATCTTATTTTTAGTGCATGTGTTTAGAGAGTTTGGTCATAATTCATATAAATAATTATTAAATCAAAAATTTAATGAGGGGGTTTTATGGGTTTGCAACTGACTCATAAATGAATCATACAGCTTCAGTGCTATTGATTTTTTAAATGATTTACATAATAGAACTATAATTTCACTTACAAGATTTCCAATAATTTACATAAATAATAGCATGTGAAGCTCTTATGCTCCATTTCTTCAGATCTCTCCTCAAAACTTCTCTCTGCTACGGTGCCCAAAATAATAGATGATCAATAAAAATTGACAGCTGTTTAACTCAATGTTTTTCTCCTCACAGTATAATTTGGTTTTCATGTGTCTTTTCTTATCACACCTGCAATTTTATTAATTATTATGTACAAGAGAAAGCTCATCTGGAAAATATGTGGGAAGCCTTGAAGAACACAAAGCACTACCAAACTCAAAAAAACTGAGATCGGCACAAGACAGGCTCTTAGCTAACTGTTTTAAAGTAGAATAAAGCTTTGGATGCTCAAAGGATGAACAAGAAAGGCTAGAGACATTTTCTTAGTGTTTCTGTGAAACTGTCTTACACTGATTTCATAGTCAGATGGAAGAATTCTGAAGATGACCCACAGCTTAGGTCTTTGTACATTGTAGTTGTAATACCTAAAACCAACAGCATTTCCAACAGTCAGTTGAAGAAAAAAAAATTTGTTTCCTCTAATACATCTAACAGGCTGTATTGTAAGTATTTTAGTAATAATTGTTAAAACTCTAAGCAAATGAAACATTTCATTCCAAGAAAAGTAATAGAAGCCAGACAAAGTGACTCAGTCTGTTTAAAATGAGGCATTTCCTCTGGAATTTTTTTCTTGATATCTAGTCTTGTTTATTATTCTATATAATACTCTCTCTGAAAGAGGAGCTGTTTCTCAGGAGAACTTTGTCTAATAAAAGGAAAATGTTTCAGTTCACCACTGATAGTATAATTTAGGAAGCTGAACATAAAATCAGCAGAGAGTAAGCTAAGCAATTAACATAGCGGGTGCAAAATATGTGGTTCTGGAGAAAAACAGAAATCTGATTTTAGCTAAGCTGCTGAGAAACACAAAACTTGCACAGAAAAGAGTTTTTAAGTCCATGCATCTTAACATAATAAAGACATTTTACTTCATGACATAATTTAAATTACACCACTAACTATTTTCAAACTTGTGGTCACATGGACTCTTCTATAACTAAGTTAGCCCAGTTTACTAAATGTATGGTTTGTGAAATTCTGCTTAAACCACACTTCGAAGTGAATTAAGCTAAATCAAATCAAGGTCACATTAACTCTGAAAGAGGGCGTGCACAAAATGTACCAATGTAATCCAACTGATCCTCCTTGAAAGATTGATTTGGATACCCAAATGTCCCTGGTAAACGAAATGCAGCAATTTTAGTTAAGAGATTTAAGCACCACCATGATTCCCAGGGTAGATGGTAAAAGTGTACTCCATAGGCTTGCCCTAAAGTGAGATCTGTAATCTCTGATAATCTACCAAGGGGCTGTGACAAGGAAAAATAAATTTTTTCACCATCATTTTTCCAGCTAGGTCCAAAAGAACACTACGCCCTTGTTAGATGTGCCCCTCTGGGGGCAGCTATTAAACTTGCAGATGGTTTCCAGTGGCCCAGAAAAGCCTTTTCAAGTTATTAAAATAGTCTAGGGTTCTAAAATCAAGTTGGCAAAACAAATTTAACACAAATGGCCAGGCTAGCAGCATTTCTCCCTTTTCAGGTTATCAGAGTGAGGGAACAGGTGAGTGCTGCTGATCTGTTATGTCACCTAATCCTGGCTCTGGCAAGCCCAGAGAGAAATAATAGTAAACAGGGAAGTCTATAAATGGCTCAAGAAATGACATCTTGTTTTTATACAATTTTCTTTAAGTCGTTAACAGTCAGGCACCACTACTACTGAAACTTATCATTATTAAAACTGCAAATGGGATCAGTGTCCAAAAGGTTTCCCTTAGCGGGTCTGAAGGCATTAACAAAGTCTAACCAATACAGACCAAAGAATAACAAGTGAAGAAAGAAAAAAAACCACCAAAAACAAAACCCCAAAACAAAAACAACAAAAAACCCACCACCACCAACAAAAAAACTCCAAAACCAAAAACAACAAAAAACCCCAAACCCACAAACAAAGAAACAAAACTATCAAACAAACAATACCAAAAAAAAAAAGAAAAAGCAGAGAGATGTCAAAATGTAGTATTCAAAACTGGACTTTAAAGGCCTCTTGTAAATCAGTGCTCCAGATACTGATCGAGGCTAAATTCTGGTTTATAGACATGGTTTAAACAACAAAAAGGGAACAGTGCACAGCCTGTGGAAGGCTCCTACCAGCTCAGCTGACCAGCATTATGGAAGAGGTTTTTAAACACCAGTGACCAGTGAGTTTTTAAACACACTTTATGTGTGTAAAAACATTATCCTGTGTTTTCACATTCTGCTTGAGTATATCCACTTCCTTTCTAAATTCTGCTGAGTTTCTGGCCTCAAAAATATCTTGTATCAATATATTCTATGATCTAATTGTATCTATTACTAAAAAATATCCTGTATTTAAATTTATAGCCTGTAACAAAATGCACAAACTGCAAAACTGAACAAATTGGAGCTTTGAATGAGTTTCATTGTAGCACAAGTAATTTTAGATAACATCATTTCATATGTTATGCTTATCCTCTTTAAGGCAATCTTATATATTTTCAATCATTCTTCATGCTGGAGTGTCTCACTGTCTGCTCCTTAAACTATTCTCTCTGCTCATCTTTGAAATATTTATATCTAAGCCATATGCTTTTAAAGACAGAACAAAAGACAGAGGAGTGGTCCAGGCAATCTTATGTGGGATATTAATAGTTAAAGTATAACATCCTGTTTGCTCTTTTTAGTGTGGCTGTCCTTTAAATATATATTCAAGTTGAGTTGCCAATGCCTCAGCATTTTCCTCTAGTGGAATAAAGGCAGATCATATGCATGTACACATGATTCATTTAATTTCTGTCCTTTTGCATTTGTCATTAAAAACGTAGACAACACCTGCAGTTGATTCCCACAATTACATCCTGGGCTGGCCTTTTTCTAATGGTGATGAAAGAAACTGCAAAGTAATTTGTGAATTTTAGCCACATCAGCTTCTGGGAAAGAGGAGCCCAGCCGGCTTGCTTCCAGCCACATGAAGAGCTCTGCCTCTCGTACATCCCTGGTACAATGGACATTCCCAGACAAGTTCCCAGCCAAGAACAGAAAGAGCCCTGTGACTCAGGACTTTTCTGCTCATTTCAACTTGAATCTACGGAAGGGACAATTCCTGATGCTCCTCATACCTCCCTCTCCTGAGCACAAGGGATGCAAAAATCCCAGCTCTGGAATGGTATGGACAGAAGGACACAACTTTCAAGGATCTCCTTGGTCACACTTTCAGTCCTTCCTCTCCGAGACAAGGCTGCTACACAGTCTATTCATTAACTTCATTAACCCAGGGAAGTGGTCACAGCACCAAGCCTGGCGGAGCTCAGGAAGCATCTGAACAACGCTCTCAGGCACATGGTGGGATCCTTGGGTGTCCTGCACAGGGCCAGGAGCTGGACTCGATGATTCTGATGGGTCCCCTCCAACTCAGCATATTCTATGATTTTAACTTATTACAATTCATCTTCAAATTAAGGTATTTCCCCCACAGCTGCAGTCCTAAATAGCCCCTAGCAGTAGACACCTTCTGGTTTCCAACCTATATCTAATCAGAATGACTTTACACGTGCCTTTCCTCTTGCTATTTCGGCTCTTCAGCCTGACTCGCTCTTGCCCCTCTGAGGTGTCCCTCGGCCCTGGAGCAGCTGCCCAGGGCATCGCCCACCGCGCCCTCCTCACAGTCCCTTCCTCACGGCCCTGCCAGCAGGCTCTTGGCAGAGACCTTTCCCCCGGCCTCTCTCCGTGCTCCCAGCCTCGTCCCAGCCCCTGAGGGCGCGGGCAGCGGGGCTGGCGGGCGGCGGCTTTGGGTGCGGAACTGTGGCGGCGAGGGGCGTGTTCCCAGCCGAGGCCAGCGGCCGAGCAGCGCCGGGCGCGTCGGGCGCCTTGGAAACGGGCGGAAGCCGGGAAGGAGCGGCAGCAGGAGGATGCTGAGCCCCGAGCGGCTCTCGCTGCCCGGGCCCGAGTACCTGGGTGAGGAGCGGCGCGGCGGGGCGGGAAAGCTTCCTGAGGATTCTTTCCCCCTGGTGTGCTGCGACCCGGCATGGGAAGGGCTCGGCGGGGCCGTAGTGGCTGCGGTCCGGCCCGTCCTTCCCGGGGATTGCGGCGAGCGGCCCCAGGCTGGGCCGGGCTGAGGGGGGTCGCAGGGGCTCCGTGTCCGCCTCGGCTGGGGAGCGGGCAGCACCGGGCGGTAACAGAGCGGGGTTGTAGGACGCTGAGGTGGGAGAGCTGCAGAGCCCTCTCGGGCACAGGGAGCATCCTGCCGGTGCCCAGAGGTGTGGTCTCCGCGAGCAGCCGCCGGGAGCTGAGCCTCCGTCACCTCCACTGTCCCCTTTGGCGATGCGAGTAGTAGCAAGCGGCGTCCAGCCTTTCTGTGATAGACTTTCCCCATTACCAACCTGTTTTGCTCACAGATCTATGTGAGCATCCTTATTTTATGCTCGTTTCCCAACATACGGAAGGAGTGCTGCTCTTATATTGGGAGATGGTTCGAATGGTAGCTTTTGTTCTGAAATAAGGTAGCATTAGTAATATTTCCTACATAAAATGAAAATCTTTCAACCTGTGAAGCAGCTACCTCTTTGAAGATTACATCCTTTTAAACTTGCTGTAACGGCTTGATATTCCAGGAAACTAAGAGGCAAAGTGATTTGGAGTTAATGTGTCAAATAAAAATAATTAGTATGGAATAAAGTCAATATGATTTCATTTGAAATTGCTGAAGAGGAGATGAATTACAAGTAGTAGGCATTTGGATTGTGTTCAAGAGAGTATTTGTGAAGTAAAACTCTTCAGCCGTTACTTCCTAGGCCCAAGAATCTGTTTGGTAATAACTCTTACAAAGGTACACATAATTTTCTGTGGTTTTCTTGTACAAGGAAAGGTCCAAAGTGGAATGGATTGGTTTGTGCTACTTGTTCCATCGTGATTTTGCCATTTCTGTAAGCCAAAATGGAACAAGAGTATAGAAACACTGCTGTAAATGAAAACCTGTCTTGCAGGGGGTACTAGACTAAAAGAGTTTTGTTTAACCATTTAAAGAAGTGATCTAAGTCGTCTTAGAGTAGAATCTCATTGTGCTGTTGCTGCTAGGGTGCTGTCACGGTGCTTTGTGCATACTTGCGTAACTGCAATGCTATTCTGTGACAAGGGAACTCAAGGCAGAAATAGGTTTGTTTACTGCTCTGTTCAGGGTGATTCTCATGGGACTCGCTTTGCTGAAGTTCTTATTTCTGATTTCAGTTGTGGAGCTTTGGGTGTTTGAGAACCATATCACAGTGCCATGTAGACACACTAGACACACCCTTTAGGTTTGTGCTATTCTGTCACACCACCTCAGCTTTTTCAGCCTACATGCTTATAGAGAAGTTCATAAGTTTTCTAGAGTTACTCTAGGTTCAAACCTGCAAATTTTTTTTTCCTTAATGACCCAACTTAGTTTTAGGTTCTTGTAATTGTTTTTAATGAAATAGGCACTTCTACTTGTGCAAAACTTGTCAGTAAGGATTGAATCACTCAAAACAATCTAGGAAGCAGATTTAAAATATTTAAAGTGTAAGAATAAATCAGTTTTCTGTTGCACATCTGAAGGTAAGACATGAGATTTCTTGTGTGTACAAGACTGTTAGATGCAAGCAGCTTTACTAGCCACTTAAGTGAGCCTCCTTTTATCTCCGTTCCACATGCTGATTTGGAATTCCCTTTTCATTTTGTACTACTTTCTAAATTATTCTGACGCTGGGGTCAGAAAAAAACACATGTGTGACCATGTTAGGTTGAAGAATAAGTTGTATAAGAGTCTGTTCTGTTCATCACTTAGTGTGACCTTTGGTTTAGATTACAGTATCTGTGATCTGTTAGCTGTAAATATTACCAAAACCAACGTTTCTGTCTTTGTGAGACTTTGTAACTTACCAAACTGCTCACAGATCCTAAGAAATTTTGTGTGTATTAACAGTAGGAAAGTGGTTAAAAGCCAAACCAAGACAAAACAACCCCCAATTCCCCTTCCTCCCATCCCAAAAAAGCACCCCTCCCCACATGTTTTTCTAAGTTGCTTTTCCATTTCCTACATTGGCATTCTGAAATCACCATTGTTTGGATTTGTTCTATTGTGCATCTCAAAGTCTTATAAATACAGTTGTCCAAACTGGGGTTGTAAGGAACTGTGATAAATTTCACTTACTAAAGTTTCATTCTAAAGTTGTGTTGCTCTAGGTTGCCACATAAGGTATTCTCTGAGTCTCACAGGTCAGATGACCCTGCCTTTTCTGAGCTGGAATGAGTAACTCCTCCAAACTCTTTCCCCCCCTCCCCTCTTCCCTTTTTCCCTATCAAAACCAGGCCAGTAAATCCAGGTAAATTGAGAAGCCAAAATAACATAGTGTGCTACTTGCTGTGTTACTCACCTCCCCTCTTTTTTTTTTCCTCTATTTGAGATTATTCTTCTACATCCAGTTATAATGCTAAGAGGGAAATAGAAGCAGTTGTGAATTAAAATAGAAATGAACAGGGAGAGAATTAAGTATTCACTTGAGATGAAAAATAATTGCAAAGCTTTGGTATGCCAAAATTCCTGGAAAATAAAAATCAGGGCAACATGTCTCATGCCACAATGAGAAAGTAAGCAGAAGAAAAGAGATGACCATTACTTAGTGAATAGGAATGGAGATAAGGTCTGGAGAGCTGGCAGAACAGCTACAGTGAAGATGATGCGGTTACAAGCAGGACATTATAAACAGTATTTTCACTGAATAAACAACATTTATTGTTTGGGTATAGTGATGATAATGTGTTCCTCATTTGATGGATGAGACTGGAACTACAGTAGGCAAAATGAGGCCTATTTGAGACACTTTTTCATGCCTTCTTCATTATGGTTTAATAACTGGTGATTGCTCAGTTATTTATAGCAGGCAGTGGAGCACTTAGTGTATTGTTCTGCTCATGCAGCTGTCTCTGAAGCTTCATATTGTATTACTTTCCTGCTCCCTTTTCCTGTTATGGAGAAAAAGAAGTAGAGCACTGCAAATTTCCAAACTTCTATTTTCCTTTGTATTTTCCTGCCTTCTACCACCCAACTCCAGGATGTTGTTTCTTGTCCTTCTTTGCCAATATAAGGCATGTAAGAATGCAAATACTCTGCTAGGGAAGTGCCTTATCAGTAAAGCATGGGCCTACTAGTGCCAGAAACATGGTTATGTTTCCTGATTTCTCTCATAAAAGGTCTCAAGCTTAATGAGTAGAAGGAATATACATGCTTTTACAAAACTGAGAAGCTCCCAACAGAGAACCTCAGTTGTGTAGAGACTTTGCTGATGCCTAAGGCTTACTCTTCTGAACAGTCTTAAGAAATATTGATCTGGAAAGTACAACTACAATTGTTTCCGTTAACAGCATAATCAATGCATAGGCTACATTGTTATTCAGACATCTCAGCTGACACTGATTCTTCTCTTAGTATAGCTGTTTGGTGAACTTCTGTGAAGCATTGTGGCTGAAAGAGCTCATGGTCTAGAAAAAGAGAAGAGAATACCTTTTTTGAAATTTTATTTCTTGCTCTGTTGTACAGATAGGAGAACTGTAATGCAGAAGATGAATATAATGTGTAAGAGTTTGCTTATATGAATGTTAGTTAAATTGGAATATTCTTAGGCTCAGTCTAGTGCTTTGTCCAAAAGATGGAGGTTTCACCTCCAAACTGCTGTTGCACAACAGGATTTCCACCTTAGCTTGAAAGGTACAGATGAAATCTGATCCTGATTTAGGTCAGGTTCCAGAACTGGAGAATAGGAGTCCTTCTGCCTGTGTCCCTCTGAGTATGAATAGGTAGGGAACCATTAGGCTACTTAATGCCATATAACGGACTGGAATGACAATTACTTCCACGAAGTTAATAATTACATTGCATAATTTTAGATTTAAACAGAAACTTCCAAAAACCCCAACCAAACAAAAAAAGAAAAGATAGCTCAACAATTTGCTTTGGTGAGGGGGTGGTTTCTAGCAGCTGTGTGACGCCTTTGCAGGAGGCAGTCTGCTGGAAGGACTTGCACAATTAAGTCAGTCTGTGTGCACTAATATGCTCATTGTTTGAAACAAATTCTCAGCTATGGTCAAGATTAAATTATAAATGGAAACGTTTCTTAAATTTTTTTGTTGAAAGTGGTTTTGAAACTGTGAACATATGAAATATGCTATAGTTATGCTGTGTGACCCCTTGGCATGTGCTCCGGAGTAACAGCACAAGTCTCACATTGTGTGATACCACTGGTATGACAAGGTCTACTTGTACTTATATGTTCTGTCCTTCAAAAAACGTTTTGCTTTTGAGCGTTAATAGGAAATTACACTGTGAAGCTGTGCACAGCTGGAAGGAACTATGACTGTACAGAGATGTAGCATTTAGGTTAATTGTTTTGTTCACTTACTTCTCTTTCCCAGGCCATTTCTTAGCAACATCTGAAGAGATTAAGCCCTCAATGATATCTGAAAAAATTAAAAACAGCATCCTGAAAAAACATTAATGCTGGAAAAATTTCCAGAGTTGATGTGGTTTTATTCTTGCGGTTTGTATCCTTACTATTTCTCTCTTGCATCATAATTGTTTTGGTAACGTTTGCATGAAATTGATTTTATGTTACTATAGACGTATCTTTCCAATGTGTGTAATATGGTAGTGTCCTTAGTTAGGCTGCAATTTAGAACAAATACTGAAAGGGTATTTAGCTTATGCTCTCAAAGTGTGTGTTCTCATAGATTAGAAAATGCCAGAAATATTCCAGATGCATTAAAGCTTGTTATGCTCTTGAGCTTCTGATAACTGAAATGAATAATAACATTAATTGCATCAAGTAGTGTGTATTTTCAGCACTTCAGCTGAGGAGGAGGCAAATAAGTAAGAAGAGCTGGTCTTATTATCCAGGAATTCCCACTCTTGGTTTTTCAGCATATTCAGTTATGCCAGGAATGACCCCAACTTAAAAAAAAAAAAAAAAAGCCCTCTTGTGTGCATACAGAACAGATTGCTTTGATGGACAGCTCTTGTTTCAGAAGAAGTCACATCTCCTGAATAGTTAAGCAATAATATATCCAGATGATTTGATAATGATTTTGTAAATAAAGACTTCTGTATGTAAGCTGCGGCTGTGTTCTGCTGCTTCTTCAGACAAAGTATGTGATACGTTTTTTACTATCTGATACCAATTTATTCCAATCATACTCTTTCTTCAGGTCACTTGGTACACTTTGTTTTTAAGTTGCAGCATCTGCTTTTGATTTTTATTGCATCTTCTGGTCATCATATATTTGCTATTCCTTTCAAGTATGACAGGCAGCTTCACTTCTCAATAAATGTGCTGGTATACTAATCTTCAGGTTTCTCTGCCTTTGGAAAACTCAATCTTGCTGGAAAAGAAGCTTCTTGTCACTGTAGCATTAGGCAGTTGCGTGTAAGATGTAAAACTGGGAAGCTAATAGGCAAAACCAGCATGGCTAATGTGATTGGGTTGCCAATAAGTCCTGAAGTATCACCTAATTGATGCAAACAGTACTTTGGCACTTCCAAGATCTTAATCCTCTCCATTCTACTTGGATAATAAAATCATTACATATACACAGTATCATGACTTACCAAGGTGACATCTATTTCCTTCCTTCCGCCTGAATTTTTGGCTCTAAAAATTTCAGTGCATATATTCTGTTTCGTGCAGTGATATTATTCGCATTAAAATTCCTTCAAGACTTTTCAAATACCAGTGCTTCTCCTTACAACATTTAAAATCAAAGCTACAAAGTAGTGGATTGTTCTCATCAGAAGATTGAAACAAATAACTTAGTGGCTTATAAAAAGACTATTTTTACTGTTTTAGATACATATGCAAAATTATTTGGTGTGGTTATGGCTAAATGGAATTAGTTGTGATTGTCTAATCCATTGTAGAGAAATCCATAGAGATTGTGGATTGACTATGGATATAATCCTCATTATGCTTTGTAGTTGTAAGCTGAAGATTTTTATGACTTGGTCTGGCCATGCTTGAATTAAACAGCCACTGCTCAGCCCTGAATTTGGTTCTGAGCCAAAAGTGCTTTCATTCCAAAATTCATTTTAAACACTGGGTATGTGAATGCTAGTGGGGTGTGAGCATGTGAGTATCAGAGGCTGTTCTCTTAAGTGCTGCAGGAGGCAGCTTTGGAGGAGCTGTATGTGTTGCTACTGGCTGGACAGAGGCTCCAAGTATAGCATCACTGCTCGTGGTTTAGTGATAAGAATTAAGATATTCTGTGCAAAGAATAAGAATAAAGAATAAATTAACATCAGGTTAGGAACTGCCTGAAAAATCCTCTGTGAACTTACTCTGTCAGATTCCATTGTGAAAGCTGACTGTTAGTTTTTAAATCTGAGAGCAAAGAGTGTTGCACCTACCAAATGAGTGTGGCAGGCACGCTGGCTTCCTGTTTGGGGTAGTTGCCTGGAATTTCAGAATTGAGTTTACAGAATATGGGTTGCACCGGAAAGTTCTGTATGAGTAGGGAACTTCTGTTACAATAAGCCTGAAACAAACAAATGCTGAGGATAATGTCCTGGTGTAACACCTCCTGTATGGAAACTGCAGTATACTGGAGTTCTGTTAGGAAGAAAATTAGTAGAGACAGTGAGCTGTAATAGCACAGTGGCATGAGTATTTGGGCTTTACATTCTGATTTGGACTTGCTGCCTTACTATTGCAAAGTGGGCCTCAAAAATATGAGCAACGTCTATACCAGTACATCATTATCCCTGAATTTTCAAAAACTATTAAAATGTATGAATCATCTCCTTTATTTTGCTAGAACCCTACAGATTTTTGACTATGCTTGCATAAACAGTTAATGATCCGGTATGGTTCCAGTGTTTGTTACGGAAAGTACCATTTGTATAAATTAAGGAACTACTCTTTTGCTATAACCAGACTCCTGGCACTTTATTTTGCCTCTCTGGCCTGCTAAAACCTGCCTGCAAATTACATTTTGTTCTATGACTTTTCTGTATAGTATAACGTTAGTTGGGTTATAAAACATATTACTTGCCTTGTTCCATGGAACTGGGCAGTCAGTGAACAGGAAGCCAGAGCTGGAATTTGGTTTGGCAGTGTGAACTGTGCTACCTGGAAAAGAGCACAGCAGCCAAAGGGACAAAGAGGGGGACTTCTCAAGGAGATTTCAAGTGCTATTTTCTTTTAACTTCTCTGCTCACTGATTTCTTTCCTTCCCCACAACTCTACCCACTCTTCTGGGAAATAGGGAGAGAGGCTCTCTGCCAGGATCCTTAGGCTGTGCAACAAAAAGCTTAACAGAAATACCCTTTTACAAGCAATTGTATTCAATAGTGACCTATATATTTTTGTGTACATTTTAAAATGTCAAACAAATGTATAAAATTCTATGTTGGAAGTTAATTTATTTTCCAGGAGCAGATTCAAAGGTATTTATTATAGAAGTCAGCTACATTGTGCTGTGTACCACTGTGGGATCATGCCTGTCTATTCCCAAAGGCTTTTAGAGGAGGTTTATGACTCTAAAAAAGGCAAAATAACAGAAATGTGGTTCATTGATAGGGACTATTCCATGAAAGGAGTGTATACTTCTCCAGAAAGTTTTGAGAATGGTTTTGCAGTTGAGCAGAAGTTTGTTGCAGGCTGAGTGGAAGCCTGTCTGCTAGTACCATTTCCTGGCTTAATCTGGTACTGCTGACACCTCAAGAGGGGCCTGGGGAGACGATTGCTGACTGTAACATGGACTGCTTCAGGAGGAGGGAGGAAGGATGGGCTGAAGGAAAGTTACCCAGTTGTTGCTATCTTGAGCCTATGACTGAGCCGCACAGACTCATTCTTCCCTCAGGGGACACAGGTGCGCAGAGCTATTTTTCTTTAATCACTCACATAAATTAAATTTATTCCTTTGCATTAAAATAATTAAATAAAGCTACGCCCTATATCTTTTAGTGCCAGATAATATCTTTAAACCTTTGGCTCACCATTTTGCTATCAGCTGCAAGGTATTTTCCAGGGTGTGCTTAACCAATTTTACCATTGTCCTGAAAAGTGTTCTAGGCAGAGAAATCCCCTGATAGCAATCAATATTCATGCATACTTTTAATCACTGTATCCACTGGGAATAATAATTTCCGGGCCTCTCTTGAAGTCCACCTGCCCCACACTAAGATGAAAGGGCCTTCCGTGCTGTGTATCAAATGGCACAGGCTTGATGCTTACCAGGATATTAAACACAAATTAAAATGGTTTGAAGAATATTGATGTGGGGCTGAGGTTGGCCAGTTGCTGGTGAGGGGGTGATTCTGCCAAGTCTGGAGCAGATTGGCAAGGAGCAAGAACAGCCCTTGCCTTTCCTATATTCCCTAAGGGGTTTCTCCTGCTCTTTTTAGGACACGACACTACTTGCAAAGGTGCAGTAGGATACGTGTTTAGGATGGAGGTGTGTGCTTTGGGAACAGGGTTTGTGTGCTTTCCAGGTTAGGAATGATTTTCCTGGGTTCGTTGTAACTTGTCTTCTGCTTGTTGAACTTGTAGATTTGGAAAGTCTACTGCTTGGTAGCTGGCACATCACCTCAGACTCGGCTCTTTGTTGCTCCACCTTGGTTTCTAGCCAAAAACATCAAAGGGGCTCGGTGGTAAATCTGTGCTGCTTCCTCCCTGGCAAATGCTTGTTTGGTACAGTCTGCCCCCTGTAGAAGCAGCAAAACAGTTTGTGTTGCACCAAACTGTCTTTACGCAGGAGTCTTATAAGTGAGTGTCATTCCGTGGTGGGGTACCGGCAGATCCACCATTTCTGAAATTCTCCCGTGTTTGGCCTTGGCAGTTATTTGAGACTGGCTGTTGATAAAATATAATCAATATAAATCTCTCTTGGCATTGAGACCTGTTCCCCACCTGCCCCTGATGCTTGTTTGGAAACAGATGTACTTTTATTTGCGCCTTCAGGAAGAAACTTTTACAGAACAACCTTAGAGCTACTTGGCTTTGGTATAGAGGGAAGGGCAAAGAACACCTAAAGCTCTGCAACAACCTAATCGAAATGGCATCGATGATTTGTGTAGGAAGGATGGCTGTGACTCAGAACAGAGATCAGGAACTCCTCTTGAGTAAGCATTTTCCAGTGAAACTGCCTCACAACTCCTTATCTTCCTTCAAACCAAAATCTCAGGGGATTCTAAAAAAAGAGTCAGCACTGTTAATGACTAACTTTGTGCACCCAGGAAGGAAAGCAGGATTTAGGTGATGAATTTTACTATCCGTATCTGGGAGAAAGAAACCTTAACTCTCTAACTGAGGAAGCAAATTCTTCATGTCTTGTGTGAGGCACACAGCAGGGCTTGTGTGGCTCTGGGCTTTGTGGGCCCCTTATATTCTAACTTCTGTCTCCTACTGTCTTTTATTTGCAGCTCAGCGACATGTCCTCACATACATGGAGGATGCAGTGAGCCAGCTGCTGGAGAACAGAGAAGATATCAGTCAGTATGGCGTTGCCAGGTTCTTCACTGAATAGTAAGTACATCAGGATGCTGCCAGTAGGGCCAGCCTAAGGCGGGGCTTTTGGAAACAGACAGGATACATGGCGAATGGAGCTGGACAAGTGCTGGTTGTGTTGTGAATGCTGGATTGTACTGGGTTAGCCAAGGACTGCCTGAGCATGTTTTGGAAATGTACATGGGTTTTGTACAGTTCAGTACCTCTTGTATTACAAACATTTGTGTGAAGCAGTCAGTCTGGGGAAGAGAGATTTTAAAACCATGGAAAACCAAATTCTGCTTGTCTTAGGACTGTTACTATCAAACTGCTTAAGAGATACTGAAGCAAACTGCTTCAGAGACTGCTTCTGGTTTCAGCAGCACTCATTCTTCCTTTTTCTGAGTATGAATTTGAGCTGCTTGTCTCCTTGTGTGATTGTTGTCCTGTTCAATGCTTTAATAGGATGCCTCTTCTTCCCTTAAAACCTGTATAAGTCCTTAAATACTGGACATGAGCACAATCTCTTCTTACTAATTTGCAAAAAAATTCTTGAGGGAAAAGCTGTGCTTTCTGTCCACGGAAAGTAATATTGACATTAGTCAGCTGAACAAGTAGCTGGTAAACAAGAGCTTAAGAAAGATAAAGAGCATGATTACAATGATCTCCACCCAGCGACAGGATTTCTTTACCAGCGTTGAAGGCAAGGTGGCTTTGAAATACCCAGCTGAAATTGTCATTCAGGCATCTCTGCAGATTAGATTTAGTTTGCATCTAATTTCAAACTGACACTTCTGCACCTTTTCTAAACTTCCAATCATATATACTTCAAAAATTAAATGGTGAGGAAGAGGTCGTTCACACAGTAAAATTGATCAAAATGCTTCTCCATAGTATTTTTTCATCTTGACATTATAACCATTATCTTTTCACTTCCTGTTCCTCTTCTAACTTTGAAAGAATAAATAGTGATTCAAGACCGTTATAATGAACAAAACCGTCACCACAGAGCAAAACCCTCAGATCGACTTAGGTGCTGGAGATCTTGTTTTTCCCATTTATTTTCAGAGATATGATTTTTACAATGGTTTTTTCTTCACAGTGAGTGTTTTGTGGAGTTTCTGATTTCATGAAAGACAGGAAAAGGCTGCATGTTCATTCATTCTGTAATATAGAACTACTAGTTCTCTTTTTTCTTTTTTTTTTCTTTTATAATATAATATGGAGTTTAGCAGATGAAACTGTACCAAAGCACCAACAAGCTTAGTAATTTTGAGAGCTGTGAAGATTTGAAATGTGTGATTCTTCGTTTAAAGTGGAGAATAAATGATAGCCAATATGGGTGTAGAATGCAGAGTTTCATATTATGAAAATATCATATACTCTGGCTCTCAGGGCTTAGTGGTGAGCCCTCACTGCCCAAAGATTTCTGTTCATCCACTCAACTATCAACATTTGTTCTGGCTGTGCTTTGAAGGCTACCCTTCTCTCCCAAGCAAATAAACTTGATCTTTAGTCTCAGCATCTTCAAACTCAAAGATAACTTGTGAGATTCCAGAAGGTTTTTGGGCACTCTCCCAGTGTTTTCCTTAATCCATGTTTTTCTGAGGGAGCGGATTGGAATGTGCATGTTTTGAAGTATGCTGCAGTGATTTGAGATTAAGGGACTTGCTATTAGGATGTCCGGTTTTTAAAATTGTTCTTTCCCTATTTAAGCTCACTTAAAATTAGAGACCAAGCCCTGGGTTTAGAAAGCTAGCAAGTGGGCCCAAACAAGTAACTTTTTTTTTAAGTGTTTATGGGGTAAAAGAATGACTTCTGTAACTTTTCAGAAATTGAAAATAATCTGTCAAGGACAGGTGTTTGATATTCTCCAAACTCCTCTCAGAGGGCATACTTTTTAATTCAGTGGTGTTCCATGGACCTCACTGCTGGATGCACTGCTGAAGGGCGACCTGATGTCATTTCCATCGTACATTGCAATGTCCAACTTTACCATGAGTCAATTCAAGTCTTTGAGGCAGTTACAACAACTATTTTTTTGAGTAATTAAGAAAGTTTTGTTGGGACTTAGCATACGTGAGTGAAATTTCAGAATTGAAAATTATGTGATAATTTAGCTCTGTATGGATCAAGCAGTGTTTTTCTGGCAATGAGTGTTTCCAGTTGTTTCTAAGAAATGGAGTTGGGTCTATATTTCACTGCTATCCACCATCTAGCACTGGGATTGCTGATTGCAGAGGGCTGATCTCAATCTCTACAGCTTTCCTTCCACAATAGTTTTAGTCTTCAAGGATAGTTTTTTCTCCCACTTTATTCCAGTGTTCATTTGTCCCAATCACATGGACATCTGCTTTCAATCTTGGGAGTACCTTGAGGCTTTCCTCATCTGGCTCACTCCTGACCCTTACAGGAATAGGAATCAATCACCCCTCTGCCAATTAATCCACATCTTTTAGTTAAACAAGTAAAATTATGTCTCTCTTAGGACTAATCTTGATTTTATAGATATGCTGAAATGCTACTGGTATTTGTTCATTACAAGCCTGAGAAAGCTTAGCTCTGCTCTAGAATCTTCATGAAATGCAGACTCTTGAAAACCCTCTGTGTAATTACACACTAATTCTGCTTTACTTCTTCAAGCCTAATGTCTGTGCCAACATATCTTAAAGGAACATGTTCCCCCTATACATTATTTATCATCCTGTTTTCTTGATCTTTCCTATACTGAAGAAAAACAGGGCCCCACGCTAATGCATTTGATCACGCGGAGGGAATGTGCATAGCATCCCACTTTATATTTTCTGGGATCTTAAAGGGAGTCTGTGTGTCTTTTTTATTCATTACAGCCTAAAGAAACAGCAAAAAAAAAATTGATGAAGAGACTTTCTACAAGTACATTTTACTTTTCTTGTAGGCTAATATTGATGCTTCACTGCTAGCTCAGGTCGGTACTGCAACAGGCTAACCCTTTGCCCGAAACTTTCTCTTCCAGCATGCAGGTAGATGTGCTGCTCTGTTCAAGACTCTTTGGAAAGCTCAGAAATAATAACCAGTCTTAACTTACCTTGCTTAGGAAACTGTTTTTTCTGTAACTTTGTTTGTTTGATAAATCAAACACAAGTGAACTGGAGACATGGGAATGGACTTTTTTTTTGTAGTCTATATTCTTGTCACAAAACACTTCACCTTTTCTTTTGTTTCTGGTGAAATGTCTCCTGACCTCCTGCCAGCTGGAGCATGACTGAGAAAAACATCTTGCTTTTAGATTGCAGATGTAGCACTGCTTCCACTGGACTCTGCAGACTGATGTCTGAGATCCCCTTTTTCTGTAAAGGAAGTTTCTGCTGGCTCTAACTTGAATGCCCCTGCTGGATCTTGTGTGACAGTTTAACAGTATTTATCTGAGAAGGCATCTGTGATGTGTGTGTTTGACAGGGTTGAGAGTCAGATACTGATTTTAGATCTCCTGTGGGCCTGACAGTTCAGAATACCACCTCTGCACTGTGTAGAGCCTGTTTTACAAAAAGGAACATTTGCTTTGTACCTAGTAACAGAGCTGCCAGTGCTATATAGTTTGGGATCCTTGGGAAGGAAGATGTTATCATGGTGAGAAGTATCAACTTCTAGCCATGAAAGTACCTCATTTTCTCTTGCTGTCTGGATTGGCTGGAACAATTTGTTCAACTCTTTCCTTAGGGACAAATACGATACTGCTCCCTTGGCTTTCTCTGGCAGTAGACACAGGCTTTGGTATCAGACAGACTTTTGGCTTGTTCAGTCCTTTATTGCTGTACAACATTACAGAAATAAATCTGTAGAGTAAACAATGTCCTCCTCTTTAAAAAAGTCTCAATACCCTTGGGGGAGGAGGGCAGGGGGGAAGGGCCAGGAACAAGACAGATGGGATGCCCATGAGAACTAAGCCACTCACTGAAGACAGCCTTAATTGGCAACAGGGAATAAGCTGAATTATCTGCTTATAAAAAGGAGAGATTCTTAGAGCTAGCTTAGAGCCATCAATTTTCTTTTTTCTTTGCATCTGTGTATGTAGGCCTTATCACCGCCATCATCTTGCTGTCATCTGCTCTGCATCTTTCCCCTTTTCAGAGCAACTTGTTTTGTCTTGTTTGCAAGGATAGTGTAAGCTCTTCAAGACAGAAATGATATTGTACTGCATGTACTTTACAGCACCTAGCATTGTAGAATGTCGACTCTGTGCTTTGTACAATTACAGTACAAACAGCAAAAACTGTAGTGAGAAGGTCCTTAGGGCTTTGACAAGTTGTGCCAGATTCCCTTTCTGAGAGATGGAGCCATTCATTAGAATTTCTCAGTACAACTGTTTGGAGGAGGGGCATTGGGTTTTGGTTTTTTTAGTGTTAGCTCTTTGTGTTTTGGGCAAATCAGTAGTATCTGTAAGGTATTGATACTTCTAGGATATTACCTAAAATATTCAAATTCTCTCTGATATAATCTTCTGAGCAATTGCAAAAAACCCTACAACATTTCATGTATTCTTCAAATACTGTCAGGATTCCTACATGTCATCCGCTCTGGAGAGAAAAAGATAAAATTATCGCCATCAATGCAAGACTGCACTGAGCCATGTGATCGGTATCAAGCTGCTGCTGTCAATGACCTAGCTGTGCAGCAGCCCTTTGGGCTGAAAACCTCAGCTGGGATAATGTGCTTGATGGTTCCTGACAGGCTTTTACTTGGGATTCCTTGATCCCTAGGGCACTGCTTAAGACTGCTGTCTGCCTCTCCTTTGCTCTTCAGTTATCAGTGGAAAGGGAGTGAATGTATGAACTCAGAGACAGCATTTGTGCCAGAAGCTCTGAGGAGATTTTGCAGCTAATGTGAATAAGTTGCTGTGAAAGAAACGTTTTGAAAGTGCCTCTCCACAGAGTGCATGGATTTGCAGGACTGAATTTGTTGATGAATCTTTCTGGGGAACCTATAGTAATTGCATATTTCTCCACTATGAGTGTTGCTAATGGACACAAAGCCTTTCTGTTAGTCCCTTTGTTGCCTTCCAGTCTCACCTCTACAGAGAAGCATAGTCAGAAGGGCAAACTCTCTTTCTTGTAATCGAACTTCTCCAGCCCACCTTAGAAATGGGACTTCAATACCTCCTGTCCATTGTGCATGGGGTATGTGTTTTGTATGAAAGCTATGGAAGATCTGGGGTTTGTGGATAACTCTATTTATGACTTAAATTATGTGAATTTTATCTGGAACCTGTAGATCTGTCACCAGTTTTCATAATAGAATTGCTTTATGGGAGAAACGGGACTGGGATTTTGATATGACAGCCAGGATCTATGAACTACCAATCTTCCCACAGCTGTTTCTTTGTAACAAACATTGCTACAAGTCCTAACCTGACAACTATGCTGATTGGGATAACTGCTGTTGAGTAAACAGCTGGAAAAAATGCATATATTAATTTCAATAACACACTTATTCCCACTGTAGGTTGTACATATTGCCAATATATTAGAAAATGTAGCATTTTCTTACCACATTCTTGAGAATCTTACAGGTGAGTGGATACTCAGGTGTGTCCCTTGCAAAGAAATACAGGGGGGATAAAAAGGTAAAGAATCTTTTTGGTTAGCAGGATTGTCTTGGAAGATTTGTAGCAAAGCAGTAATAGAATTGAACTTAAAGCATTTATCAGTGATGCTGTGTGTGGTAATATATTCCACTTAAGAAACTTCTCATACCGTTTTGGTGACTGAAGAATCTGCAGGATTTGCCATAGCATATGAATGTTAGCACTTGGTGTCAGCATCTTGTCAGCACAGAGCAGTTATCTGTGATAACTCTGCACTTATGCACTGACTTGACCTGCAGTGTGCTCTTGCTCTTTCAAGAGGTAATCCCAGCTTCCACATTCCATGTGATCAGGTTATGATGCTCCCAGTATATATCCACTGGTGTAGCAGTGCAGTCTTTGCCCACTTCTTTCCTATTCCTTTACATCATGGAAGTTACATATTTATTTGTGGTCTTTTTCAGAATAGTTGCATCAGGAGTTGGCTGACTGCTTTATGGAAACCTTATGTAGTTGGGTATATTTTATTTGTTCTTACAGTCTTGAAGGTTGAAATGCAACACATCTGCCATGAAATTGAGCTTCCTTTAGGTTAAAGCCAACTGCATACAGGCAGTGTGGATAGCTAATAAAACTGGAAAGAGAAGTTTGAAAGTTCCGAAAAGCCAAAGTCCAGGAATGTGACAAATGGTACAAGTGTCAAGACCATGTATATCTGAGTTAACTGTGTTTGTGCTTTTTCTCTGGGCTAGAGTTGGCTGTACCATCCTCTCTCTAGCTTTAGTTTTAAACTCTAGTATAATTCTTGTTTATGCTTCCAATTTTTTATTGCTTTTCATCATAATTGCTGATACTGCTAGTACAAATTTGGAGAAGTATATGATCCCAGATGGGAGTTAAAATCAGACTTTTTTGACTTCAAATGTATGAACTTATAGAGGCTGGGAGATGAACAGATTGAGAGAAGCCCTGCCAAGAATGCCTTGGGGATGCTGGTGGATGAGAGGCTGGACATGAGCTGGCAGTGTGCATCACACCCTTTTGGGATGCCACGGGTTCTTCTGTTTAGTTTTACTTTTTCCATCAGTTTGCTTTTTTTCAAATATCTGTGGTATTGTCTAGTTCCTGCCCAGTTCTTGCATTTCTTACCATGTATCTCTGCTGTGGTTTTGTTTGTATCCTTGCAGAAGTGAAAGGGCCCTCAAGTCAGAATTGGGGAGCTCTGGAAATCTTATATTGTCCATCTTCCACTCAGGAAAGGTCTGTAGTAGCGTTTGCTGTGATGCAAATTAGATATTCAATGCTGATACAACTGTTTGACAAGCAACTTTCACCATCATTCTGGAAAATTGCTCAGTTGTGCTTGCTGAGTCACTGCTGGAATATAGAGAAAAATATGAGAAAAATAAATAGTGATATATCCACCACAGATGTAGTGGGACTACTTACAGTCTTTTGCATACAATCTGCAGTGTGTATATAAAGCAGTAATCTCACTTCATGCTTGGTCACATGCTGCAAAGATTGGATTTCCTGCAGTTTCTCGAAGTATTTTGAAGAAAACTGTTTCAATTATGTGAAATTGGCAACTGGAATTCAGTAGAAATGCACACGAGAATAGCAGCTTTGGAGAAATGTAACAGTGTAGAAAGTTTAGTACACATTGGTGTTCTTTCCCATATTGTATGGGGCTTTTAAAAAAATTATTCTTAGGAATTAAAGGCATAGTTTTATCATTTTCTGTTAGTAATATTTTCTTTTTAACATTCTATTTCCTCCAATAAGGCTTTTGATGTCTCAAGCTGTAAGAGTACCACTGTTGGATACATGATAACATCATGAATAGCAATACCTCTGTCTGTATTACTAACTCACATACTTTAGTTCTTGTTTTAATGAAGCACTTTGGCATGGGTCTAGGCTACTTTATGTATATAGGAGATCAGTTTTCGAGTTCTTGGCTTCCATCTGTCTAAACCTATAAGACTTTCTACTAAACTGGAATCAAGTATTGTAAATTTGAGGAACACTTTTTTTTTCCCAAAAAGATCTTTAAGGAAAGATAGATCAGAACTGAAGTTGGGGTTATTTTTTTGTTGTTGTTGGTTTGGGGCTCTTTCTCAGTTTTGTGTTGTTGGAAGGACTTTAGTGTTTATTCTTAGGCTGCTAAATGTTGAGGCATCACAGAAAACCTTGAGGAACATTTCTAATTGCTTTACTAAGAATATATGTGTTCCCTTGTGGACAAGGCCAACAAATGTAAACTTTCCTAAATTAGATACGCCAAACTGTGAAAATCAGCAAATGCTTGCAGCAATGGGATCTGATAAGATCCCATAATAGGATTCCTTATCCTTTGCAGGATAAAATACCTTAACTATGTCTGCATCTCCATGAATACCAAACACTAAAAGTCTTGCAAGCCTGAAAAATGCATTTTTAAAACGTGGTTTATCTTCCTTTTCTTTAAAAACAAAACTAAACAATAACAACAAAAGTCTAGTTCCTAGAAATCTGCGTATCTTCAGAGAACCTGAGATTTTCTGTGCAGTGCCATGTTGAAACCATACAGATCCCAGAATACATTAGCTTTAGAGACTTGCAATAACCAGGTGTCCTGCAAAATTAATCTTCAAGTGAATTAAACAAACTGTAGCTGGTCAACACTGTAGCCAAGCAGTTGTAATGAGTGCAAAGTGGTTTAGCTAAGCAATCTCTAAATGCAAAGTTAGCTTTAATGTCAAATGATGTAACTTCATCTATATTAAGGAATTTTGGCAAGGTTCGTTTGTTGCCATGATGAAAATATTGGAAGCTTCTCAGTCTTTGATGTGCTATATTCTTGCCAAGGCAACTGAATAGGTGAGAGAGTAGCAGTTGTAAATCTTTTCTTCTGAAATTCTCCAGTGAAACCAAGACTGAAACGAGCAAGTACGGAATCTGTTTGCATGGCACCAGTATTGAATCTCTCTGGAACAGGTATTCAGTTGTATTTCAGTATTTCGTGGATCATCACAGTCATAATATGATTCTGCTGCTACCTTTTAAAATAACTAAAAGGCTAATTTATAAAACATGGAACTGTCTTACAACAGGAGGTACGGGAGACTTCATGCAGAATGGAGCAAGCAGGCCCTTACTTGTACTTATACTTTGGCCTCAGCTTTCTGAGAAGTCAATTTGCCTTTACTTGGCATTATACTTTGATCTCAGGAGTTCCAGATCGGTACGGTTCCTCAATAATTTTCAAATTCATACTCCTCCTTTGGTGGTCATTTATGCTTTGGTAGCAAAATCCATCTCCAGCCGATATCAATTCCATAGCTACTTTCAGAACTGTTAGACAAGAGGAAATCAGAATGTTACCTTGTGTGGCTTGTGTTTTTAATAGTGTTTTTCATCTTTGTGCCATCTTCTTACCCTTGCCACAGGTTAACTGTATGGTTTCTGTAGCATCTTGAAGGTAGTGAATGAATTCCACAGCACGATGAAGAGGACAGAAATACTTGTTGGTTAGTAAAGGGAGCTGAATAGAGATCGTGTATGATAAGGAAGCTAATAGAGGACTTGAATCTCCCATACCCTCAGAATATAGAGGGTTATAGAGCAGTTCAGTAAAGAATTTTCTTCATGCCCCAAAATGTCAAGTTTGACCAGTTTGAACAAATACTAAATAGATTAGCTGGAAGAGTTATCAGTTTTCCGTGTGTAGTTATTATTCTGGATTGGTTTATTATTTATGTATTTAGTTAAGGTTTGGGCAGAAAAAGGCAAGATTTTTTGAGGGAAGCTGGGTAGCAACTTGCAGTGATCTCCATAAAAGCTAGTTATGCTAGGTGTTCATGCAGCTGTTCCTGTGGTGTGCAACTTACACAGTTTGCTACTGTAAAAACTAAATCTCTCTTTATACCAGCAAGATCTCTCCAGACTTGCTAAACCACCACGCAGTTTGAAATTGCACCTGATCAGGCTGAAAGAGCTGGTCATGGGTGATTGATGCTTATCTGTGAAGGCTTCTTTACTTTTCCCTTAAGCACCTTGGAGGGCTTCTGCAGAGCTATTTACGGTCTTTCATTGTATGCCCTTTCCCATCTTCCTGAATACTAGGCTTCCCAGCTCATAATTCTAAGAAGCAGCTTTATTTCACAGTAGAAAGGGGCCCCAATATGTGGCCTATTATATCCATATCAGCTTGCTTACCCTTTTCAAACAGCTATTGTGTTTTAATAGGGCCCTGCCTGGCAGGGGGAGTCCTTAATTCCTGCTATATAAGAATGGTCAGCTTGAGTTACAGCAAACTGCAGGATGCTGCTCTGATCAAAAGGCCTCTGTTTTTGGATTCCCGTGTCCCCCCCCCCTCCACATTTGCCTTTTTTTTTTCTTTTTTAATCCTGGGCTAATAATTCAACACAGTACGGTCATTTTGGCTTGTGATTTGGAAGCCTTGAGGTGTTAAATTACTGACCTAGCATATGAAAAATTAAGGGAGGGGAACTCTATAAAAGATAAAGGCTTTCTGGGTAATAACAAGCAAGCACAGCAACTCCTTTAATCCTTTCCTTCTCCAGAATCGGTAAACTGGTCTCAGAGGGTTTGATTTGCTACAAAGCAACATAAGGAAGCTTGCTCACTGCCTACTCTGAGCTGTGTCACAGGTGGTGTGGTTCATTTCCTTCATCCCAGTACATGGGATAATCTCTGTACCACCTGTATTAAGTCTGCTATGAATACAGAGATTCCTCACCTATATCAAGAAGTCTGAAAACACATAGTTAAAATTTGTGTCACTCCTTTCCCTCTTTCCATACCCTTCAGCTTAATTAAGCTTGAGTGGGTGAGACAGAAAGGGTCTCAAAAAATCCAGTCTCTGTGTTTGCAGTGTTGTATCACCCAGTCTTGCCAAAATTTTCTAATGTTAATGATTTCCTATCTGCCTGGTTGTTAAAAAAACCAACTATTTTCTCTTAAAGCCAGTCATCACGAATAACTTCTTGCATCTGTTTTGTCTTAACACATTTCCGAGGAAATGCCCAAAAAGCACTGCTAATTTCATTAGAGGAAGATGGTAGTTTCCTTGAGGCTGACCTCAGTGTCCCAAATTCTAAGATCTGTGGAATTTTAAAAGCACTTGATGCAATGCCTTTGAATTGAGGAATGGTAATGGTCCCGTGCCACCTTCCAACGGGGATAGCTAAAGAAACAGTCCAATGATTCATCTGAATATTCCAAATATTGTAGTACACTTAAACCAATAGGTGAAGAATAGAATGATCTTAACCTACATTCATACAGCAGTAATTTAATCAGTACAACAGTGATTTTTTTTTTTTTTACTCAGTTATGCCTACAGTTTTAAGTGTTTCCTCTCTGGGTTCCTTCTAGGCAAGGTAAACCTCATTTTGCTATTTCAGAGCATAGCCTTGGGCTAAGTGCAATTGATCATGTGGGCATGCATTGTTGTGGATAGGTTATTTAACAACAGAAATGGCCTGGTTTTTAAAGCCTTTTGTATTTCAGTATTTTCTGTTGTTAGAGCTAGTTCTTTGTTACCCATTGTACCATAGTCTCTAATCCTAATACTCCTGGTTATCCCTACTTACTGTGCTTTAGTTCACACAGTGAAGCAGTCTTGGAGCTCTGGGTTCTTTTCAGATGGAGCTAAACTGGAAGATATCTTCCTTCTGCAAATGAGCATTCAGTCAAATGGGACTAGATTAGAACTAGTCCAGAGCATGTGTCAAGATAAAACAAATCCCGGGATACCCATAATGTTGACATCAAATCCTCCGCGCTGTTTTCCTCTACAGACATTTCGGTCAGTCTAAACATAGCCTCCGATAGCAACTTTGCGTTTGAGACAACCTTATTTTTGCTTAAGACACCCAACTCTGTTTTACTGACTTAGACACTTGTGTAGCTGGCCATAAAAGGGGGGTGGGGGTGTGTGTGTGTGAATGTGTGTGTGTAAATTGTTCATGCTGAAGAAGCCTTCAAAATTGTTTTCATCATGCTCTTGATAGAAAATGCAAGCACTAATGCTATAAGTTACGGAAAAATGGTCATTGTTCCTTGTTTTCGATTTAGTAGAGGAGGGGTCCTGTGAGCTTGTTCAGCTCTTTGCATGATAACCAAATGTGACACCTGCTAGGGGGACAGCAGGGTCCTGGCAAGCTCCTCCATCCTTCTCGAGGACTTGGGACTCTCTGCATTGTGCATATTTGGCTTTGCCTGAGTTCAGCAGGCAGAGGCTAACTGCTATAATGGGTTTCAATTGAGATATTACCATAGCATCCTGGGGCTTTTACAACCTATATAGAAGTCCAAAGGTTTGAAGAGAGTGCTTGAAAGTTTCTGAGCTCTGGCAGGTTGCCGAAATGTAGTTAACACAAAAGAAAAAGCCTTATGAAAGCTGCTCTGTTCAGAGAAGCAGCACCTGAGTGCTGTAATTCCCAGCACAGCCATTTTCGAGACATGGGGCTGTTTTAACACAGTCTCCTCCCAAAACCTTCTTCTTCCTCTCACGTGTATGGGCCAACCCACAAGCATAGCATGGATGTGCTGCAAGATGCAGCCCTCTCAGCAGTGGTGTTGATGGAGACTGTTCGGGGGTTTTGCTGCTCTGGTGCACATGAAGGAAAGGAGTGAGAAAGCATCCTGAAGCCCCTACTGTGAGGATTTCTTTAGATCTCCCCATCAAGTGAGAACCTTACTTTATTCTTCTCTCATCTTTCTCCAGGATTTTCTCACAAGTGAATGGAAAAAGCTATTTTGTTAACAGAGTATTCAGTCGCCTAACAATTCTTGTGTGAAATCTGAGTGCTCACAGTAAACTGGTGTTAACTAATGAACATTCAATTCAATATGTAGTCTTGGTTTCAGCAAGACAAATAAAATCACATCATTAGTAACTGTTGTTACTCTTCTAATTTGGCCTTCTACTGGTAATGTAGAGGACTGAAGCAATCATTAGGTTTGCAATAGGAGGCTTGGAGACTACCAGAGCTGTTGAGAGCTTTCTTCTGGAAGGAATCTCTTGCAGATGGCTGCACTTTAAATACCTAGAGGGGAAAAAGAGAAGTTAACCAGAGAAGTGAAAAATTATTTTCCCTGCTTCTGGGTTTGCAAATCCATTTCTAAATGATTGAGGATAAAGTAATAACTTTTTGAGGTACCCTGGTTTTTTTCCTAAGTCTTTCTTCAAATGTGCTGAAAAGCTCTGGCCACTTAACTTTGCCAACAGTATGAGCTGCTCAGTGAGAGGAGGACAGATAGAGGGAACACTGAGCAATCCTAAGGGAAGAATCTCAGCAGCTGTTAAACTTGCTGAGAATGATTGAGCTTAGTGGTTAAGTTTGTTCCTTTATTGTTGATATCTTGCTTAAGCCGTTTCTCTGAGTGCAGCTTGTTTCATTTTTGTATTCAAAAGGAATTGGAAAAGACATCTGTTTGCATGTATACAAAAATCATAGGTAAGGTGTTGGTCATATGCCCTACCTGCTGTTGGAACCTGTAACAACTTTGGGTTGTCATAATTTCTCTTTCTTCCAGAAATGTTTACCTGTAAGATTACCACATGGTAACTTCTCCCCTGGGCAGCTGTTAAAGAAAAGGTGGCCAAGTTATTTTGGTACTGCCCATCTACTCATGATAAAGGAATTTCAACATATATCATTTATTCAAAATACATAGTGTTCCTGTCCCTTGTAGTAATCTTGACCCTGCCTGAGAACAGATCTATTGATCTGTTATTGGGCTGCTTGCTGGATCGCTTCATCATGGGCTGGCTCCTTTGAGCTGAGCTTTCACTACTCATAAAAAGGAATTTAGAAAGTAGGGTGTCTGAAATGTAGCACCTTAACTGGAATAAAATTCTGATTCCCAGGCTTGCAATCTTGAGCTTTTGGGGGAAAATCCTTCCATTGTATAGTTAAGCAAAATCCTCCTTTAGTCAGCTAGCTGGCGGCACTTGGCTGTCAGCACATCCGGGTGTGCTGATGTTCTGGCATATCCACCCACTCTTTTAACAGAGTAAGCAACAAATGATATCATACCCTTCTGCCTGGTAGGTTTAGAGCCATCCCATGCTGAAAATGCAAGTGACTAGAGTTTTTGCTTATTAGAAATAAGGAGTAATATAGTAAGGCTGTCTGCTGTGAATTAACAGTATGTTAGCTTAATGTCTGGACCTTTCCATTACAATTGTGCCAGGATCTGCTTCCAAAATTTGCATGTTCTCTAGATGTTCTGAGCAGCATAATTTGGTGCATTTAATTGTATCATTGTGCCTTCATTTTCTTTCTTTCAAAATGTCTCCCTTATGTGTGTTATCTTTCTGAAAGCTGCCGCCTTCTATTACACCAAGTTTCTTCTTTTTCATCTGTATCCTTCTTTTCTCCATCAGTCTGTCAAATCATCAGCAAAACAATGCAGATCAGAAATGAAAGAAGTCATACAAGCTGTGGCTTGGGATGAGAAGATCTGAAATTCCATTTCCAGCTTTGTCGCAGGCATCTTGTGGGACTTCTTGCAAGTTACTTTACCTTACTCTGAACTTCTTCACTCTAAGGCAGTGAGAGACAGCACTTTGTAATGAGTACTCTTTACTTCCAATGATAGTCATGTAATTTTGGCATATTTTGATCTGGCACATGATTTATTTATTTAATCTCTTGGGACAATGATTATGCTTTGCATGAATGATTCATAAATATGAAATAGTGTATTTGTCCATGATATTTACAGAAAGAATATTCCTAATTCCAGGATTCAAGTGTCATGAGTGGTTCTTAATTATAAGTTGACTGTACTTATTTTATTGAGTTACGTTTCCTTCTGGGTAGGGGGGCTAGAAACTCTGTTCTGTACTACCTTTCAAAACATGACAACAAATTCTGTTTGCTTGCATGTGTTTGAGAACCAGGACATTAAAAATGAGAAATTGCAATTCCTTTTGTAAAAACTGAATGGCTTCTCTACACACACACACACACACATGCACATCTGGCCTCAGTTGTTATGTGACTTTTTAAATTTTGCTCAACTCTGTCTGGTATAATTCTCTTTCATATGTGAGACTCTTTTTTGTACTATGAAGGATAAAGTGATTTAAAGTCTTTAAAGAGGTGATTTAAAATTGCAAACTGAGAGGGTTCACACTGACCACAGGATTTTGTCTGTTGTGGGGATGGTACCTATGGAGAGGATCTGCTGTGATGAAAGTAAACTTGTATCTTTTCATTAATTCTCTTCTGTGACGGAGAGTTAAGCTGCTGTCCCAAGTGAATGTTTTAATGATCTCTCTGGAGTGTTTCAAAGCTTTGTCCCACTTGCATGATGCCGAGTGAAATGCACAAAGTCTATCTTTGAGGCAACCCTGTCATTATACCTTTTGGTATATAATGTTTGTATTTGCATTTCTTTTGTTCTTGTATGTTGAGCTTTACCATGCCCAAAGGAGAACTTCTTGCACTTCAGAGAAACCTTTGTAAGACAAATGTTTGCTGTAATAAGTTAGCCTAAAGTGCTTGCAACTCATATTTTAGAAATTTATACTAAAATACAAAAATGTGAGTGTTGAATTGATGATCCATCATAATGACCAGCTACTCTTTTCAAAATACATTAGTGCAAATTGTTATTTAGTGATGTGTCAATCAGCTTTTCATCACAACTGCAGTAAATTTTATACATCCAATAGTCAAGTTTCAGTAACCTAGAAATGGTATCTTGAGGCTTCTCTTAAAGAAGATTTTTTTGTGGCTTTAAGAAAACTGTAATGAAAATAGCAGTGAAGTTCAAATGGTACTAAAAGAAAGGGCATCTTCTGGTCAGATAAACAACAGTTACTCTTGGTGAGCCATTTTCCAATGGATTGTTTTCAAATAAGTGGCTCTTGGACACTCCTTGCTGGGATTCTTTAGAATGAATTCTACTTTCACAAACCTCTAATTCCTATAATTAAATTTCAGTCTGTGGTTTTTGCAAATAGTCTTCTCTCTAGAGAACAGATGGGTATAAACTTTGGAGATTTGGTTTCACAAAATGTAATGGCCAGTGGTTTTCTTGCTACTGTTCTAGTTGTTCCCAGAACATTCATGTTGGTTCAGCTTTCTAACATTCTTGTTTTGACTTTATGTCCACAGTTTTAACAGCGTGCGGCAAGGAACACACATCTTGTTCCGTGAGTTCAGCTTTGTTCAAGCCACCCCTCATAACAGGGCATCTTTTCTTCGGACCTTCTGGAGGTGTTTCCGAACAGTGGGGAAAAATGGAGGCAAGTATTCCAGCATCTGCTGCTGTCCTGTTACCTTGACATGAAAATCATTAGCTAGGCTATTAATGCAAACAAATACTGACCCTTCACATTGTGTTCTAATATTCTAATGTTTTTAATGGGGAGACAACATCACATTTACCTATGGAATGGTTAAAAATGCTCCCAGAATATAGTAGTGTAGAAGCACCTTCTTGCAGTGCTACTTCTGTTTCAGAACAGTGTGTCAAGCAACAATAGATCAAAGGGAGGACACTGAGGGCCTGTGCATTGAGATGGATAGGAAAAGAAAGTGCTGGAGGTTGGTGGATGGGACCCAGAGATGATTGGAAAATCGGGTGTGGAGCATGAGGGAAGGGGATGCTGAGATTCTCAGTCAGCTGGGCTCCTGAGTGGTTTCATTAGGAGCCTGCAGGAGGTTGGGTTCATAGCGGTGTGGGGTGGTGAGTGCTGCCACCTGAGCTGTGCCTGACTTGTCCTGGCATAGCTCCTAGATGATGCTGCAGAATCCTGATGGCTGTGGAAAAGGGACCACTGACAACTGTATGACCTCTTCCCCAACCCTGCCCACAAGGAAAAAGCTCTAATGCCAAAATAAATACTCAGCACTGTGCTATCATGTCTAGCTATTCTTATATTGCACTTGGTATATTAGGTATTACAGAACTGGCCAGAGTTCAAAATAAACTCCTGTAACTACATGCAACTAAAATTATGTTTTGGTTTACTTTTTAATTTAGTATTTTAAGCAAATGCACTCCAAGTTGCTGTACAAATATGAATGTTGGTGGGGGTTTTTTTTCTATAAGCCTCATTTTTTTCAGGCTATTCAGCCTCATTTCTTTTTGCAGGAAAGACTAGAAGCATCTTTTAAATATAGATAAAACCTGCTTTCTGGCTAAGCTTTGCAACAGTTCTACTTTTGATGAACAGAGTTTGCAAGACCATAAATAAAGACTTCTTTGACATATGCCATCTAGATCTTTGGTGTTGCCTTTCCCTGGTCTTAAAATTAAGAGCCAAACACAGTTAAGGGAAAAGGAGTTTTTACCTTGGAATTTATTTAAGGATCCTTAGGTGCACCACTTCACCAAGGTGGAATGCGCCAAAATGCACACACCCAATAGATCACGTATACAATTTATAGGCCTTGCAAATTAGCGTATCTATCAAAGATTCCTCAATGAGAGGCTTGAATGAATGCCCCATCCTGAAGAATTTCCCCCTGGATGGGCCTATCTTAGTTTACAGGATGTGTTTTAGTAACGACCTTGGTTTCTCAAGATAGTGTACGGCTTTCTGGCCTCTAACTACGAGGCCTCCAGGATGTTTGGTCTCCTGGTTTAACAGAATATCAGAACTATGCTAAATTATTGGGCTTAAGAAATTACAAGTATGCATGCTAGAAGCACTGAGGATACATAAAAGCTATATAAAAGGGTAAATAAAAGAGTATATAAAAGGGTGTATAAAAGGTATATTAAAAAAGGTAAAAAATCATCATGGCATCATTGGCAATTAAACAGTCAGTTAAACATGACGAAGTCTGTAGTAAGCTACTGAAGTAACTGACTATGCCATCTGTAACACCTTCTTCTCTGTGAGAGGTACTTTGTTATGTTATAAATAATTTACTTTAGTTCAGGGATAACATTTTAGAGATTTCAGGTAAATTATATGATATGTATGCCGTAAGCAGGAAAAATAAAATGTAGACTTTTAGAACATATTTCTGTAGGGGAGTTAGAGATAATAATGATAAAGTCATCCACCAGAACTGCAGCTATTACTGGTAAACACTATTGAAAAATTGAGAAGAAGCTCTCTGAGGGAAAGTATCCACTGCAGTACTTTCTGTGCAAGTTTTCATCAGGCTTCATTTATCCAGCATCGACCTCAGCCAGATGAAGGGCACTTGGATTTCTTGAAAAGAACAGAAAAGTTTTAGCTTTGTAATATCTCCTTTAACTTTTCGTAGTTTTGTGTGAGTATGGAAAAGGCTGTGGAAGAAGGTGTAATCACCAAGGTACTTTGAAGAGAAAGGGTAATAAGCACAGGAACAAAAGCTCAGGCTGTGGCCTAAAAAAAGTTCAGTGTATATTTTTCTAACTTTGAAGTCCAGTAGCTTCACTTTTTAGTCTGCATAAATATTACATGTTTAACTGTCTATTTATAGATTTATACACATTTTCTTTTTACACCAACTAGAGACAGAAATGCATCACTTTAGATAAAATACTATCAATATTTTAATCCACTTAGTCCAATTTCTCTGGTTCTCTAGCCATAATTATAGACTAGAACCTTGATATTTTTCATTTCAGTTTTATTTCCTATGGAAGTTTTTTTGCTATACGTGTGTGTAGGGGAACTCGTAACATTCATGGCCATTTAAGAATTAAACTCATTTGCTAAGAAGCCGAACCTGTGCAATGTGGTGGGTGAGATGTGGTCATTACCACACTCAGGCATAGACTAGACCTAGATTTTTTTCCTTGGCTGTGTTTGCGTGGGAAACCTATGCTGGAGCAGACTCCTGGAAGGACCTGTGGACCTGTGGAGAGAGGAGCCCATGCTGGAGCAGCTTTGCTGTCAGGACTTGTGACTCCACGGGGAACCTAAGCTGGAGCAGTGCATTCCTGAAGGACTGCACCCCATGGAAGGGACCTACTCTGAGCAATTTGTGATGAGCTGCAGCCCTTGCGAGGGTATCATGCGGTAGAAGTTTGTGGAGGACTGTCTCCCATGGGTGGAATGCCGTACTGGAGCTGGGGAAAAGAGCAAGGAGGTAGAACTGGCAGAGACAATGTGTGACGAACTGACTGCAGCCCCCATTCCTGGTCTCCCTGTGTCACTTGGAGGTGGGAAGGTGGTAAAGAAATCAGAAGTGAGGTTGAGCCTGGAAAGAAGGGAGGGCTGGGTGGCAGGTTTAAGATTTGGTTTTCTTTCTTATTATCCTACCCTGATTTCATTGGTAATAAATTCAATTTAATTTCCCCAAGTCGAGTCTGTTTTGCCTGTGATGGTAACTGGTGAGTGATCTCTCCCTGTCCTACTCTTGCCTCCTGAGCATTTTCTTATATTTTCTCTTGATTGTCATGTTGAGGAGAGGGAGTGACAGAGCAGCTTTGGTGGGCACCTGGTGTCCAGCCAGGGTCAAACCACCACAGGGAGGTAGGTAAGTTATAGAGTCCTGGTAAGAAATTCTGCTTATGGTTATATACTATGCAACAAAGCATGGGACAAACAACCTGCTGTGTCTGAAATAAGTAGCAATATAGCTTGGGCTAATGTGGGAATATTGCTTTTGAGACCTGAACTAGAATTTCTGCATTTGATGCCCTGTGTCAGGTGTATGGAGCGTTATTCATCAAATGGCCGCTTTATGTCAGTGGAATTTCTGTGTGCAGAAAAGGATGAAAGTATACCCTTTGTTTTCTACAATAAGATTCTTCTTTGTCCCAGTTTTCTCTCCTGGGTTTGTTTCTGGGCAGGGACTGCTCCATTCTTTATCACTGATTAATGTCTGTGAAGAACTATGAAGGCATCTTTTGTCTTCTTTTGTCAGAAGTATTACATTGACTAACTTCCCTGTCTTCTAGAATGGTCTTGGTTTGATTTATCCCTTTGTCATAAAAGTGTTTACTGCTGTTTCCCCCTCTCTCATTTACTTTAAATTTCATTCCAGATTTGAATTTCATGTTTTAGGAGTGAGTGGTGGCTTTAATTTTCTCCATCTGTGGAGGGTATCCCTGATAAACTGCATAAATGCCAACCCTATGAGGATATAGGTCCACCTAATAAATAACTTACATCAAAGCTTGTACCCTGGCTGGAGGGACGCAAGGGAGAATAGAAAAGATGTACGATGATGCAATTTCCAAGCTTATACAAACTCACAAAACCCCGAATAAACAGAACCCCCATCTTTCCACTTCTGAATGTTTAATTGGGATTTTAGAGAAGTAGACAAAATCTCACAAATGAGTGAAGTGATTGCTTAATCTGGCTGCTAGTTGTTCCTCCTTGATGCAGGGAAATTTACTGCTTTGTCTGTCAGTCTTGAAATGACCATGCTTTGACTTGGAATGTGCATGTCATTCACCCAAGCAGATGCATCTAGCCATGAGTTCTCAAATGGCCAATAAGAGAGAAATCTGTCTGAACACAAGCAGTGCTTAAATGTAACAATCTGGGTATGTGCAGAACCATGTATACAGAAATTGAAATGTACTAACATTACTGTTTCTCTTGGGAAATGGCTGTAGATGTTACTTTTCTACTTAATTCCTTATCCTTTTGAATTACTGGGAAATAGCTCTTCATGGAGAAATATAGCAGATTTTATGTTATTTTTCCATGTTAACTCTGCTACTTGATGGGTTCTGGTTACATTGACCTTTATAAGTCTTTTAGTTTGGAGACTAGATTTATTTTTCCTTTTGTCTCTGAATAGCAAGGGAAAATTACTAGCTTCAATAAATGTGATGATAACACTTCAAAAAGTAAAGAAAAGTTTGTTATTTGGGGGTTTTTGTTTGCTTGCTTATTTTTTCTTACAAGGATTTCTTTTTGGTGATATGCTGGATCCATTTTACAGGATTTTCCAGTGGTTTTAGAAGCTTAGTAAGATGCAGAGTTCTACTTTCAAGTATGCCTAAGCATATCTGGGATTCCATGCATTGGGAATGTCATACCAGGAGTAGAAGGAAACAGATGAATGTGATCCGGTGTCAAGGAACTGAGGTTTCTTTGTGAGAAAAAACTTCACAGAATTTCTTACGATAGAATCATAGAATATGCTGAGTTGGAAGGGACCCATCAGGATCACTGAATCCAGTTCTTGGCCCTGCATAGGACAACCCCAAGAATCACACCATGTGCCTAAGAGCGTTTTTCAGATGCTTCTTGAACTGTCAGGCTTGGTGCTGTGACCACTTCCTTGGGGAGCCTGTTCCAGTGCCCAACCACCCTCTGGGGGAAGAACCCTTTTCCTAATATCCAACCTAAACCTCCCCTGACTCAGCTTCATGCTGTTTCCTTGAGTCTTGTCCCTGGTCACAAGAGAGAAGAGATCAGTGCCTGCTCCTCCACTTCCCCTTGTGAGGATGCTGAAGACCACCATGAGCTTTCCCCTCAGTTTCTTCTCCAGGCTGAAGACAGCAAGTGACCTCAGCCACTCCGCATATGGCTTTTCCTCCAGACCCTTCACCATCCTTGTAGCACTCCTTTGGATGAGCTCTAACAGCTTAATATCTTTTTTATACTGTGGCACCCAAAGCTGCTCACAGGACTGCAGGTGAGGCCGCCCCAGTGCAGACCAGGGCGGGACAATCCCCTCCCTTGCCCAGCTGGCCATGCTGTGCCTGATGCCCCCCAGGACACGCTTGGCCCTCCTGGCTGCCACGGCACTGCTGGCTCATATCCAACTTCCCATCACCCAGGACCCCCATGTCCCTTTCCCATGGCACTGCTCTCCAGCCTCTTGTTCCCCAGTCTATCCACAAATCCTGTCCCCACTGCAGGTGCAGAATCCAGCACTTTCCTTTGTTGAACTTCATATGGTTGGTGAATAACCAGACCTCTGATTTGTTGGGGTCTATCTGCAGGGCCTCCCTGCCCTTGAGAAAGTCGACAGCTCCTCCCAGTTTAGTGTCATTGACAGACTTAATATTCCTTTGAGTCCCACATCCAGGTCATTTATGAAGATGTTGAAGAGAACTGGGCCGAAGATGGAGCCCCGTAGAACCCCACTAGTGAGAGGTCACCAGTCCATTACCCCATTGACTATAACCCTTTGTGCCCTCCTTTTAACTTGTACCAATGATACACAACACTCACAGAGGTGGTTAGAGGACAGCTAGTGTTTGTTGAAGCATAATGATCAGTTAACAACAGATTTCTCCCAGAGGAAGGCAGAATGGCCAGAAGTCTTGTTTTCCTTCTGCTTATGCTTAAATTGACCTCTTGGAATCTATCTGACCTGCTCTTTTGAATTGTCTGTTCCTCAGGACTCTTTAATTAAAACTGTGCTTTCTCAGTTTAAACGGCCCCTGCAGAGTTCTGCTGTGAAGCCTCATAAGGTCAGCATATGCCTTTCCCAACCCCCATGGCTTTCATGTCTTGTTGGTTCTCTGGTTTTAATTAAAAAGATTTTTCCTTAAATGCTTTCCAGCCAATTAGAGAAATTTTGCACTGAGAAACTTGTTCCAGGCCTGATGTATTGAGAAGTGAACAGAAAGCTCAGTCAGAACCATTGGCACTTCTTTTCTAGAGCCCCAGCTTTCTTTGGTGCTTTTCAACAGCTTTTCCCTTTTTTCTTTCTTTGCACCTCCCCTTCCCCCCCAATTTAGAACTGCTTCCAGCAAAAATAGCTGTTGTTCAATACCTTAGATATAGCACTGAAATGTAAAACTGCTGCAGAAAGTATGTTAAACTGTATTGCTTGAGAATCCTTTTTGCAGACTCTTGCCTCCCCACTTCAGACAAAATGTACTGTTACTGTTCATATTGAAATAAAAACTTATAAAATGACCATGTTTCTTTCACATTCATCACATGGTGTGATGGCTACCTCTGTGCTTCTGCACACTTGAATTAGGAAATTGGAAGCCTAGCTGTCTCTGGAGCCTGTGGAAAGGGAAGTTTACCATAACCAAGCACACAAGCTATGTCATGAGATGAGGAGAGGGGTAAGCCTCTATGACTAGCTCTACTTGAGTTTGCCAGGAAGGCTAGATTGCTTACAAAAATTAAAGAAATGTTTTATCTATATAATTCATGTAACCTGGAGATTGAGAAGAGCTAAATGGATCACTCTTCTCCCAGCTCATTTTTGAAAGATGCTATTTTAATTCATATTTGCTGACAAGATTACTTTCCTGAGGTTACAAAATGCCTTCTTTTGCTAGTGTCATTCTAATGCTTCTACATGTTATTCTTTATATTAAATTACTCTGCCTTTTTTTACTCCCTCCCTTTTTACACTGTCTCCATTTTTAGCTTAGCCAATCTCTGCTACATGTGATATTTAGAACAATACAGTGACAATCACAGTGAATACCAGAAACCTTTTTCCTTTCCTTTTTTGTTATTAAAACCAAATCAGATTTTTATACCATATTATTGTAGGAAATCTTTTATGAATCAGTGAGCTCTCATAGTATGTTCTAAAGATAAGTAAGCTGTGAATTTTAATGCAGTATTTTCTGGAAAATCATTCTGCAGTTAAATAGCCTTGGCTGAAGTGATTGATCTCCAACCTTACTCACGTCATAGTTCCTTCGCCCTCCAGTTACAACTGTTGCTATTTATGATTTATCAATGTAGCTCTGCCTGGAAGCACTGATGACTCTGGAGTATCAGGACAAAGGATTTCTGAAGCTGGGGAGAAATAAGTGGAGGATTACATTTTAGAAATGGTGAGATATATCTACAAGCATTGTAAGTTAAAACATCTGCATTACATAGATCTAAAATGCATTGCAGTAATCATTTGTAGAAGTGGGTCAGTGATGGAGTCTTCAGCTAGTCTCTCCCTGAATTCAGTTCATGCCATTCTGTCAAGGCAGCTTGTGAAATTAAATGTAGTACATTGAAAACTCTCCTTGTCTAGTCTGGTTTGGGGTTTATTTTTTGCCCCAGTATTATATTTCCTTTTCAACTGTCTCTGAGCATACAGCAGCTCTTCTTAATATTCAAATGTTTTTTTTCAATTTCGTATTCCAGATGTATATCTCTCTAGATGGGTTTTTTTGTTTGTTTGTTTGTTTTTTGAAAACCAATAAACTTTTCTGTTTGTTTTCTAATGTTTTTTGGCTATTTTATGTCTCTTGACAGTTCTTCACTGGTTGTGTCATTGGCAAATTTAATTAATATGTTCTTTAGTTTTTGTCCCAGTTGAACAAAACATTTAAATAAGCAATTTAAATATAACATTGTTGCATTCTGCTAAGCAATTATCCAAAATTCAACTGGTAATTATTATTACTATTTGCTTTGCAGTCTTCTGGCAAGTTTCCCATTCCTATGACAGCATTCTTATTCAAACCAACTGAAATGGATTTTTTTAATTAAGATTTTTTTAGGTTCCAATACAATCTTGAAGAGTTAGTATTCCAAATTGTGGGGAAGTTCCCTGGAACAAAACTAGTTCTAGACTGTGTGACCTGGCCTGGGATTCTGAATGCTCTGTCTATCTCTTCTCTCACTTGTGACATGTCTTGAAAGATGATCTGCACACTTCAGAAGTATAGGGAGTCATCCAGAAGAACGTCTATGAAGCCTTAGTTTCATTAATTAGTATGTTTTATGATATTGCTGACCTATTCTTCAGCAGCAGAGATGCTTAAAAAGAGTGAGAGGTAGAGAAAGTAGATGAAAATCTTGTTTTACCTCAATACCTTATACTGTGACTTTCTGCCAAGAGGTTTTATGAGAAGAGTCTCTGTGAAGCTGACATCTGCTTTTGGCCCAAAGTTGGCTCTTAGTCTGCCCTGAGAGGTAAAAGTGTCTAAACTGAGGAAAGCATTATCTTCATCCCTTCTCAGTGAACCCTGAAGCATACTTCTCCCCATGCTGTTGGCTTCAAGTGTGTGTCTATGCTGTGTTTATATAGACAGCTTAAACTCGGGGTTTGTATTTCCATGTGGTACAATTCAGCACTTTCTCAAGATACTAGCTTGGGACCTGGAAGTTGCAGAGCTATATTGCTCTGACAGCAGCCTGAGCCTAGTTGATCTCTCTCAGCAGATCATCTGACATATGGGGAGTGTTGTTATGGTGTGTCTGCGCTCATCTCTGTGGAATAAACTCTGGCATCCCTGTGTTGAGCTGCTGTGAGCAGTGTAGATGCAGTCTGAGGAAGAAGACTGGGAAGGAGGAATGTGTTCAGCATGAACAGAAGAGTACTCTCCTTTACACATACGCAATTAAGTCTTTGACATAGCCTTGGTACTAGAGTTACCATTTTAAGTGAAGAGATAACTGCCTTTTAAAGTATTGTTGTCCAGCTGCACAGAAAATCTCTGAACAAATAATTTTTGTGTCTTTATCATCCAAGGTTCTTCCTCAGCTTTTCCCTCTGATGGTCTTGTTATTTATAGTTTCCATCACTGCAAATTCACTTCCTAGCTTTCCTAAATTAACCCCATTGATTTATATAGTGTGCACCTGACTCTACAGTATGTCTCTTTTATTGGGCTGAGCAGACCTGACCTATATCTAGAAGTTTTTTTCTGTTTGTTCATTGGGAATTTGGACAACTACCGTCTCTAACCCCCTGTTCTTCCACTTCTTCTGTTAGTTATACTCACAAAAACTTTACATTCAGTTATTTTGATAAAATAAGTTTGGAAGTGCCATTTCTTTCTTTTGAGGAACTGATTTTTCCCTGTGCTGTTAAAAGAACTGACTGAATTTCTGTTTCTGTAACGACATTACTGAACTCTTCCAGTAAGCCTTTTCTTGTTAGGCAAGATATTTGGATCCTAGAAACTTAAAACCTTTCAGGAAGTCCCTACTTCGCACTTTGTTTTGAGGCTTTGGTTCCATTCAGTATGTCCATGTTTGACTAAAAGTGTGATGTTGAATTAGTTTAGCTAAACTAATACAGCCATGCTTAGGTATAGAAATTCTTGCATCTTTTTAAAGTTGCCTTACCTCAGTAAACATCTGTAAGTCTGGTTTAAATCAGTATGATCATGTATGAAGTTGTTGTATATGATGAAAATGATTGTTGGCTTATACTTTGTTATGCCTCTTTCAAGGATCCTAGATGAGTATCAGTAGAAGTGATCTGCATGCATGATTAGTACTTTGATATGCTACTACTACTGTGTGAAATGGGGATAAGGTATTACTATGGAAAACCTGTAATTTGCAAATGAGTTATGAAATGTAGTCAGTAATACTATAAGTTAAGTTTGATCCGTTTTGAATTTGTCACAGGACGTGGATGTGGTAATGTAGAGTCTGTGATACCTTCCTTCATAAGCTGATCTGAGAGTGATTTGCATTCTGTGCTCCTGCTAAGCATGAATCTCATAAATTCTGTTGCAAAAATGGACCTTTCCTTATCTTAGATGAAAAGACACTTAAATATCGATCTCTTCTTGACCCCTTTTTCTCTTTAGAGCCATATCCCATCGGATTCTTCCAAGGAGATCTCTAAAGTCATTAAAGTCTGCTCTCCTGAAATCCAGGGCTGTGGTCCTTCTAATTGGCAGGTAGATACATTTCTGAAACTTCTATGAAATGGTTTTTCAGGTATAAAGAAAAGGCCTTAGAAATGCTTTGGACACAGGAAAAGCTTCCACAGAAGTTCACACTTTCCTAGAGTGCAGTGTCAGTTAGCCAAAACCCAAAAATCCATAGGATAAAAGCTTTGCTAATTCTAGTACTCACAGAGACACTTGTCAAATCTTGTCTTCTCTGAGGTTTCCCTGCATTAAGGTTCAGACCCAGAAGCAGTCAAAATCTACATCAGCTAATTTAATGAATTTGTACAGGTTCTCCAGCAGAACTTGGGTAATATTTGTAATGCAGTAACCTGGTGTTTCTCAACAGAAGAAGCCATAGCATCAAGGGGGGCTGGAGAGTACATGGAGTACAAAATAAACCTAAAGGAAACTGAACATCTGAAAATAATCTTTTTTTTTTCTGTTTGGAAGTGCAAGTATGTGAGGTTCCAAAGTGTTACTAGTGTTCATTTTCATAGAGGGAGGAGAGACGTCAGGAAAGACAGTATTGTCCTGAATAGAATTTCAACTCTTCCCCTTCAGTTCCTTTGTGTTGTAGGACAAACTCACTGTGAGCTATATTCATCCCCTTCTCTAGTCAGCTCTTTACCTGCCCATTTTTATTATTTATCTCTGTTTTGATCATCTGTTTGTCAAATATTTGTTTCCTTCCAGCTGTGGTATATGCTTATCTGTTATTACTTTTCTCCATCGTCTTTCTGCTGGAGTTAAGGTACTGGATATTCAAAGTGCTCCTCTACTCCTCGATCAAATTTTCCTTACATAATTCCCAGAATAACTTATGCATTATCTGAAGAGAAGTCAAGCTGTCAGTGCTTTTGGCATGAAGCTGTCTCTGCATCACTATCTGGTGTCAGAAACAAAGCTTTTTCTTTATTTCCTCTTTCCCATCCCCATTCCCCATGCTGTTATTAGGTATTTCTTCATTCTGCTGGCAGAGGCAGAGGGATAGCTGTGCTGTGAAACGTTACAATGCAAAGCAAATGCTAGTTAAGATGATTAGGATACCAAGCAGTTAATATTGAAGCTTATTCCTGAAAGAATTTAAATTTTTCTGTCTACTTTGACTGGAAACTTCTTTTATCGAACCCTTGAAATGACTGAGCAAGTGTAATTGTCCTTAAGGTGCTGCAAAGTGTTTCATGGCTTTCTTCTGTGATGGACAGGACCTCAAATGTGATGTCTTAATTTCAGAATGATGATTATTGATAACACTTTTCTGTACCAGCTCTCTAAGGATCTCCAGGTATTTTACAGACATTAAGGAATGAAGCTTCCCAAAATTCTTGACAATACTATTTTTGCTTCACAGTTCCAGAAAGTAAAACAAGGAAATGAAGTAATTAGCTGAAGTTCACATAGTCAGAGTTCAAGATGTTTGACCTTTTGATATATTACTTCAATTTTATATACTAAAGTTGTATTTTTTACAGATACGGGATTGTTTTACTGTGGAATAAGTAGGAAAACACACAGATGTTAGTATAAAGTAACACCATCTAGATAAATTGTTTGTAAGAATCTGTAATCTTTTTTTCTTTCTAAAAAGTTTGGAGAGTACTCATTGTCTTACTCAGGATAGTAGATCACTGTGCATGAGCTGTGTGGGATGATGCAGGATGCATTTGTAGTTGTTTCCAAGTTTGATGTTACAGCCCCCTTTGCTATATGCTTTTCTCAACAAAGTCTTTAGAGCAAGATAGAAATCAGTTTTGTTAACATACATCATCAAGTTCACCATGTCTGTTGTAGAACCACATGCTCAGGATTCTTTTCCTGACAATTCTTTGCTCTTGAGGAGGGGAAGGTTATTTCATGTGTGTGCAGCACAATGTGTACTGTGCCTGACAGTGCCTTGGCTCATAAGCAGGCTGGTGCTTAGCTGGTAACTGTATCAACTTAGAAAGGCAGTCTTGGTGTACAGAAGTTGCTGGCTTCTAAAGTAAAATTGGCAAGAGATTTTCCCTTTTGAAGGAGCTCAAAATAGAAACTACTTTATATGCTGAAGTATATTCTTTATTCATCTTCCCTTATTGTAAATTCAGACTATTTCCCTTTTATATAGAGGTTGCAGTCTTTTGTTGTTTTTGCTTAGCTTCAAAGTACCAACTAGTAGAGTCTTGTTCAAGCATGTTGTTCTTCAAGGGACCACCTTATAAAATAGCAGACGGTTCTTTCCCCTTGGATCCAGTCTGCTAGGCAAGTTGCATACAATGTCTAGTGAAAGATTTCTTAAACATATCTGTTCTGTGAAGGGCCATCTTCTGAGTTCTTTCATTTAAAGAGTAAAACTGTGAAGCTTGGAACCTGATCTGGCTATGTCATGTCTTGCTATTTATCTGGAAAGACAGGCTTAAAAGCTGGACTCTGGGTCACAAGCCCAGAAAAGTGGGATTTTGGCATTTGCTCTGAAGAGGCTGCTCCATGGAAAAGTTGAGTATGTGCGTGGTGTAGCTGAAGCCAAAACTAAAGCATACCTGCTGGAGCTTGTCCGTTGTTGCAGGTTGTGTCCATCATGTCTTGTCCTGTGAGTATGTGAGTTTGATGCCCAAACTCAAAATCTAATGCACTTCTTTGGTTGTCAGCAGAGAGTGCCTGATCCATAGGGTAGTTTTGAATAGTTCCGATGGGCTTCTGGTCGCTATCTTTCTCCTGTTGTTTACACTATGAGTTTAGGTAGAGCAGCCTTTTCATTGAGGCTCTAAGTTTGGTGCTTGAAGAGATGCAACATAAAAATTACATTTCACTCTGCATTTCAAACGTTTTCTGTTTTCCAGATTAGTGCATTAAAAAGCAAAATGTGTCTTTCTAATGATGCTGTGTTAATTTATTCTGGCACTCACTATTCTGTAAAGTTCATGAATAAACCTTTTAGGAAAGTTTTTTATTCCATGATACTTTTCTTCCCTTATAAATCTTCCCCAGCTTTTGTATCTAAAGTATCCCCTAGGCAAAACAAAGGGAAGTGAATACTATATTAAATCTTATTAGACTAGAGGAGTTAACAAATGAATCAGTGGTCACTGAAATCAACTTTGTAATCTCTTGAAGTATTTCCTCTGAACCCCAGCAAAGGTATCTTGCAGAACTAAAAGAAAAAAAGTCTAGTAAAATGTTCTTTATCTGTTTCTTGGTAAGTAAACACTGCTAGCTTTAGCAGATTGTGGTGGGTTGACCCTAATTGAATGCCAGGTGCCCACCAAGGCTGCTTTCTCACTTCTCTGGAGAATCAGAGTAAAATCAGAGAATTCAGCTGGAGAATCAAGAGGAAAATATAACTAAAGGCTTGCAGGTCAAGATGAGGATGGGGAGAAATCACTCACCAGTTACTATAATGGGCCAAACTGACACGACTTGTGGAAATTAATTGAATTTATTACCAATGAAATCAAGAGTAGGATAAAGAGAAAACACCTTCTAGCCAGCCCTCCCTTCTTCCTATGCTCAACCACACTCTGGATTTCTGTACCTCCTTGCCCCACCAGAGCTACAGGGGTATTTCTGCTCTGGTGTCTGGAGCACCTCCTGGCCCTCCTTGTGTGCACACTGACCTTTGTGTCTGCAAAGGTGTTTCTCTCTCATAGTCTCATTTCTCTCTCCAGCTGCAGTTCTGCATTTTGGGGTTTGGGTTTTTTTACCCCTTCTTAAATATGTTATCCCAGAGGTACTACCACCATCACTGATGGGCTCAGCCTTGGCCAGTGGTGGGTTGATCTTGGTTCCAGCTGGCATCGGCTCTGTCAGACCTGGGGGTGAAGCTTCTTAAAACTCCTCACACAAACCATCTCTGCAGCTTCGCCCACTACCAAAACCTTGCCACAAATCCAATACACAGATGCAGCAAATAAACAGAGTTACTAAGGGAAGCAGTTTTCAAAGAAGTAATACAGCTACTGAAAATTTTGTTCGTTATTTCTTTTGGCTTCCCCTGTTAGAAGAATATATCTACAACATCCCTATACACACACAAGAGCCTAGAGCTTTGTTTTACAAGGTCTTATGCTGATTTAAAATAAATTAGATTAGTTTTTGTGTACTCAAAATATTATTTCTGATAATAGGCATGCTTTGGGTGTTCGTAAAGGCAATTTCTAGTCAAACAGCTGATACCGAATAGGGGTTTGAAATATATTTTTCTTAGTGCCAAGTGGAAGATGCCAGTATTTTCCTCTGTTCTCTGCTGTCCTTGCTGTACTTAGTTTGCTGGAGCAAATATGGGATAAGCAAAGAAATTCAAACTGGCAACTCCTGAATCCTAAGCCTGTAATCCGTATCTTTGACAAATCCCTTAATCTCACTTACCTTCATTTTTCTATTTATAACCTGGAGTTCCACCTGTTGGATTGAATTAAGTAATCTTTGGACATACAAGTTTTGGATGGATTGGTAAAACTAAGAGTATTTAGCTATCTGTATAGATCAAATTTGATGGAATCAAGGCCTTAATGAACTCTCACTTTTTTGTTAGTGATAAACAGTTAATTTTAGACAGATGCATGTAAACTTGTAGCTTCTTTCCATTAAAATAATTTAAATCCTTTCTGAATACAGAAAAAAGAATGATTAAAACATTACAAGCATTTGAAATTTAAAAGCTTTAGCATAAAAAAGCCTTTAATATCAGTCTTTCTTCTCTTCTTTCCTCCCCTCCTTACCCAATTCAGACTCAAAGTTTTTTCCTATGGGAATTTTCCTGCCTTTTAACAGTTCTTTGGATGCTATTAAAATCAGTTCTGGAGGAAGGGAGGAAAGGCTTTATGATAGATAGAACTGGATTTCAAGAGTTGTATCTATTCATGTGAAAACTAACCAAACCTGCAGAGAGTAAATATGAAAGTGGCGGCTCTGTTTGATTTGGTTTGGTTGCAGAGGATTGTCACACAATGTACAGAATCACCTTGAAATCTTTCAGACCTGGAACAGTTTAAGCGGAGTGTGAGCTGTACCGTTTGTCTTAGCCCGATTGTTAACATTTACTCCTTTGCCCTTTCTTTCTCTCTTTGCATTTGAGCATTTGCTAAATGTTTAATACAAAATTAAGTCAAATACATCCGATACTTAATTTGTGGATATTTGTATTATTCTAATTGGTACAAACTGAACATATTAAAAATGTAAAAACTCAGATTAGGAAAGTGTCATCATACAAGCAAATCTGTCCTAATTACCTTTTATTTTTGTGAGCATTTTTTATGTAACAGAGATACAAGTAGAGAAGAATTTTACTTTTTACTCACTTATGACTACTCTGCAGGGCAGAGACCTCACTATTATGACAGTTCTAAAGAATGGCTCTAAGATATTTTTAGAAGAAGCTTAAGTAAGTGTTAAGTTAATCTAATATTTTAAGCAGCCTCAAAACACTGGATATTTGCTTGCTACTAAGTTAACTCTCCTTAGAAAATTATTTATTTGTCTTGTAAGTTCTTCTGCAGGCACCATGGCAAAAGGAATTTACATAACTCCTAAAGTTACACAATAGTGTTCATTTTGAAACTGGAGCATGGTAGTAACTGACTGTAGAGGAGCCTGAATCCTTAGAGAGTTAACTGTGTCATCAAACATATTCCTTACAGCCTAGGAACGTGATTGTTCAAGTTACAGCCCGAAGTTATTCTAAAATCTTGTTTTCAGACTATAGTAGCTTTTTGAGGAAATACAAACAGAAATAAATAAATCCAGAATTAAATAGATTGTATCTCTACAGAAGAGATGATTGAAAGAAAATATCAATAGTTTTCTTCAAAATACTGCAGTTTTAAGTTATTGAGGTATCCAGAAGTAACTTTTTTACTCTTCAGGAACCTTGTTCAGATCACTTTGAACTTAAAATGGTTACAAGGTAAATACAGGTTTGACAGATATTATTATCTAACAGAGGTTTCCGTTAAAGTCAGAGGCCGGCTCGAGGTCACTTTATAATAGAGTTCTATTTTGTAGCAAAGTCCGATTAGTTTGTGGGCTAAAGCCCGAGAACTACGGCAGTAATTTTGTTTAAGACATAAGCAGTAGCGAGCAGCAAGCGATAGAAGCAACAGCAACAAAGGCAGGGACCATTGACCAAGGGNTTATCCTTGAACCTTAAAGAAAAAATAGCGTTTTATTTGTCTTCTTTGATGATTTTGAGGAGAAACAAAACCAAATAATCAAAAGTGACCACACTGAGAAAGAATTCTTAGTGAAAACCTCTCACAGAACATACCTTCAATTAAGCCTCTGAGACTGGCTCCCATCTGCTGTAATTGGAAATGCAATGCAGAACTTCTTGGGACTTGAATGGAGTCAGAGCAGCATGTAGGCTGCTAATTTTTCTGCAGAAGAATTTATTTTCCCTTTGCTAACTGCGGAATTCTCCAGATATACTAAGTACAGTGTTCTTCTATCCCTTCACTACTTGTACTGAATTTTTTTAAAGCTTATATTTAACTCAGATCACTTTCATAAATAGATTTCTCTGAAATCTTGACATTGGATTAATCTCAGTGGGATAAGCTGGGAATAAGTCGGGTGACTTTTCACAGAATAAAGTTTTGGCTTTAAGTGAACTACTTCCAATTCTGCTAGAGTTAATATCTTTGAAAGTTGTTGCAGAATTTGTTCTCCCATTTCCGCATGTGTCACTATATAATTTTTTTCCAGTTATGTTAAGGTACAGGTGAGAACCTGAAGCGATACTGTGTTCTGCAGTTTTAGCCTGGCCTGGATGCTACTTCTACAAAACATCCTTTGGTTATCTTCTACAGTTTTTGCATGTAACTTCCATGCCTGAGAGCCAGAAGACATCTAGGGATCACTAAAACATTGTGATGGTTCAATCGCTTTGTGCATGCATGTTGTTACAGGCTTTAGATTCACTGAATAGATGTATTCTGATAAAACTACTGCATGCAATCCCTTTGCTTCCAAGTAGTGTCAAGTGATTTGGAAAGGGCCAAAAGCACCATGACAGGAGCTTGCAAGGCAGCAAAACAAAGGCAAATTACTGCACTGGTTTTGAAGGAGTTTCAAAGTTCTAAAGTATTTTAAATTTTTGCTTGTTGAAAAGTCCCAGTTCCACAATGTTTTACCTAAGTCATGGGTGTGTTTGAAGAAGCTGCCCAGTAATTACATTATCTGTGTAGGCTTTGTCTAACATGGAGGTGAAGGTGGTGTAGTAGAGATGTTTCTAAGGAGTGGGACAAAGCATGGTGTGTTGCATTATTTGTTAATGCAGCCATTTTTGATTAGAAGTGCATAAGCAAGTTAGGGCACAGAGGAGCACCTGTTCCCTGGCTTTCTCTGGCCACCGAGTATCAAAGTGTGTACCTTTTGTTGATGAAACAGCAGAGTATCTGTGTGTGAGTTCAAACGTCTAAGTAACTGGCAGCTGGGTTTTTTCCAGGTAGAATTGCAAGCATTCTTCTCATATCATACTATCCTCCCTCTCGTTGGCTTCAGTCCTTCTCTGAAATCTTCTGAGGGCAGAGTCTGCCAAAGATGCATTGGCAAGAAAAGTAAATTCTCCCTCTGAAGAGCTCGTGTCACTCATTAGCATGTGAGAAGGGTGATTGTAAATAAACAACAAATTACTTTAAGTTCTGTGTAGTGTTAATTCTAGTAATGTATACAAGGACATGACTGGATAAGGTAGAGCTACTATTATTGTTTAGAAAGAACTGATCCCTGCAGCCAGTTAAATGCTTGGCACTTTATCCCAGAAGCCTTATTGTAACGAGAACAACTGACACTATCTTTATCTTAGCATTACCTCTAGTGTCCTTGGTTTTTTTCAGTTGGTTTTACCAGGTGAAAGAGAACCAAGGAAGTACATGTGTGTGTCCTGTAGAGTTATCCAGTATTCAGTTAAGTGCCGTTGCCAGTAATGCATATTATGATCCCACACTCTATCTTTAATATAAATAAAGGAAATACACAGGACTGTGTGTTCCACCCCATAGTGCAAGTGGATTGCCCAGGAATATGGCAAGTTGAAACCTGTTCTTTTAGAAATTGTACTTTCATTACCTTGGAAGCAATATAATTTTTCTTCCTTCACAATAATTTTTTAAAATGGCTTTAAAACCAAACCACCATGCTTCACGTGGCTATGAAACATTTATAGTTGGTTTAGTCTACTTTGCGTTGGAAAAAGGCTCAGCATTTAAGATACCCTAGTGATTCAGTTTCTTGTGGTAAGAGCTAGACAGGAAAAAGAGACCTATTCTGGTCATATGCCTAAGATAAACTGGAAACTGAAGGTGTTGTCTTCTCAGAATTGAATGTATCTGAGACTTTACTAATGCCTTAATTAAATCTGCAGTACCAGGTCAGCATAACCTGATCTAATTGCTGGCTAGTGAGGTACTGCCTTCTTGCATCCTTCTTATGGCAGCTCCAGCACTTGTTCCATCTTGTGCTGATCTGTCTCAGCATGCTAAACTGGCAGCGAACTATTCAGTACTTCTGCTGCTTGAGTTAGTTTTCTCCCAGCACAGCACATTGAAATGTGCCAGTGCAAGGTCACAGAGAGGTGGAATGCAGAGTGTGGTACTCTGCAACCATGGCTGAACTCAAACCGCCAACAGTTCCCAAGTGCAAAAATCCAAGCATTGACAAACCTGGCCTTAAAATACAGATCATGTTGCTTTGTATTGATATTTAGTCTAGTCTAATTAGGTAATATACTGAATAGATTAATATTTTGCTTTAAAATCTCCTTTAGAGAGTAATAACTTGTTGAGTTTAGAGCCACAAAGTACCATTAGGCCGTGAAGTTTGACCTGTATAGCACATCATTAAACTTCACTTAGTAACACCAGTACTGAGCCAAAACACTTTTGTCTGACTGAAAAATAATTTGCATATCTTCCAGAAGGGCATTCAGGTTTGATTAAGTCATGTGAGCCTGAAGGGGCCGAAGGGCCCCTGGGAAAAATAGCAGGAGGAAGCAGTCAGCTGCCGGTGCTGCCAGAGCAATTAGGCTGGCCTGCAGCCCGGTCCCCATGAAGTACTGAGTTTTCATGGGAAGGAGGGTTCCTGCAAATAGCCTGCTCTCCTCTCGGACAACTTCCTCAGGAAGGCTGATCCATGGGTAGTTGTTCTGCAGGCATGCAGTAGGGTGGCCCTTGTGCACACTCCACACTGCTGCTGCTGCTGAGAGGACAGTTGCTTGTGAAGATAGAAGGTCCAGGTGAGAAACAACTTGTCCTGACAGGGAAGGAAGGTTGTTTATTTGTAACTTGTGTGTTTTGTTGGAGGTCAGAATTTACCAAGACTTACTTGATTTTGAACTGAAACATATCTCTGGGCCAGTAAAATCAAATTCCTGAACACACCACTAGAATCTCAACTCGTGGCAGTCTTTAACAGTGTGATTATATTCACCTTAACTTTTTTTAACTTTATAAAAATTATGGGGTATTAAGTGTTTCAATCACGTGTTGAAGTCAATTCCTTATTCTTGTTTTTGACAAATTAAGGAAATTATCACCTTGAGCCTCTCTCTGTGAGGCATTTTTTGTAAGCACATGATCATTCTTGCAGCACTTCTGACTCCTTTTCAGTTCAACCATCATTCCAAAGTTGTGGGTATTTATGATTGGTCAAGTGGTGGTAAATGAGCCTCTCTACTTGACACTGCTGTGTTTACTCATCTCAGGACCATATAATTCTCCTAATTACATTTTTCTGAGTGTTTCTCGTGACCACCTTCTTCACCTGTCTTTGTAGAAGCTATTTACCCTGGTGGAGCCCTCTGCATTCTTTGTTTTTAGATACAGTGTTTCATGTATGAGGCTCTAAGCTACACGTGAGCTGACTATGCCCATGTGATTTCTCCATGTTACTACTCATTACTTTTACATTTTTAGTTTCCTCAGTTTGTATATGGCTCAAAAATGTTATACCTAATTATTTTTCTCTTCTAGGTCATTAATTGAAAAATTGCTCTAAAATGTAGAACTGAGGAGGTATTCTTGGGAATCCCAAGAGAAATACATCTATGTAGTGGTTCCTTATCCTTATTTTGAGATGTAGCAGTTCATGTAGTTAGTTGTTGTTTTGAGTAATTCAAAATTTTTAATCACAGCATTGTTTATATAAAGTGTAATATCTCAGAAAACCTAACTGGTTTTTGATGCTTTTTTACACCTGGACTTACGTTCCCCTTTGAAAAGATTGCTTAATTCACCAAGAAACTTTTCTTCATGTTTCATAGCTATTAGTTATTAACTGATAAAATGCCATATTTCCTGTTTGAATATTTTGTTTGGGAGTGCTATCAAAGTGGCCATGGTACAGGTGCCCAGGTTATCTCAACTGGTGGCAGCACTTTAAGTGTTATTTTGACCCCATCCTTGCACTAATCAGTATACTGCGTGCTCTTGTTGGGTAGGCACTTCACTCAGCGTAAGCCCCAGTCTTATAATTTTTAAGTGCTAAAGTGACTTCAGCTTTTTTCTAGTCTTGTAAAATTTCCCAGGTGTTTCAGGCTTTGAAAATCACTTCTCAGTAGTGCTGAGAGCTTGTCAGCCAACCCTCTTCAACATTCTCACAGAAATGATGAACATCTGCTTTTAATTTTTTAATATGTTAAGTACCACTCCACTACTGACATCCTCACAAATTATCATTGAAATGGAAAATGATTTGGATTCCGCTGAAGAAGAAGGATATGTATCAGATTAAATACAGCACATGCCTTTTCTGAACACTACTTTATTTTCCCCCCCGTGTAGCAAAATGTCAAGAGGACTATCGTTACTACAGTTTTCTCGTGATATGCATATCATTATCTGTGTCTTTTTGTCCCCTGTTTTTGTCGGTTTTTTTTTTTACCAGCTTCATTTTGTTTCTCTTCCCAGTTTTCTGCAAATTCCTGCTTCTGAGTATTATTCACTGCTGTCAGATGCCTTTTTTTAAATATTGTATTATTTATTTTCATACTGCTTAGGAGTCCATGAAAGAGATTTATACTAATACTAGATGAATTTTACTTGAATATTCCACCTGAAACATATCAGAAAGGTAGTTTAAAAATTGTCAGAGTTTGGCAGAGAACTTAATCTCTCCCACTATCTGAATTTCATCTTGGTTAGGCTGTGCACCTTTTGGAAAGGAATATATCACAGAATATGCCGAGTTGGAAGGGACTCATAAGGATTGTTGAGTCTAAATCCTGTCCCTGCCCCAAGAGTCACACCATGTGTCCAAACACCTCTTGAACTCTATCAGGCTTGATGCTGTGACCACTTCCCTGGGGAACCTGTTCCAGTGCCCAACCACCCTCTGGGTGAAGAACTTTTTCCTAATATCCAGCCTAAACCTCCCTGGACACAGCTTTAGGCCATTCTCACAGATCCTGTCTCAGGTCACCAGAGAAAAGAGATGAGTGCCTGCCCCTCCTCTTCCCCTCACAAGGAAATGTGTGACCTTTCATCCAAACGAAGTATAATACAAAAATGTGTCAATAAAGATGTTTGGCAGCACTGTGACAATGAAATTCGTATGAAGTGTGCAAGAACAATAAATATTATGAAGAAACTAGGAGAAACTCTAATAGCATAATGCTTCAAAATAGTGTTTGCATAATGGAGAAAGTGTTGATATAATTTATACAGCCTTGAGGTAGTTTTCTGCACATTCCTGATTTTAGCATTTTTTGACATTTACAGTGTTGTATTACTGTCACATTTTTAAATGGCTTTTTCTTGAGTTTTTTTGAGATAAAAAAGATCTTACACTACTGAAATAATTGATTAATACTAACAGCCTACTTACTCCATGTACTGCCATGTACTGAACAAATTCCATAGCACGTGGTTCTTCTTTGCTCATTTTATAACTTGTGCATAAAATTAGATAACAGCTTGGACAAAGCCTTGTTCTATTCTTTTCATGACTTCTAAAACATTTGAAGGAGTAAACAGGGAAAAATTTCAGTTTCAGATGCAGGAATTTGTAACATTAAAAATTCAGTGCTTAGGCAATGCCATAAAGTTTTTAGAAGGGTTATTTTATATAAATGGATTTATCTCTGCTTATCCTTATTTTATTTTATTCAGTGTAAGGATAGATTTTTAAACTGTGAAGATCCAAAAGCAGGTTTTTCAGTTGACTCAAGGTAGAGTGGTTTGCTGTAATGATGTTTGCCATTTATAAAGCTGAATAATAAGTCTTCTAAATTATAGAAGCTGACAGCAAAGGCAGAATAAGCCTTATGTTGGCATGTCAGTTCAGTTGTGGGTGGATGTTCAGAGTTTTGAACTCCTTAGCTATTAATAACCCACTCTCTGCAGAGAAATCTAATCTGGTAATTTCAAAATTAATTATCACACTTTTAACCACCTGATAGTTATGAGTAACTCTTGGGAAAAAAAAAAACAAAAACCAAAAAACAACAAAACACCCAAACCAACAAAACCCAAACACTTCAAAAGGATGTGTACAGCCATTACTAGGAAAGAAAATTGACTTGTCTGGAATACCTTAAGGCAAACATGGCACTTTTGAAGAAGATGCACCTTTCCAAGTCAAATACAAATACATAAGAGGGGGTGGAACTAGCTGCACTAATGACTATTTTGCCCAGAGCAAGGGATGTTCCAGTGTTGTTTAATCAAATGCAGTCTCTGAATGCTATGAAATACAGGCTCATACTCCACTGCTGAGTGCTAAAGTGACTAGTTAAAGATTCATTTGTCCTTAATTAAGATGACCTTAAATTTCTTCGCACGGTGGCTACCGGAGGATGGAATTGAAGGCACCTGACACTTATTCACTAACTTTAGTTCAAAATTTTACTCTTGTAAGAGATTCTTCAGTAGATAAATTCAGAATGATTTATCCCTTTAGTGCTCTAGCTTTAATAACCATAAGCTATTTCCTTAATGATTTAGAATTGTGTGATGCAGGAGATAGTTAAGCTTACTCTCCAGGAGATTAATTTCCTGCTTTTACACTGGCATTGACTTTTTTTTAAACAGGAATATTATGGATTTCAGTCACGCTTTCTAATTGCAGGTACTATCATTTATAAAACATTGTCACTCTCTCCTGTGTGCTGTGGAGGTAGGGACATTTTGTGGATTGCATTCTGAGGAAGGTGATGCATCGCTTTCAGACATTGGAGAAAAGAGTTTGCCTGGGAGTTCTATGGCCAGCTGTTCTACAAGGTGGCTTGCAAGGAAAGTGCTTCTTCCCAAGGAAGACAACTGAGCCTGTGGCTAGATAAGGACTTTTAGGTTGGCACTGGTGACAGAAGGACTAGTTCTTGCCTTCCTTTCCTGATTTTCTTCCCTTT